>CM042684.1:357857596-358257596 GCA_023614405.1 Avena insularis
GTGGTAAGATGAAGAATGGACAAAATCTCAAGCTTGGGGATGCCACCCGTGTCACCCCAAGAAATATCCAATAAGTACAAGCTTTAAATCTTGGGGATGCCCAAGGCATCCCCTTCTTCATCAATAAAAATTTCAGGTTTCTTCCAAACACTTCATTTTTATTGTTTCATGCATAGTTGTGTTGTTCTTGGAGCGTCTTTGGTTTCGTTTGCTTAGTTTTCTTAGTTTGCTTGAATAAATGGGTTGGACCCCCTCATTCATACATTGGTTTTCAAATAAGTTGGTTTGGATTGGAAAAGAGTAGGAAATTTCATGCTTAACTGTTATAAAAGGAGCTTGTTTTTGACTATGACTTAGACTTTATCATGTCATGATTGATATTGTTTTGGCTTTATGCTTAGTGATTATTGCTGTAGCATGACATGTTATAAACAATTGAGATTGCTTAATGTGCCTTGAAAGAATAATGCATTGTTTTAGCATATTAAAGCATAGTATTGTGGTATTCTCCTTTGATGCTTTATTTGAGTTGACTTGGCGCATGCTCACACCATATTAAGAATATCCCAAGTCACCATAGCCTCTATGATCATTTATTTTTCAACTTGTAATATCACTTTATGCTTTAATTAATGATGTTTTGTCGCTTTGCATGATTATGGCCATTAATGCTCTCTTAGTTGGTCGCTCCCAGTCTTTTGCTAGCCTCCATAACCAAGTATGAGTTCCACTCATGCATCCATATCCAAATAAAACCAAGTTATTCCAAAGAGTCCACCGTACCTACCTATTAGCATTTGCTATTCCAAGTATATTCATGATTTTATCTATCTTCCGAATTAAACTTGTTATGTGAAAATTAGTGATTAAAGCTCTCACGAACTTGATGGCACACTTTACTTTCTTGCACTTAATAATCTCGAACCATTATGTCTATCTTTGTTGCATATATACTTGCGCTTTATAAGTTGAAGTTAGCAGAACCATGTATCATGGGAAACGCTTTCAACATTGCACTTACTATTCCGTTGATATCATGGTTCTTTTGCTTATGGATCCCTGCGGTGTGAAATAAAAGGGGAACTTGTAAGATCATGGAGTTTGTATGTGTGTTAGAGAAACATTTGAGCCACTAGCCTAAGCCATGCCTAATCACGGTGGAAACTTGCAGCATAACCATAATGAGCATTTTATGAAGCGTTCTCAATAAAAACCTATGCAAATAGCAAATAAAAAGATCACTGAGATGCTCATTGTTTGTTGCCTTGTCATTTTGATATGGGATAGCTCCTGTGTCATGGGGCAAGGGTACCCCGTTGGCAGTTCTCTATGATACATATGTACTTACAATGACAAGAGCTTACTTGTGACTGAAGTTGAGTAGCATGAGGTTCAGTACTCGTAAGAAAGGGGCATGAGATTTCAACTTATAACTTGTCAAGCATATCCTCTTAGTTGTGTCAGTTTAACCTTAATCACCTAAAGATGCTTATGATAGGGGCAATGAGAGCTAAAAGATAATAAGTACCATAATTTTTGGAAGCTCTTTATGAGACTTGAATCCCTGCTTCCTTCTATGAAGGCCTTTATTTTACTTTTATGTTGAGTCTCCATCTTCTATCTTTATGCACCTATTGAGAGAGCATAGTGGTCATTCTTAGTTTAATGTGCATTGTCCCAAGACTTGTTGATTGAGTCATAACTTTCATATTGCTTGTGCTTAAACTATTTGTATCTAGTCACCTATATGAACTTTGAAGGTGTCCTATGCATTTATATTTTGCTAAACTATGAGGGACAAGCTGAATACCATTCTCATTATGTTTTTATGTGAAACAAACAAACGTCTTGCAAAGCATTGTTATTCATGAACCTTTTGTTTGTACCATGCTACAACATAGTTGCTATGTCTTATTGTTAGAACTATATCTTTCATGCTATGTTAAAGTACTATGATCCCAGCTATCAATGTTTTATAAATGCCTTGATCAAGATTGTGATGGTGCATGTCACCTCAAAAATTATTCTTTGTTTTTATCACTTACCTACTCGAGGACGAGCATGAGTTAAGCTTGGGGATGTTGATAAGTTGCAAACGTATCTATAATTTTTGATGTTTCATGCTTGTTTTATATCTATTTTCTTATGTTTTGTTCACACTTTGAGGTATTTTTATACACTTTCTGGAACTAACCTATTAACCAGATGCCATAGTGCCAGTTGCTTGTTTTCTGTTGCTTTTGGTTTCAGAAAAGCTGGAAAAGAAATATTCTCGGAATTGGACCGGACAAAAGCCAAAGTTGATATTTTACCGGAAGACTCACGGAGCCACAAGACGAGACGGAGAGGGGCCAGGGGTTGGCGTGGCGCGGGTCCCCCTGGCCGCCCCACCAGGTGGTGTGGGCCCCTGGTCCACCCTCTGATATCGCCCCTTCGCCTATAAGAAGCCTCCCGATGAGAAAACCCTAAATCATCCAGCCTCTAGCCACGAAAAGTTCCGCAGCAACGCCGCAACCGAAGGGGAGATTCGGAGGACAGAAAGTCTCTGTTCCGGCACCCTGCCGGGATGGGGAAGTGTTCTCGAAACCATCTCCATCGACTCCACCACCTTTTCCATCGCCATTGTTGATTCCCATGATGAGGAGGGAGTAGTTCTCTCTCGAGGCTAAGGGTTCTACCGGTAGCTATGTGTTCATCTCTGTCTCTATGCATGATCATATTGTGATCATGAGCTTTGTAATCAAGTAGACCTACCTTGCTACTCAAGTGCTTTAATAGATCTCTGGCTCTCCCCACGTGTGTGAAAGTGATAGCGTGCACACCATGGTGGCACTTAGGCTAGAGATTACAAATACTTGTTATGAGTTATATTTAGAGTTGGATGTCTCTATAAAATTGTGTGTTTGTTGGAACCATCTAGCGCTCAAGGTGATAGTGAGGGGTTATCTAGATGGGTAAAGCGAACTTTGAGGAGTGTTGTTATAGCCCTACCATGGATTAGAGTGTCCAACCGAAGAGTAGTTCAGAGTAGTATCATAAAGAGATGATAATTATATGAGAGTGTTCACTAGTGAAAGTGTTATCCCTAGACCTTGTTTCTAAGCATTGAAACACCATTTGCAACTAGATTTGTTACATGTTTGCTTGCTTCCATCTTTATTTCAGATTATCTTTAGTCTCTTCCTACCTGTCAAGCTCTTTTATGGCACCGTTACCACTTATAGTTATCCATACCACTTGTATTTCACTATCTCTTCGCCGAACTAGTGCATCTATACACCTGACAAGTGTATTGGGTGTGTTGGGGACACAAGAGACTTCTTGTATCTTGACTGCAGGGTTGCTTGAGAGGCATACCTTTGACCACTTCCTCCCTGATTTCGATAAATCTTGGGTAATCCACTTAAGAGAAACTTGCTGCTGTTCTACAAACCTCTGCACTTGGAGGCCCAACACTGTCTACAAGAATAGAAGCGTGCGTAGACATCAGTTATCGCTGGATTTGGTTCGATATTATAGAACACGCGGGGCGCATCTTCATCAGAGGTTTGTGCTCTTAAGAATGGGTTGCTACTGGTCGAACGGATTGGATTTTCACCGATTTCAATTGAATCTGATTGTTTGGAGCTTGTTCATGCTTTCAATGGAGTCAATGAAATCTGGAGTCCTTACACCGCTGTTCTTGCAGATTGCTTCGAGGTCACTGGCAGGATTGGCCCAATCACCATGCACCATTGTTTTAGGGAAGCCAATATGGTTGCTCATACTATAGCTAGGCATTGTTTTGATTCTGGTCTTTCAGTTTTCTGGGAGTGCGATCCCCCTAGATTTATATCCCAACATGTAATAAACGATGTATCCTTGTTCAAAGTGAAATAAAAACCACAGCAGAGCGGAGCTCTGCTGTTTCCCTAAAAAAAGTCTAGCTCCGGTTAAAAAGTGCACACGATCATTGCACGAAGGTTTCTTTTAGGCTTATGTTATTTCACTTATGGTGAGCTTATTAAACTGGGATGCCGGAGACTTGCACCCACATAATGTATACGTGCCCGGCCGCTCAGTTCCTGTGGAGCTTTATTCGGGAGACGGAGGCAAACCGTCCAGGAGGGAGGCGCCACCTCTTCTGCCTAATGTTTACGGACATTACCTGGACCCTGTGAAACATTCGTAATAAAATGATGATTGAGAAGATCTTTTCGCCGCGGGCCTCTGACTCAGTTTTTGCTTTTCTGGCCTTCCTTCAACAATGGTACCTGCTTTTCAAGCAGAGGGATAGGGAGCACCTGGATGGATCCCTCATGGCCTTGAGAGCGGTTGCGTGACGCTCCGTGGTTGCTGATCCTGGGGAGCAGCCCTAGGAGGCACCCTCTCATGCCACCTTTTTGTTTTCCTTTTGCTTTTTGCTGTGTTGTTGCCCCAGCGTTCCTAACTTTTTTGTTCTTTTCTTTTGGGCATTGCGATGCCCGTGATACTGTGTGAACCTTGTACTTGGTGGTTTCTTTATTTATAAAACGGGGCGAAAGTTTGATTCGAAGAAGAAGAAGAGCTTATTAAACTCATCTTATTTCAGAGAACTAATTTTTAGCTTGTTTAGTTTCTTGTGTAGCGATTTTTCTCTTTGCTGATGCACTTGTGTAGTTTCTCTTGACCTGATGAAGTTTCACGTTGCGGATTTTATTTGAGCTTTTTTGATGCATAGGTGAGATTTCTAAATTTTGGGGCAGGTTGCTTATGCACAAGGTGAGAATGTGTCTATGCACACCCGATTCCTTTTACGGCACACGCTTGCTTAGGCACAAGTGAGAATGTGCCGATGCACATTGCTTTTTGTTAAAATGGGACACGTGTTAAAATATGAAGATTAAATTAATAAATAGTGAGAATTCGACATTTTTTGTTTAATAAAAGAGAACATATACAAATAATAAAATGTAAACATATATAAATAAAAAAAATAACTTTTGCTTTTTGTACGGACATAACGACAAAGATAAATAAAGTGCAAATGAGTAGCAACCTTACATGAGTAGCACCTTTATATAACATAGATAAAAGTCCACGGACGTGACAGGACATAGATAAACATGGGAAACACGATAAAAACTCTAACAAAGACAGCACAATCCTCACTCCAGACATGCTTAGTCACCATCTTCACTTCGGCCGCTTCACCACCATCTTTGGGTTCATTCCTCATTGTCGGAGCTGTAGGGGAAGGTGTGCATCTGGTTTGTGATGGGAAAGATGCTCGAAATTGGTGAAGATGTGTTGTATGTGGTGAACACGATAAACTCGCATCCGCACCAAAAAAAACTTGCCTGGGGAGCAAGTAGGGTCATAAGGGTTGGTGAAGAGAGCAAGGAGCAAGATAAGGATGATTCTACTACGTTCACATGTCTCGTCGAGGTGGAACATAATTGTACTCCCTCCGTTCACTAACGGAAGACCTTTTAGCTTTTTCTAAAAAATGCATGTACCTAGATGTGTTTTAGGACGTAGTTCACTCATTTTGACATGTGTCTAACTATTTTAAAATATCTAAAATGTATCATATGCTAGCGAAGAATCGTATGGAGTAGCTACTCCTGAGCTCCTAAACAAACTTTAATTTCTCCTAGCTAATGTGGACATAATATGTTTCAAAATAAAATATAACACTCCCTCCAATTCAAATAAGACATTTGCTTTGGTGTTCCCCTCTCCTCCAAACTTATGAAGTTGAAGACACAAAGACGGTCAGGATTGGCCCATACCCTATGTTGACTCAGATTTCTCTAGATTTGGATGTATCTACACATAATTTAGTGCTAGAAATATCTGTATCCAGACAAATCTGAGGCAATTAATTTGGATCGAAGGGAGTATATAAAACGCATTGCTCTAGGGTTACCTGCTTATATGTACTCCCTCCGTTCCATATTAATAGACTCAACGTTGTCTAGATATAAATGCATCTAGTCCAAATACTTAACTAGATACATATGAATCTAGATAAAATTGAGACCATTAAAATTGACCCAAGAGAGTAATAAATTTATTTGAAATTGAAAGCATTTAACTGTAAGTCTGTTACACCTTCTCATTTAAAATTAGCAAACATTTTGTAAGCAAACAAATCTCATACTTACAACATGTGAACATATTATCTATATTTAAAAGACCGAACCATTGTCATCTCCCAACTCCCGACGTGTATAGACACTCAATTTGGAGACAATCTGTGTGCGGTCATCGAGTAGTCTCTTGAGGGACGCAAGCAGAAGATCTTCTATTGAAAGCAAGAAAAAATTGATTGTAGAGGACAAGTATTGAGAGGACATCATAACTTAGTATTGGTGTTACATGGGGCGACCGCCGAGTCATCGTTGGAGCGACAGAAGGACCATATTTTTCTTTGACTAAAACTAAAACTATTTGGCTGAAAAAATATCAGAAAGAAGAGGCTCGAGTACTTTTTGCGTTGCAGGGTTTTCGCTATCAATGCGTTTCTTTTATAGGATGACAACCACATGCAAAGCGACCGCCGCGCGTCGCATACGTATTAAGTCAGTCACTCTGAACAAAAGCATCCTACCAGGGCATGCAACATAAAAAAAATTTACTTTCTATATAAAAAAGATAGAGACGGCAAGTAAAACATGAAAGGTTAAATTAACAAACACAAACACAGGTACAATTTTTCATTCCACGCCAACAAACAATGTTGACACAGGGGAACAAAATCCCATTCAAAGCGAATAGTAGATGCCAACACAGCACAACAAATTTACTTTCCACGCATAAAATGAAGTTAGGACCGAAACATACACAAAAAATACAGAACAAACACAAAGATTTTTCATTTAACGCAAACAATAAGCCGAAGGGTACACGCTAGCACAACACATCAGGTTTACTTCCCACACATACAATGAAGCTAAAACCAAAACACACGTGAGAAATACAGGACAGACACATGCAGACACTAAACGCCAACACGGGGGGAACGGATTCTCATTCAACTCGAACAATAAATACCCAAACAGCACAACGGATTTCCTTTTCACGCATACAACAAAGCTTCAAACCAAGAGACAAGAAAAAATACAGGACAAACACACACCTATAATATACTAAGGAGGAAAGTTAGCCACCGTGGGGAAACTATGGCGGTGCCTGTGGAGCTCCTGTCGCCGAAACTTCGTCTTCTGGCATAGCCCGTGGAGCTCTTCCCACCGACCCATGTTTTATGGCGTCGCCAGCTGATCACTTATCGAGGAAACACCGTCTTCTGTCGGCGCCCGTGGAACTCTTCGCACCGAAACACCGTCTTCTGGCGTCGCCCGTGGAGGATCTTCTCGCTGAAACTCCAGCCCCAGCGGAAGCACGGACAGAAATTTCGCAAGGCTCCAAACCATGACAGAGAGGCCAAGAATCGCCCTATCATGCTCCGCCAATCATCAGCAACACGCAGGTCAGCACACACAGCCCGGCCATGAAAACGACGTACGGAACACCGCGTGTAAGTAACGGTGGAACGACGTAGAAGGGCAGCAGAGTGCGTGCACTACTTCCCACCGCCGACGTCGCCGCATATAAAATCCAGCGGAATGTTGAGAAACCTAGACTAAATAGAGAAAGAGAGAGAGTACACATAAGGCTTTGTGAATGAGAGAGTTGTCGCGACGTGTTTTATAACCGATTGAGAGGACAAGATGGCGTGACAGGGAAGCTTTCACCCGCCTAAGAAAATCAACGCTGCTAGCTGGGCTTCCGCTGCGAGAACTCGTGGTCGGCTATGAACGGGGCTCACTTTATGATCTCTCCACGAGAACCCACATCGTCTACCATCTACACTGACAGATGGCGGCATGGGATTACAGGGTCACGTCGGCTCCCGTCGGGCCCCATGTCCGCGAAAAATCGTGACCGGTATGGACTTACGGCACCACGTCAGTTTCTATCGGGTTCCACATCCGCGAGAAACCAGCTGGCAGTGGTGGACCTACAGGGTATGCCGGGTGACCCGGCATCCCAGCCCATGCATGTGTACAAGTGTAGAGAAATAAGCAAGTCGGCCTGCCTAGAAGAGGAACATTGAGCGATGCTGATCGAACGGAAAAAAGGGCAACAGCGATCGAGCCGGCGAGCAGTTCCGCGTCTCCAACTCTCATTTCCGATCGATCTAAAACAGGCTCCGACGCCTAGCTAGTCTGGACTCCAAGCCTCCAAGGATCCATTGCAATTCAGATAGGGACTTTGGGAATCACCGAATCAGGCCATCAGGGCATTGACCCAGGTACTGCCAGCACCACGCTAGCAGTTGGACTCCAATTCCCCCTTGCCGCCTCGCCGGCCGCTTCCCAGGCAGCCGGGATTAAGATAAGTTTTTGACAACGCGGCACAGTAGCACGGTAATCTTGGATTCTAGACTTCTAGTATCACTTGTGAGTTTTACTAACGATCCATATGCACTGCTAATTGTCATATACGTCTGATTTTCCTGAAAATTTTCAGTTTTGAAGAAGAATATACATTGCATCTTTCTTCGAGAGGCACGCAGCTAAAAAGGTTGCCGCTGGTTCGAATCCATCTCGTATTGAACTTCGGGGAAGAGGACAGTCAAGAGCTAGATAGGGCAATTGAAGACAATATGAACCATATACTCTCGTCCCCGTCGTCGTCACCACCGCAACCACCGCAGTCGTCGCCACCACCGGTTTATGACATCTTTGCTTCCATACTACACTATAGTGCAAATTTATAATTATTTATTTAATTGTTAAATAGATATCTTCTAGATAGCTATCAATTTTTAGATGCGGCATACCCATTGATAAAATACTAGATCCATCACTGACAGCTGGCATGGCTCACGGTGCCACGTCAGCTTCTGTCGGCCCTGCGTCTATGAGAAATAGTGGCCGGTATGGGCTTACAACGCCACATTATATCTAGTTGGGCCGCATGGCCATGACAATCCGCGGCCGACATGGGATCATGGCGCCACGTCGGCTCTAGATGGGCCCCGCCACCCGGTGGGTGTGGAGGCGTGTCGCGCTAGGAATGCCTCTAACAGAGTGCGGTCCTGCCCGCATACGCTGACGGCAGGCCCATGACACGTGTGTGGTCCACCTTCCAGCGACACGGGGTACGTCGGCGCGCGACACGCATCCGCAATGTGGAATCTTTCGCCCTAGCCCGCAGCGTGTCCCCCCTCCCAGAAGAGGAGGGTTCCATTGCGAGCGTGATGCATGTCCTTTCCGGCGTCCATCCCATAGTAGAAAACAATCGGGACAACGTGGATAGCAGAATTGTCCTAAACATTCTAACGCTATTATTTACTCCGATTACAAGTTCTTATTCAATTTGTATGAGTGTTGCAAAACTATATTAGGATTTTATTACTTTTCTTGTATTTGACATGTGTAGGTGTTATGAATGATTATGAATGAAGCAAGGCAAAAGAGCAAAGATAGGACAATATGGAAGGGCCATAGGGCACCAAAGTTAGCCATGTGTGAGGGGTGGAAAAGTGGATTTTTCTATCAACTTCAAATTAATATCCAATGTCATGGTGTTGTAGAGCTCGTCTATACGAATCCAACAAGCCGAAGAACACCGAAATCAGAGTTCATATCAAAAAATGATGACCAAAATACGAAAACTATATGGTGGGTTAATAACCGCGTGTACGGGCGCGGCTGGTCGTACCACGGGTTCTAGGAGACGGAAATCACCAGACCCGACGTGTTTCTTCACCGTTTTGTCTCCCATTTGTTCCTAGATCTTTCTTAGGTTATAAGGAACATATTGTGGACTCTTGGGTGTCCTTCTAGGCCTGTATAAAGGATGGAGGAGCCAAGGGAGATCCCATCCTCTCCATACACACCCACAGCAGAGCCCTGCCGCCGCCACAACTCCATCAGATCTTGATCTCCATAAACACCTCCACACCATCCAAGCAAGAGTAGGAGAAGGTGAAAGAGAAGGGGGAGGCACCACCGGCCACCATCATCATCATCTCCATTAGCGTCTTCGTCCCCATATCTCTCTCCCTTGTTTTAGATCTTGTATTTATAAGATTGAACATGATGGTTTCAATGGATTACTGTTTGTGTTTCTATTCATCTATGTTTGAGTAATTGATTCGGTTCTTGGTTAAGGTTTGATCTAGTATGCAACACTAGACTTCGTGGCTTTATCTATTATATATATTACTCTCTCTTCTAGTGACAACAAGGAGACATATGAGTTCATGTGATCCTTCGATCCGGAGTGTATTATTGACTTGTGTGAATGACAAGGAGGAGACAGATGCCCATTTTTATTTTCAGTTTTAGTTTACTTTGTTATTGTTTATTTCCTTGTTACTAGTTACTTTAAACCTATCTAAAATATCGCTATTCTAGTAACTTATTGAATAGGCTATTTCCAAACCACAGTTTGGGTGCGAACGTGGTTGCGCTTGATGATGGCTCTAAAAATAGCCATCTTATCTTGCGTTTAATCATTGTTTATAGTCAAGCAATTGACAAGAAACTCTCCATCCTTGCCACTAATGACTAATAATTGCAAATATATGCAAATCATTGCTTTGATTTGTGTTGTGCGGGAAATCATGCTTTTTAATGCGAAATCAGGAGTCATAATGAAGATTTTGAGGAAGTCCACACGACCAAGTAATTCTGGAGCAATTGCCAAGCATCTGAAGCCATAACGACCACTGGTACGGGCAGGGCCCGCCCGTACCATTCACCTGTACCATGTGGCAGCGATTTCGTCTCGTCAAACTCTACAACTTTCATGAAGACGTCTATATATTTTGAGGCCTCAACCGCCGCGCAGAAGGCCGCCATTTTCAAATTGCATCACAACGCCACCAAAGCAGATCCACATCACAGTTCATCCCTTCCATCTTCCATCCCCTCCATTAGTCATAGCCATTACTTTATACTTGAGATCTCCTTGTGATTCGGCGACTATTGTAAGAATATTTGATTTCAATCTAAGTATTTTGCACAATGTCTATCCTTGATATTTATGTTATGAGTGAGTAGTCCTAACAGGCTGTGGGTTGGGGAAAAACCCAGCAACAATTATGCGCATCTAATCTATGGGAGTATTGTGTATGGTTTAAAAGAGGGATTTGTATGTTTTGTTTCTTTGTCTCCTGCCTCGATCTTTGGACTTGTAGGTACCAAAGATCCCTGAGATCGATAAAGGCTTGAGGTGAGATACTTGGCTAGCGGCAATCTCATGGGAAACCCAATGACAGAAAGGGCAGTACGGTCTTCGCTTAGCAACCCGTTCAGGGTCAACAACAACATCACCTCTTAAGGCTTTGATCTGTGTGCACTCGGTTGGATCAAAATATTGTTGATATGTGATGACTGCAAGTGCACAGACCAATTTTAGCTAGTTTCTAAGTAAAGATATTGAACCCACGGAGAGCTATTGGTGAAGGTCTTTATGCCCCTCATTACTCTCTACCAAAAAATACTTATAAGCTGTCTTTGATCTCAAGTAAAGGGTGTTTAAATGGTTTATGGTTGTTTGTAGAAAAGTAATTAAAACAAGTAAAAAAACAAGTAAAAAAATTGTATGAAAGCGTGGTTGAACTCAATAGGGCTAAAACATTCTCGGAGATATAGGATACACCACTAGCATAGTATTATTGTTATATGTAATCTGGATAACATACTCATTGTGTCATGATATGTGTGGAGAGAGCCCCATAATAAAATGTTCACTACAAGGCTCGTAGGAAGCCACTTTGTGGAGTCAAGAGTGAGGTCACCTCTAAATAACCACTGCGATGTCTAAGAGGAGCAACCCATACAAACCACCGCAATTAAGGGTTTCCCCGTGTATATCGTAATAAGCTTAGGGAGTGTCCCTCTTTAACCCTCCTTTGACCGTGTAGGTTACGAGCCAATGTTAATCTGTCACGGGGCATCTCGGGTACGCTTCCAAGACACGTACAAAGGATTTCTCCCTCCCTTTAGTCCCAAGGGAAAATGATATGTGGTCGACTTCACATATCATAAAAGAGAGAAATCAAACACAAATCATAATTATATCATAGACAAGAAAGTCATACAAACACAAGAATATATCATCTTTATTACAAGTTCATAATGGTGCTAGGGTTTCTCCATCTCCCCAAGAACAAAGGAACTACTCACTCATAGAAACAACCAACACTATCATAATAATCAAATGGATGGATAAAAGTACGAAGGTAGATCTAATGCAAACCACAATTGAATCTGGAATTACAAAGAGATCTAATAGATGAGAGATGGGGGTAATGGTGGTAATGGAGATGCAGCGGTTAATGATGAAGGGTATGATGCATTGTCCTCCAATGATTCGTGAAGCAGCTAGGATTTTGCCTTAGCCAAGTTCCTCCTTCAAATCTCTTTCGGATGTGGTTTTTCATGGTCTCTGGTGGCTGTGAATGTCGGATCTCCCTCTCATCTTCGACAGGAGAAACTATTTAACGAGGAGGTCATGATGGCGCCTGGTATGGGCAGACAGTACGGGTCGGCTCTGCCCGTACCAGTTGTCGTTATCAGTACTGATGCCTCTTCCTTGTTTGGTATTCTTCCAAGTGCGAAGGTAAATTCATAAAGGAACTTTTATCACTTAGAAATATCATATAATTGCACATGTGATAGCTCTAATTGATATGTTCATATATGAATCCATGATTTGGGATCATGTTGAAACAATAAAAAAATAGCGCGCGTAGACGTAGTGAAATACAAAAATCCCTACTCTATTTATGCAAAAACAAAAGGTAAATATACTTCAATTTTGGACTCATCACTATGCATGCTGCTCGCAGGGGCTATAGTATATTAGGATGTGTTGCCCACAAGAGATTATCTCTATTAGAATGTTACACATGAATGTGCTTATTATTATCTTTTATCCCGTATGATGTGTAATTGTAGGTGGATCTTCAACCCTGGCCTATCTCCATCCATTGAATCAACCCATGATATAAGGTAAACTAGATTGGTCTGGTAAACGAAGGTAGAACAAAAAAACAAAATCTTGCAGGAGTGTCCTTTTTTATTCCTTTTAGCGTTGTTTCCCAAGGTTCGATTAAACCTAGGTCTACTAGGGAAAAAGACTATTATACTACATTCGTGAATCTGGATCAAAGGTAATAACCCTTTTTTTGGCACCATTACCGGGGAAGCAATTTCGCTATCCTGGTGAGGTCACTATAGACCTTGTTTTTAGTTTTATTATTTGTTTGTAGTTTATTTCTTGTTATTAGTTTACTTTCTTGTTATCTATTTGAAAACCCAAAAAAATTAGTTATTTGTTTCCTTTACTTTAAAAATACCAAAAGATAAGAGCCATGGCTCAAAAGAGCCTTGGGGAGTATGCTACTCCCACCAATGATTTTATTCGTGCACCTATTACTCGGCCCGTTGTTGATGTGGACGTGATACATTGTAAATGTATCTATAATTTTTGATGTTACATGCTTAGTTTTATCCACTTTCTTGTGTTTTGTTCCAACTTTGGAGTACTTTTCATATGATTTCTTGGACTAACCTATTAATAAGAGCCACAAGCCCATTTTGCTTTTCTGCTGTTTTTGGTTCCAGGAAAGTCAGAAAATGAATATTCTCGGAATTGGACGGGACAAAAGCCAAAGTGCCTATTTTTCTGGAAGTCATCAGATGCCAGAG
Organism: Avena insularis; assembly: GCA_023614405.1. Lineage (NCBI taxonomy): Eukaryota > Viridiplantae > Streptophyta > Magnoliopsida > Poales > Poaceae > Avena > Avena insularis. The sequence continues at coordinate 357,871,291 of CM042684.1, forward strand.
TATGAGACGGAGAGGGGCCAGGGGGCCACCACACCACCTGGCCGCGTGGCCCGCGCTGGCCAGCGGGTGGCGTACACTCCCCTCGGCCTCCCTTCCACTATATGATGCCTCGAGATGTAAACCCTAAGTGCCCGATCAAAATCCACGAAAGAGTCTCAGAGTCATCTCCATCCCTAGATCGGGAGGATCTCAAGCTCTTCCCAAAGACCTGCCGAGAGGGAATTCACCCTGGAGGCCTTCTTCATCACCATGCAAGCCTCCGGTGTGATGCGTGAGTAGTTCATCCTTGGACTACGGATCCATGTAGTAGCTAGATGGCTGGTTCTCCTCCTTTGTGCTTTCATGTCTAGATCTTGTGAGCTCCGTTCATGATCAAGATCATTTATTTGTAATTCTGCATGTTGTGTTTGCGGGGATCCGATGGATATTGAGATGCTATTTCAGATTGATTATTGATTCTATCATGTCTTTGTTATTTGTGATCTTGCATTCTTTCTGTTGTTAGTAGCTATCTTGGACAAGTAGATGCTAACAACGGAAAGAGTTCATATTTATGCTCGATAGTGGGTTCATGCCTCTGGTAATCTGGGGAAGTGATAGAAATCTCTAAGGTACTAGATGTGCTGTTGCTACTAGGGAGAAAACAACAATCCTTTGTTCATAGAACAATCGTATTGTTTACTTTACACATAGTTCGTAAAGCAACAATTTGTTGCTTGCAACTTAATACTGGAAGGGGTTCGGATGATAACCTGAAGGTGGATTATTAGTCATAGATGCAGTTGGATGGCGGTCTATTTATAATGTTGTAATGCCCAATCAAGTCTCAAAGGAGTCAAAATGATTAGTATATGCATGTATTGCTTTCTCGATGTTTGCCAATTGCCCCGCTGTAATTTGTTCACCCAACATGTCATCTATCTTAAGGAGAGCCACCTCTAGTGAACTATGGACCCCGGTCCTTTCTTTTACTATCAATCTACAGTCAACTGTTTTGTGTTTACTTTCTGCAAACTATTACTTTCTTCCACTCGATACGTTTAATCCTTTGTTTTCAGCAAAACCGGTGAGATTGACAACCTCATCGCAAGTTGGGAACAGAGTTCTGTGGTTGTGTTGTGCAGGTCTCCACGTTGTTGCTGGCACCGGTAGTGCGCCCTGCCAAAGTTCAGCTAGCTACACCTTTGGGGTGTTTCCTTGCTCCTACTAGATTGATAACCTTGGTTTCATAACTGAGGGAAAACTTACTGATGTGCTCATCATACCTTCCTCTTGGGGTTCCCAACAAGCTCTACATCAACACCGCTCCAGCATTTTTCTGGCGTCGTTGCCGGGGAGTCAAGGACATCTTCACAAGGGGAGTCCCTCATAACCAATCTCTTTACTTTGTTATTTTTGTTTTGCTTAGTTCCTTTTTTGCTTTGTTTGCTTGTTTTCTTATTCAAAAACACACAAAAAAATAGTTTTACAAGTTTGCTTTCTTATTTGAAAACCCAAAAAAATGACTACTCTTGAAAACACTAAGTTGTGTGACTTCACTAGCACCAACAGCAATGATTTTATGAGCACACCTATTGCTCCACCTGTGCCTTAAGATACTTTCTTTGAGATAAAACCTTCTTTTCTCAATCTTGTTATGAGAGAACAATTTTCTGGTATTGGTAATGAAGATGCTGCTTCCCATCTAAATAACTTTGTTGAACTTCGTGAGATGCAAAAGCATAGGGATATAGATGGTGATATTATTAAGCTAAAATTGTTTCCTTTCTCTTTGAGAGGAAAAGCTAAAGAATGGTTGAATTCCTTAACTAGGAATAGTATTGATTCTTGGACTAAGTGCAAAGATGCTTTTATTGGAAAATACTATCCTCCTGCTAAGATTATATCTATGAGAAGTGAAGTAGTGAAGTTTAAACAACTTGATAATGAGCATGTTGCTCAAGCTTGGGAAAGAATGAAATATTTGGTAAAGAAATGTCCCACTCATGGACTGATTGCTTGGATGATCATCCAAACTTTTTATTCAGGATTGAACTATTCTTCAAGGAACCTATTGGACTTTGCTGCTGGAGGTACCTTTATGACCATCACTTTGGGTGCCGCAACAAAACTTCTGGACAATATGATGGTTAATTATTCTGTATGGCATACTAAGAGAGCTCCACAAGGTAGGAAGGTAAATTCTGTTGAGGAAACCTCCTCCTTGAGTGATAAGATTGATATTATTATGTCTATGCTTGTTAATGGGAAAGCCCATATTGATCCAAATAATGTTCCTTTGGCTCCTTTAGTTGCTCAAGAAGAGCAAGTTGATGTGAACTTCATAAGAAATAACAATTTTGCCAACAATGCTTATGGTAATAATGCTTATAGGAACAATTTTGGTAACAACAATTATAAGCCTTATCCTCCCAACAATGGTGATGCTTATGGAAGTTCCTACAACAATAATAGGAGTGCTCCCTCTGAACTTGAAGTTATGCTTAAAGAGTTTATTAGTAAACAAACTGCTTTCAATAAAACTATTGAGGAAAAACTCTCTAATGCTGAAAGAAATATAGCATCTTTAGCTGAAGCTCAATCTTCTTTGAATAAAATGGCTGTTGAACCTGAATCTAATGATAATCCCTTTGCAGCTACTAATGCTATACAAGTAAGAATTGATGAAAATGTTAGACTATTAGCTGAATTACATGCTAAGTGGGAAAGAGAAGATGAAATTGCTAGAAACATTAGTGTTTCTACTATTACCACCACTAGTGTTGAGGCTAGTAATAGTTCTACTACTCTAGATGAGAAATTTGATATTGATCTTTATGGTTGCAATATCTTTGAAGTTATTAAGTTCCTACAAAAGCTTGCTAAAAGTCCTAATGCTAGTGCTATGAACATGGCCTTTACAAAACACATTACTGATGCTCTCATAAAGATTAAAGAAGAAAAGATGAAACATAAAGCTTCTATTCCTATAAAACAAGAAGATGGTTGGGAACCCATCATTAATATGAAAGTGAATGACTTTGATTTCAAAGCTTTATGTGATCTTGATAGTAGTGTTTCTATTATGCCTATAAGGATTTATGATATGCTTGATTTGCCTCCACTTGAAGATTGTTATTTGAATGTCCCACTTGATGATAATGCTAAAAAGAAACTCATGGGGAGTCTTAATGATGTTCTTATTATGGTTAAAAATGCCTATGTCCCCGTTGATTTCTATGTTTTGGATGTTGAATGCAATGCTTCTTGTCCTATTACTTTGGGAAGACCTTTTCTTAGAACTGTTAGTGCCATTATTGATATGAAAGAAGGCACCATTAAATATCAACTCCCACTCAAGAAAGGTATAGAACACTTCCCTAAAAAGATAGAAAATATTTTTTTCCTTCTCCTATGAAAACAAAATTTGGTCTTAATGCTTCTTCATTTGAGAACACTTGATTCTTTCTTTGCTTCTTATGCCTAACTTAAAGGCGTTAAAGAAAAGTACTTATTGGGAGATAACCCAAAAGTTTTAGATGAGTCTTGGAAGTTATTACTTTAGTAATAACCGCTCCTTATCCTTTTTATTTGCTTTTTGTGCCAAGAGTAACCTCTAATAAGAGAGAAGTAATGATTGGGAAAGTTGTTGTCCCGAAACAGATTGATGTGCTTCACCATAAAAATTCGTGTAAAATCTCTGAACGTCTTTTTGAGGCGTGAATTTTTGTCCTTCTGCCCCAGGTTGTTATCTAACTTTCGTTAGTTCAACACTTTGTGATTTGAGCAACAGAAGGTCTTCAAAAAAATTCGTATTTACCTGCTGGTCTGTTTTGAAAGATTTCTGCCATTTTCTGCATTTGCTTCTTGTTGGTTCCTTTTTGAGTTCTTTTGGGGAATTGAGCTTTTTGAGGGAAGTGATACAGTAGCTAGTGTTCTAATGGAAGTTTATTTGGTGTTGTAACTGAACCTTTAGACCTTTTATCTTGAGTGCACTAATGTTGCTAATAAAGATTGTGTGAAGTTTTGTATGAAGGAAAAAATTCAGGTGTATGGAAGGAATGAGTAATGAGATGAAGGATGGACTAAAGCTCAAGATTGGGGATGCCACGCGTGTCACGACAAGAAATATCCAATAAGTACAAGCGTCAAAGCTTGGGGATGCCCAAGGCATCCCCTTCTTCATTAATAAAAATTCCAGGTTTCTTCCAAACGCTTCATTTTTATTGTTTCATGCACAATTGTGTTTTTCTTGGAGCGTCTTCTTTTTCGTTTTTATTTTGGTTTTTCGTTTGCTTTGTTTGCTTAGTTTTCTGAATAAATTGGTTGGACCCCCTCTTTCATACATTGGTTTGCAAATAGTTTGGTTTGGTTTGGAAAAGAGTAGGAAAGTTCATGCTTATGTGGTAAAAAGAGCTTGTTTTTGACTGTGGCCTATGCTCTATCATGCCATGCTTGATATTGTTTTGGCTTTATGCTTAGTATTCCTTGTTATAGCATGACTTGTTTTAAACAATTGAGATTGCTTAATGTGCGTTGGATGAATCATGCGTTGTTTTAGCATATTAAAGCATAGTATAGTGGTATTCTCCTTTGACGCTTTATTTGGGTTGACTTGGCACATGCTCACACCATGTTATGACTATCTCAAGTCACCATAGCCTTTATGATCCTTTAGTTTTCAACTTGTAGTATCACTTTATGCTTTGATCAATGATGTTTTGTCGCTCTGCATGATTATGGCCATTATTTCTCTCTTAGTTTGTCGCTCCCAGTCTTTTGCTAGCCTCCACAACCAAGTATGAGTTCCACTCATGCATCCAACTCCCTAAACCAAGTTATTCCAAAGAGTCCACCATGCCTACCTACTAGCTTATGCTATTCCAAGTATATTCATGCTTTTGTTTACCTTCCAAATTAAACTTGTTATGAGAAAACTAGTGATTAAAGCTCTCACGAACTTGATGGCACACTTTACTTTTCTTGACCTTAATAAACTTGAACCATTGTGTCGTCTATGTTGTATATGCTTACACTTATTTGTTGGGAATTAGCAGAACCATGCTTTCATGGGGAACGCTTTCAACATTGCACTTGGTACATGTACCTAGTTGATATCATGCTCTTTTGTATATGGATGTCGTCGGTGTGAAATGAAAAGGGAGCTTGTAAGTCCATGGAGTTATGTATATGTGTTAGAGAAATGTCTGGGCCGCTGGTCTAATCCATGCTGACATGGTGGAAACCTACAGCGTAACCATAATGAGCTGTCTATGAAGCATTCTTCTTATAAAAAAAAGAGTCCTATATTGAGAAAAAAAGAGAAAAAGAAAAAAAAAGAGATTATGAAAAGAGGAAATAGAGAAAAAAGCACCATATTCCCATGGTAAATAAGAAGATTGCTGAGATGCTCGTTGTCTGCTTTCCTTGTCATTTTGATATGGGGATTCTTCCGTATCATCGGGCAAGGGGTACCCCGTTGGCGGTTCTCTATGATACACATATACTTACGATGACAAGAACTTACCGGTGACTAAACTTGAGTAGCATGAGGAGCGGCCCTCGTATACAAGGGACATGAGATTTCTAACTTATACTTCGTCAAGCATGTACACCATAGTTTGTTCACTTTAACCTTAATCACTTCAAGATGCTTATGATAGGGGCAATGAGATCTGAAAGCTATAAGTACCATACTTTTTGGAAGCTCTTTATGAGACTTGAATCCCTACTTCCTTCTATGAAGGCCTTTCTTCCACCATAATATTAAGTCTCCACCTCTATCTTTATGCACCTACTTTGAGAGCATAGTGGCCATTCTTAGTTATATGTGCATTGTCCCAAGACTAGTTGATTGATGCATAACTTGATATTGCTTGTTTTAAACTATTGTATCTAGTCACTCTTTTGAACTTTGAAGCTGTCCTATGCATTTATATTTGTTACTCTATGAGGGACAAGCTGAATACTATTATGCTATGTTTTATTTATGTGAAACAAACAAACGTCTTGCAAAGCATTGTTATTTATGAATATTTTGTTTGTGCCTTTTCATGTTGCATCAAAGTTTCTTTGTCTTATTTCTAGAACTTTGTCTTTCATGTTATGATTGAAGTACTATGATCCCAGCCTTGAATGTTTTGCAAATACTTTGATCAAGTCTTTGATGGTGCATGTCACCTCAAAAATTATTCTTTCTTTTTATCACTTACCTACTCGAGGACGAGCAGGAGTTAAGCTTGGGGATGTTGATACATTGCAAATGTAATAATAATTTTTGATGTTCCATGCTTAGTTTTATCCACTTTCTTGTGTTTTGTTCCAACTTTGGAGTACTTTTCATATGATTTCTTGGACTAACCTATTAACAAGAGCCACAGTGCCAGCTGCCTATTTTCTGCTGTTTTTGCTTCCAGGAAAGTCAGAAAATGAATATTCTCGGAATTGGACGGGACAAAAGCCAAAGTGCCTATTTTTCCGGAAGTCATCAAGTGCCAGAATACGGGACGGAGAGGGACCAGGGGCCACCACACCACCTGGCCCGCGCCAGGGGGTTGTGTGGCCGCTCCCGGCACCCCCTCGGCCTCCCCTTCCGACTATAAGATGCCCTCGGGACGTAAACCCTAAGTGCCCGATCAAAAATCCACGAAAGAGTCTGTAGCCGCCGGCATCTCCATCCCTAGATCGGGAGGGATCTGAAGCTCTTCCTGGCACCCTGCCGGAGAGGGGAATTCACCCTGGAGGCCTTCTTCATCACCATGCAAGCCTCTGGTGTGATGCGCGAGTAGTTCATCCTTGGACTACGGATCCATGTAGTAGCTAGATGGCTGGTTCTCCTCCTTTGTGCTTTCATGTCTAGATCTTGTGAGCTCCGTTCATGATCAAGATCATCTATTTGTAATTCTGCATGTTGTGTTTGCGGGGATCCGATGGATATTGAGATGCTATTTCAGATTGATTATTGATTCTATCATGTCTTTGTTATTTGTGATCTTGCATGCTTTCCATTGTTAGTAGCTATCTTGGCCAAGTAGATGCTAGCAACTTCAAGAGTTAGTATTTATGCTCGATAGTGGGTTCATGCCTCTGGTAATCTAGGGAAGTGACAGAAATCTCTAAGGTACTAGATGTGTTGTTGCTACTAGGGAGAAAACAACAATCCTTTGTTCATAGAACAATCGTATTGTTTACTTTACACGCAGTTCAGAAGCAATAATCTGTTGCTTGCAACTTAATACTAGAGGGGGTTCGGATGATAACCTGAAGGTGGATTATTAGTCATAGATGCAGTTGGATGGCGGTCTATGTATAATGTTGTAATGACCAATCAAGTCTCAAAGGAGTCAAGATGATTAGTATATGCATGTATTGCTTTCTTGATGTTTGTCAATTGCCCCGCTGTAATTTGTTCACCCAGCATGTTATCTATCTTAAGGAGAGCCACCTCTAGTGAACTATGGATCCTCGTCCTTGTCTTTTACATACAATCTACAAACTATTTACTTCTTTGTGTTTACTTTCTACAAACTTTTACTTCTTTCCATTCGATACGTTTAATCCTTTGTTTTCAGCAAAACACGGTGAGATTGACAACCTCATCGCAAGTTGGGGACAAAGTTCTGTGGTTGTGTTGTGTAGGTCTCCATGTTGCTACTAGCACCGGTAGTGCGCCCTGCCAAAGCTCAGCTAGTAACACCTTTGGGGTGTTTCCTTGGTCCTACTGGTTCGATTAAACCTTGGTTTCATACTGAGGGAAACTTGCTGCTGTGCTCATCATACCTTCCTCTTGGGGTTCCCAACGAGCTCTACATCAACACCGCTCCAGCATTTTTCTGGCGCCATACACAGATCCATCAGGAAGCATATGAAATTAAGTCTAACCTTTTAAGTTTGGTTCAGCAAAATCAATTTGGGAGCTCATGTTCTGAGAATTCAGGTTTGCACTTAAATACTTTTACTGAAATTTGCGACATGATGCGTATTAAGGATGGAGATCCAAATGTTGTTAAATTACATTTGTTTCCTTTCTCTCTAAGAGGGAAGGCTAAGGATTGGTTGCTAGCTCTACCTAAGGGCACTATTAAATCTTGGGAGGAATGCACTAATCTTTTTATGACTAATTTGTTTCCCTAGCTAAGACTATGCAACTAAGATACAACATTACAAGTTTTAGACAATTAGACCGAGAGCCACTAGTGCTTGCATGGGAAAGGATGAAAGAAGCCGGAATGAACTGTCCTAGTCATGAGATGGATGAATGGCTTATATTGCATTTATTTTATAATGGCCTTAACCCAATGTCTAAGTCTATGCCAGATACTGCTGCAGTAGGAACAATCATGGAAAAGCAAGTGAGTGTTGCAAAGAAATTACTTGATGATATGCAAAATAACCATGCCCAATGGCCTGTGGAAAGAACCTCAAAAAGGGTGAATTCAATCACCGAGGTAAACAATGAAGAGCTTACTTCTAAGGTAGACGAGTTACTCAACATAGTAAAGGGTAAAGAAGATACCCAAATTAATGCTATCGCTACCGATGTTAATGATGTTAATTTTATAGCTTGCACTCCTTATAATCCTACTTGGAAGAATCAAAATGTTGCTTCTAATGTTTAAAAACATTATTATAATCCTGCAGGAGCTCCTTACAATAATATGATAATCATAATGGAGCAAATCATGGCAATCTCTCGTTTGAACATACTGTTAGAACCTTTATGCAATCTCAAACCGAGCAAAATAATATGCTTATTAAAATCACAGAGAACCATGGCAGTAGTATTGGTAAATTATCTAATCAAGTTGTTGCAACTAGAAATGATGTGCGGGCTCTACAGGAAAGGACAAAGACCATGGAGGTTCAATTGGCAAGGTAGTTGAGAGCCAAGCTCTCATACTAGCAAAGTTTGTTGGAAAGCCCGAGCCAAATCCGGTAGAAGACCTCAAGATGATGAGGGTGGAAATGAATGAAGAGAAGCCTAAAGAGCTAGACTATAGCAACACGCCAACACCTAAATACACCGTGGAAGATCTATTAAAGATGATCACCGTAAAGAATCCCGATCTAGAACAAGGTAATGATGCTATGTACCAACAATTTATTCAACAAGTAGCATCTAAAGTTCGAGATTTAGAAATGGAGTATACGAGACTAGCTGATAAGATTCGTGCTAAGCTAGATGATATATTTGAGCCTGCTGTAAAAATTAAAATTGGTGTTAATGAGATATCTGCACTTTGTGATCTTAGTGCAAGCATCTCAACAATTTCCAAAAGTCAATTTGACAACTTAAACTTGGGGCCTTTTGCAACCACTAAATTGAGACTCCATCTTGCCGATTCAACTTATAAACAAGCTATTGGGATAAAAGAAAACATAGTCGTTGAAATTAAAGGAAGTCCTGCTCTTATTGATCTTGTTATAGTGGACATGCCTAAAGATCCCATATCACCTATAATTCTAGGTAGGTCATTCCTAAGAACTATTAAATCTTTAATCAATCTACCTAAAGGGAATGTGAGAATAGGACTACAGTCTAGATATCCTTTTATAGTCCACTTCCCTAGGAAGAACAAGGCCAAACCTAATAATGATGATGGTATAATTACACTGAAAGCCAATTACTTGGGAGTGGTTGTGATGAGGGGTAACCTCGGCAATTACCATGATTATGGACTTAGGGTTTCGTGGAAAATAAAATGCTAGGGATTTCATTGGCTGATCAGACAAAAAAGGGAGTGGAAGTCATCTGATTGCTTATCAACAAATCAATTATAGATTGCTCGATGCTTTTTCCCTCCATCTCCACTGTCTCCTCCTAGCATATATATAATAGGCTGGGTCCCGAGGCCGTATACAGATAGGTTACAAGTTACAATTACAACAATAATACAATGTTGGTTTCTATTTCCTTATCTGGCAAGCTATGCCTTCCGTCGGATGCTCCCTGGGCCTTCCTCTGGGGATTTGTGAGCTGCGAGCCTTTATGTAACTAGGGTAACTAATCATAAGAACCCGAGTAATCATACCCATGTTAGTAGCCCCCGAGACTCCATGCGAATTGCAGATTCGGGTTGAGTCTCAAAGAAAATTTTCCGTAAGCCAAACTTTTTCTTTTATGAAATATGTTTATTTTCTTTTGTTTTAATCATTGTAGGGATTTGGTATAACAGGTCTGATGCATCCAACAGATTGGGAATCAGTAAATTGATCTACGGCAAAAACTCCGTGAACCTACATCAAATTCAAGTCCTCGGGCTTGAACTTGGAGTTTGCTGGCGTAATTTAGTTCGGGTCGTTGAGGTATTATTGAATACTGAATTCCAGTTCTATTATTTTAGGTACCCAACTATCCGTCGGGATTTTTCATCATATCATCGATACGGATAATTTACTGGCAGAGCGCATTCTTGTGGGGTTACCAGGCCACACAAGATAAATCCTAGGGTCTTACCATCATGTCGTGGACACGACATTCAGACATATAATCACGTCGGGCGCGGTCTGAGATTTTATCGACTGCCTTGTTTGGCTATTGGAATTGCCAAAGTTATCAGCTTCTTATTTTCTCGGGTTAGGTATATAAATGCTCCCAATGGGAGGAACCTTTTGAAGCATAGAAGCATCGCAGTTGCACAGCGTTCCATGGATTGGAGTACTTGACTCATGTTTTCTTGTCTTGGAGCTGATATGCCCCGCCAGGGATCACTTCTGTGACAATATATGGCCCTTCCCATGGTGATTCCAACTTACAATGACCATCTTGCTTGAGGCGAAGGACCAGGTCCCCTACGACGAAGGACCTGGGACACAGTCATCGGTTGTGGTAGTTGCATACATTCTGTTGATAGATGGTTGCTCTTTGTAAAGAAGTGTAACGAGCTTCATCGAGTGAGTCGACGTCATATTTGAGTGCTTCTTGGGATGCTTCTTAATCATATTCGATGACTCGAGGAGACGCATGGGCTACTTCGACTGGAAGGACGGCTTCTACGTCATGGACCAGAAAGAAAGGTGTTTCTTGTCTTGCATTGTTTGGGGTGGTGCGTAGTCTCCATAGGATAGAGGGTAACTCATCTACCCAGGCTCCCTTTGCTCTGTCGAGTGGTGCCAGTAGTCTTTTCTTGATACCATTAGTGATGAGCCCATTGGCTTTTTCTACCTACCCGTTAGTCTATGGGTGGGTAACTGAAGTGTAGGTTACTTTTATACCCATCTCCTTGCAGTATTCCTTAAACTCGTTGGAGGTGAAGTTACTTCCCTTGTCGGTTATGATGTTGTTTGGCACTCCAAATCTGAAGACTATTGACTTGATGAAATTCACGGCTGAAGTTCCATCTTGACTTGTGACGGGCATTGCTTCGATCCACTTTGTAAATTTGTCGACCACTACTAGCAAAAAGCGTGTCCTCCTGGTGAAGGTTTGTGGAGTTTACCCACCATATCAAGTCCACGTTGAGCAAATGGCTAGGCAAGAGGTATGGGGTTTAGTTCTATGGTGGGTGCATTGGGTTTTGTTGCAAATTGTTGATATGATTTGCATGTTCATACGATGTTATTCACATCCTATACTGTTGTAAGCCAATAAAATCCTGCTCAGAAAGCTTTAGCCGCAATTCCTCGGCTGCTAGCATGACGTCCACATACCCCTTCATATATATCTTTGAGGATTAGCTTTCCTTCTTTAGGTGTGACGCATTGATGACCCACAAGTATAGGGGGTGTATCGCAGTATTTTCGAGGGAAGTGAAAGCCAATTTATTGATTCGACACAAGGGGAGCCAAAGAATATTTATAAGCCTTAACAACTGAGTTGTCAATTCAGCTGCACCTGGAAACAATCTTGCTCATAGCAGTTTATCAGTAGCAACAGTTTTGTAGTAGGAATAGCAAAGTAGTAGCAGCAGTAAAGTAAATACAGTAGTAACACTAGCAGTAAATAGTGGGATTCAAGTGCGGTAGTCATAGGGATGGATGGACGGGTGTTGCATGGACAAGAAAATTCATATAGCAATCAGAACATAGGGAAATTGCAGATAAATAAGATAAAGCATCCCAGTACTAGATAATCCTAGGCATGTGTTCCATATATAGTCATACGTGCTCACAATGAGAACTTGCACAACATCTTTTGTCCTGCCAGCCCGTTTGTAGCGGGGCCTCAAGGGAACTACTGGCAATTAAGGTGCTCCTTTTAATAGAGCACCGGAGCAAAGCATTAACACTCCGTGAACACATGTGATCCTCACATCAAAGCCATTCCCTCCGGTTATCTCGATTTCTGTCACTTCGGGCCATTGGTTTCGGACAACAACGTGTGTATACAACTTGCAGATAAGACCATAAACAATACTATCATAATGAATCAATAACATGTTCAGATCTGAAATCATGGCACTTGGGCCCTAGTGACAAGCATTAAGCACAACAAGTCGCAACAAAGTCATAAAGCACTAATAAAAGATACTAGGCACCATGCCCTAACAATCTGATGCCATTACATGAACGATCTCATCCAATCCCTACCATCCCCATAGCCTATAGCTGGGGATTACTCACTCATAGATGGGGGAAACATGGATGGTCGATGGAGGAGCGATGGTGATGATCTCCTCCAATTCCCCGTCCCGGCAGGGTGCCAGAACGGAGTTTCTGGTGCTGTTTCGTGGAATCTGGTGGTGGCGGCGGAGCGAAACTCCTTCTAGAAAAACATCGAACCCCCCTGAGTTTTTAGGTCAGAAGGCAACTTATAGGCAAAGAGGGAGACCGAGGGGGTGCCTAGGCTGGCCAGACCATGCCCTGGCGCGGCCTGGGGGTACCCGCACCTGGGTGGGGTGTGGCCAGGACCTGGCCCTCCTCCATCTCGTATTCTGGCTCCGTGAGTCTTCCGGAAAAATAGGCACTTTGGCTTTTGTCCTGTCCAATTCCGAGAATATTCATTTTCTAACTTTCCTGGAACCAAAAACAGCAGAAAACAGGCAGCTGGCACTATGGCTCTTATTAATAGGTTAGTCCAAGAAATCATATGAAAAGTACTCCAAAGTGTGGACAAAACACAAGAAAGGTGATAAAACCAAGCATGGAACATCAAAAATTATAGATACATTTGCAATGTATCAACATCCCCAAGCTTAACTCCTGCTCGTCCTCGAGTAGGTAAGTGAAAAAAGGAAAGAATAATTTTTTAGGTTACATGCACCATCATAAACTTGATCAAAGTATTTGTAAAACATTCAAAGCTGGGATCATAGTACTTCAATCATAACATGAAAGACAAAGTTCTAGCAATAAGACATAGCAACTATGTTGCAACATGAAAAGGCACAAACAAAAGATTCATGAATAACAATGCTTTGCAAGACATTTGTTTGTTTCACATAAAGAAAACATAGCATATTGGCATTCAGCTTGTCCCTTATAGAGTAGCAAACATAAATGCATAGGACACCTTCAAAGTTACAAGAGTGACTAGATACAAATAGTTTAAAACAAGCAATATCAAGGTATGCATCAATCAACAAGTCTAGGGACAATGCACATAGAACTAAGAATGGCCACTATGCTCTCAAGAAAGTGCTCATAGAATGTGTGGAGACTCAACTAGGAAATGAACAGGTTTTGAAAAGTTTGAAAGGCATCCAAATGCTGAAAGTATGGTACTCATTAGCTTTGAGCTCTCATTGCCCCTATCATAAGCATCTTTAAATGGTTAAGGTTGAAGTGACACAACTAAGAGGATATGCTTGACAAGTTATAAATCGAAGTCTCATGCCCCTTACTTACGAAGACCGATCCTCATGCTACTCAACTTCAGTCACGAGTAAGCTCTTGTCATTGTAAGTATATACGTATCATAGAGAACCGCCAACGGGGTACCCCTTGCACATGACATAGGAGCTATCCCATAATAAAAATGACAAGGCAAGCAGACAATGAGCATCTCGGTAATCTTTTTATTTACTATGTGCATATATTTTTATTAAGGATGCTTCATAGAATGCTCATTATGGTTATGCTGCAAGTTTCCACCATGATTAGGCCTGGCTTAGGCTACCGGCCCAGGCGTTTCTCTAACATACATACAAACTCCATGATCTTACAAGTTCCACTTTTATTTCACACGGTCGGGATCCATAAGCAAAAGAACATGATATCAACGAGGTACTAAGTACCCATGAAATGTTGAAAACATTCCCCATGAAACATGGTTCTGCTAACTTCAACTTATAAAGTGCAAGCATATACACAACAAAGAAGGACACAATGGTTCAGGTTTATTAAATGCAAGAAAAATAAAGTGTGCCATCAAGTTTGTGAGAGCTTTACTAACTAACTTTCTCATCACAAACAAACATTTTATTCGAAAGAAAACAAGGCATATTGAATATGCACGGAAGTAGCAAAAGATGCTAATAGGTAGGTATGCTGGACACTTTGACAATATTTGGTTTTGGGGAGTTGGAAACATGAGTAAAACATATTCAGTGAAGGTGAAGGCTAGAATAGTAAGGGAGCGACAAACAAGAGAGCAACAATGGTCATAATCATGCAGAGCAACAAAACATCATTGATCAAAGCATAAAGTGATACTACAAGTTGAAAACTAAAGGATCATAAAGGCTTATGGCGACTTGGGATAGTCATAACATGGTGTGAGCATGTGCCAAGTCAACCCAAATAAAGCATCAAAGGAGAATACCACTATACTATGCTTTAATATGCTAAAACAACGCATGATTCATACAAGGCACATTAAGCAATCTCAATTGTTTATAACAAGTCATGCTACAGCAAATAATACTAAGCATAAATCCAAAACAATATCAAGCATGGCATGGCAAAGCATAGGCCACAGTCAAAAACAAGCTCTCTTTACCACTTAAGCACGGACTTTCCTACTCTTTTCCAATCCAAACCAAACTATTTGAAAACCAATGCATGAAAGAGGAGGTCCAACCAATTTATTCAGAAAACTAAGCAAACCACGCAAACTAAAAACCAAAACGAAAACAAAAAAGAAGACGCTCCAAGAACAACACAACTGTGCATGAAACAATAAAAATAAAGCGTTTGGAAGAAACCTGGGATTTTTATTAATGAAGAGGGGGATGCCTTGGGCATCCCCAAGCTTTGATGCTTGTACTTCTTGGATATTTCTTAGGGTGACATGCGTGGCATCCCCAAGCTTGAGCTTTAGTCCATCCTTCATCTCATTACTCATTCCTTCCATACACCTGAAATTTTTCCTTCATACAAAACTTCACACAATCTTTATTAGCAACATTAATGCACTCAAGATAATAAGTCTTAAAGTTCAGTTCTAACACTAATAAACTTCCATTAGAACACTAGCTACTGAAGCACTTCCCTCAAAAAGCTCAATTCCCCAAAAGCACTCAAAAAGGAACCAACAAGAAGCAAATGCAGAAAATGGCAGAAATCTGTCAAAACAGACCAGCAGCTAAATACGAATTTTTTCAAAGACCTTATGTTGCTCAAATCAAAAAGTGTTGAACTAAAGAAAGTTAGATAACAACCTGGGGCAGAAGCAAAAAAATTCACGCCTCAAAAGGACGTACAGAGATTTTACACGAATTTTTACGGTGAAGCACATAAATCTGTTTCGGGACAGCAACTTTCTCAATCATTACTTCTCTCTCATTAGAGGTTACTCTTGGCACAAAAAGCAAATAAAAAGGATAAGGAGCGGTTATTACTGAAGTAATAACTTCCAAGACTCATCTAAAACTTTTGGGTTATCTCTCAATAATTACTTTTCTTTAACGCCTTTAAGTTAGTCATAAGCAAAAACTAAAATGGATAAAATAGAAGTAAACAGAGATAATCATAGTGATTGTTTTGTTCAACGGAATCCTTTTGTTAACAAGGTTGATCAGGTCTTTCTACCAAAACAATTCCATATGATACAAAACTTTGTATTCCACTAATGATTATGTTACCTCAACCTTGATAGCAATGGTCCCAATCATAATAGTTTCCAATTTTCTCTTGGTATGGGACAATATATTTCTCCAACTTGAATGCCCTCAACATGTTCAATTGAATTCAAACCATAAGTCCTTTCAATCTTCTTGGGGAAATAGACAGTATGTTCCTTGTCATTAACATTGAAAGTCACCTTTCCTTGATTACAATTAATAACAGCTCCTGCAGTATTAAGAAAAGGTCTCCCAAGAATAATAGACATATTATCATCTTCAGGCATTTCAAGCACAACAAAATCAGTTAATATCAAGAAATTATGAGCCACTTGAACAGGTACATCCTCACATATACCCACAGGAATAGTGTTAGATTTATCAGCCATTTGCAAAGATATATTAGTTGGTATTAACTTTTCTAGTTGAAGCCTCTTATAGAGAGAGAAAGGCATAACACTAACTCCAGCTCCCAAATCACACAAAGCAGTTCTAACATAACTGTTCTTAATAGAGCAAGGGATAGTTGGAATCCCTGGGTCTCCAAGTATGTTAGGAACCTTACCATTGAAGGAATAATTAGCAAGCAAAGTAGAAATTTCTTCATTAGGGATCTTCCTTTTATTCGAGACAATATCCTTCATATACTTTGAGTAAGGAGGCAATTTAATAGCATCAGTCAAAGGAATTTGCAAGAATAAAGGTTTCATCCACTCACAAAACTTATTATAATGTTCATCCTCCTTTGACTTGTGTTTCTTATCAGGGAATGGCATAGGTTTTTGGACCCAAGGTTCTCTTTCACTACCATGTTTCTTAGCAATAAAATCTTCTTTAGTGTATTTAGTATTCTTAGTGTGGTTTTCAGGTTCTTCTTCAACTTTTTCTTCATTAGAAACTTCATTTTATTCATTACCACTTTCAGTTTTAGCATCAGAGATAGATATACTATTAGGATCTATAGCAGGTTCAGAGGGTTCTACAATACTTTTATGTTTCTTTTTCCTTTTCTTACGAGTAGAACCACTATTTTCAGCTTGTTGAGAATCCTGCTCAATTCTTTTGGGATGCCCCTCAGGATATAGAGGATCCTGGGTAGCAGCTCCACTTCTAGTTCTTTTCATAAGCATGTTTTTCTTTAGCAGCATTAACTAGCAAGTCTTTTTGCACTTTAACGAGTTTATCTATTTGAGTTTGAACCATTTGGAAGTGTTTAACAATCATTTTAACATCATTAGCGGTTCTTTCCACAATATCCTTCAACTCAACAATAGCTCTAGTGTTTTCCATTAGATGAATTTGCATCCTTTTATTAAAATTATCTTGCTTAACAATAAAGATATCGAATTCTTCTAAGCATTGATCAGGAGGTTTAGAGTAAGGGATATCACCTTCATCAAAGTTTTGGAGAGACTGTACCTCGATAGTGGATGAGTAGGGAATAGGCTTACATAATTCTTCTATAGGAGGTAAATTCTTGACATCTGCAGCTTTAATTCCCTTCTCCTTAAGACATTTCTTAGCTTCCTTCATCGCTTCATCATTTAATTCAATAACTCCCGTCTTCTTTGATGTTGGAATAGGCACTGGTATAGTAGGACTATCTAGGTATGTCCTAGATTGTTCAGTTAGTCCATTATAAAATATATCAAGAAGCTCATTCTTAGGTAATGGACTTCCAGCTTGTGCATGAATCAAAGCACAAAACCTTTCCCAAGATTTGGGCAATACCTCTTTTTCTCCCTGTTTAAAATCAAAAAGTTCCTGCAAAATAGCATGTCTAGCACTAGGAGGAAAATATTTCTGCAGGAAAGTACTAATCAAGCAATCAGGGCTATCAATAGATCTAGGATGTAAATTACTAAACCAAGTTTTAGCTTCTCCTTTCAGTGAAAAGGGGAAAATCTTAGAAACAAAGTAAGTACGCATATTAATATCATCAGAAAACAAGCCACTCATGGTAGAAAGTTCATTCATATGTGCTACCGCACTTTCATTCTTAGTCCCACAAAAAGGTCCTTTCTCAACAATAGCTATGTAAGATAGATCGAGAGAGAAATCATAACCTTTATCTATAATGTTTATGGGAGAAGAAGCAAACTTAGCAATCAGAGAGAATTTGGGTCTAATAGTATGCCTCTCAAGGAGACTCTTAGCAGCGCTCCTATCATGGGTGTTTTTACATTCTTTAATAAATTCATCGGTCATCTCAACATAACCATCTTCAATATCATAACTCTCACTAGACTCAGGTGAAATAACAGGTGTGGTAGTTTCTTCATTAGGAGTTTCAGTATTTCCAGCTATAGTTCTAGCAATCGTAGCATCTAGGAAAGGACCTAATGAACCACTCTTATCAAGCACAGTAGAAGCAGCATCATAAGCATCAGAAGTTTCAGATTCAGCAGTAGTAGCAGTGTGTGTAGTATGTGTATGTGGTGGTGTAACGAGCTTACTTATAACATATGGTGAATCAAGAGTAGCAAAGGTGTTCAGAACCGAACCTCTTCTTGTAGTGGATGGTAAAATAGGAACCTTGCCATCACGAGACTTACCCATGATGGATGGATAGCAGCGAACAATAGAGAATCCAAGTGAACTTGATAAATAAAGCTATGCTCCCCGGCAACAGCGCTAGAAAATAGTCTTGATGACCCACAAGTATAGGGGGTGTATCGCAGTATTTTCGAGGGAAGTGAAACCCAATTTATTGATTCGACACAAGGGGAGCCAAATAATATTTATAAGCCTTAACAACTGAGTTGTCAATTCAGCTGCACCTGGAAACAATCTTGCTCATAGCAGTTTATTAGTAGCAACAGTTTTGTAGTAGGAATAACAAAGTAGTAGAAGCAGTAAAGTAAAGACAGTAGTAACAATAGCAGTAAACAGTGGGATTCGAGTGTGGTAGACATAGGGATGGATGGACGTGCGTTGCATGGACAAGACAATTCATATAGCAATCAGAACATAGGGTAATTGTAGATAAATAAGATAAAGCATCCCAGTACTAGATAATCCTAGGTATGTGTTCCATATATAGTCATACGTGCTCGCAATGTGAACTTGCATAACATCTTTTGTCCTGCCAGCCCATTTGCAGCGGGGCCTCAAGGGAACTACTAGCAATTAAGGTGCTCCTTTTAATAAAGCACCGGAGCAAAGCATTAACACTCCGTGAACACATGTGATCCTCACATCAAAGCCATTCCCTCCGGTTATCCCGATTTCTGTCACTTCGGGGCCATTGGTTCCGACAACAACGTGTGTATACAACTTGCAGATAAGACCATAAACAATACTATCATAATGAATCAATAACATGTTCAGATCAAAAATCATGGCACTCGGGCCCTAGTGACAAGCATTAAGCACAACAAGTCGCAACAAAGTCATAAAGCACTAATAAAAGATATTAGGCACCATGCCCTAACAATCTGATGCCATTACATGAACGATCTCATCCAATCCCTACCATCCCCATAGCCTACAGTGGGGGATTACTCACTCATAGATGGGGGAAACATGGATGGTCGATGGAGGAGCGATGGTGATGATGATGGCGATGATGTCCTCCAATTCCTCGTCCCGGCAGGGTGCTAGAACGGAGTTTTTGGTGCTGTTTCGTGGAATCTGGTGGTGGTGGCGGAGTAGAACTCCTTCTAGAAAAACGTCGAACCCCCCTGAGTTTTTAGGTCATAAGGAAACTTATAGGCGAAGAGGGAGACCGAGGGGGTGCCTGGGCTGGCCAGACCATGCTCTGGCATGGCCGGGGAGTACCCGTGCCTGGGGGGGTGTGGCCAGGCCCTGGCCCTCCTCCGTCTCGTATTCTGGCTCCGTGAGTCTTCCGGAAAAATAGGCACTTTAGCTTTTGTCCCGTCCAATTCCGAGAATATTCATTTTCTGACTTTCCTGGAACCAAAAACAGCAGAAAACAGGCAGCTGGCACTGTGGCTCTTGTTAATAGGTTAGTCCAAGAAATCATATGAAAAGTACTCCAAAGTGTGGACAAAACACAAGAAAGGAGATAAAACCAAGCATGGAACATCAACAATTATAGATACATTTGCAATGTATCACGCATCGGTGTAGGACGCCCGAGAGGCTACTTTTATATAACTCTCCCTTAATGATCCTAAAAGCTTTAGATTGACCTGTGATCCGTCGTGCTTCGATTACATCCTCGGGTAGTTATCCTCTCATCATGTATGCTACATATGGCCGCATCCATGTATGTTCTATTATCAAGACCTCGCCGGGTTCTAGTTCTTCCTCAAGGGCATCTACTTCATCTTTGGCTATTGGCACAACCCCCAGTTGCTTTTAGATTTGACCTTCTTGTGCGCATTTGGTGCTATGACCTTAGAGACCCTTTTAGCTTTGATGGAGCGCTCCATTATCTCTTCCCAAAAAACTCCGGGTGGTACCGGTAAACAAAGGGATCCAATGTTTGCCAAATTGTAGGCTTCCTCGGTGCTTGCCCTGCCTATGTGTGATACTTCCCTTCCATCAAATTGGGCTTCCATGATACTATACATATCCCGATAAGCGATCATGTTACCATTGACAACATCACACTTGTTCATTTCTTATTGTGCAACAATGTTTGAGTCACCAAATATATTCAGACGAGTTGGACCGTAGGCTTTAGCCATATGCATGACGTGCAACAGGGCTTCATATTCAACTTTGTTGTTCGATGTGTTTGCAAAGCTCATCTAAAGTACATAGCACATTTTATCACCTTGAGGTGACACTAGTATAACTCTGGCTCCTGCCCCTTCTGTCCTATTGGACCCATCAAAATACATTGTCCATGCGCTGGAGAGGTCTGTCGGACCCACACATTGTAGTTATGTCCACTCAATAATGAAATCGGGCAAAACCTAGGACTTAATTATCTTATGCTTCTCGTACGTGATATATCAAGGGGACAGCTCGATGCCCCATAGAGAGACACATCCTATGGTTTTTGTATTGTTGAGGATATTGGAGAGAGGTGCCTCATTGACTACTATGATCGGGTGTTCCGAAAAATAGTGGCGCCATTTGCGCGCTATCATGAAGACTCTGTAGGCTAGCCTTTGGTAGTGCGGATACCGTTGTTTGGCTGGGGAGAGGACCTCACTTAGGAAATAAACTGGTCTTTGGACACCATGAGTTTTTGCTTCCTCGGGTCGCTCGACGACCAGAGCTGTACTTACCAATTGATTAGTGGCGGTGATGTAGAGTAGTAGGGGTTCTTTTTCTCGTGGCGACACAATGACAGGGGGTGTCGCTGGGCTTCAAAGGCTCGCTAGGCTTCCTCCGTCCACTCAAACTTATCTGATTTCTTCATAAGGGTGTAAATCGGTAATGCTTTTTTGCCTAAGCGGGCGATAAATCGACTGAGCGCCTGATACGTCCATTTTGCATCACTATTCTATATCATAATTTACTTTTATTCATTGATATATTTCATATTAAGAGATGATACTTATGTTATTTCATATGTTTTTGCATGGTTGATGACTTTTGGAGCATGGACCGCTGCAGTCAGGATTCTGATGGAAAAGGGCCTGTTTGGAGGCAAAATTCGCGAAGATCAGAAAATCCGGGACAATACATGGAAAATCCTATTTTTCCAGAAGACGAAGGATGCCAGAAGGGGGAGTGGAGATGGGCCACAGGGGGCCCACACCACCCCTAGCGCGGGCCACCCCTGGTCGCGCCACCAGGTGGTGTGTCCACCCTGGCCCACTCCTGGCTCTCCCCTTTGGCGTATATTATCCCCTCGAAACCCTAATACCTAGGGAGGGACCACAGGAAGATTCCGCCGCCTGTGCGGGGCGGAAAACTACAGAGAGAGAAAGATCTCTTTGGCAGACAGAATTTTGCTAGGGGAATTCCTTCCCGGAGAGGGGAGATCGTCGCCATCAACACAACCATCAAGCTGGACTTCATCGGAATCATCATCATCACCACCATCATCTCCACCAGCACCATCATCACCACTCCATACCGCTGTAACAATTGGGTTAAATCTTGCATAGTTCTTAGGGGAAACTTTCCCGGTGTTGATTACTCCTTAGAGTTGATGCTATTGAGTGGAACCATTGAATTATTGTTATGTTCAGATTGTTGCTTATCATTATATCATTTCTGATCTTGATCCATATGATGTCTTGTGAGTAGTTCGTTTTGTTCTTGATGACATGGGAGAAGTCATGTTGTTAGTAGTGGAATTGTGTTGAGAAAGATTCAATACTTAGTTATTTAAGTTGTGATGTTATTCTTCTAGTGGTGTCATGTGAACATCAACTACATGACACTTCACCTTTATGGGCCTAGGGGAATGCATTGTGTATTTGGCTACTAATCATAGGGGTTGCCGGAGTGACAGAAACCTGAACCCCCGTTGGGAAACCTTTGCACAAGGGATGTCAGGATCTTAGAGTTTAAAGTTGTGGTTAGGTTTCTATCTTAATTACTTTCTTGTACTCGCGGATGCTTGCAAGGGGTATAATCACAAGTATGTATTAATCCTAGGAAGGTCGGTACATTAGCACAGGTTCACCCACACAACACTTATCAAACTAAAGAAGATTAATCAACAATATGAAGCGAAAGCACTTGACGATATTCCTATGTGTCCTCGAGAATGTTTGGTCATCTTAAGTAATACAACCGGCTTGTCCTTTACTAAAGAAAGGATTGGGCCACTTGCTCCATTTATTATTATTGTCTTTTATTTAATCGCACTTTATTTACCTGCATTATCAAAACCCCCTAAAAATCTGTTTGCTAAGTATTTACAGAGAATTCCTGCTCCAAGCCACTCGTCAACACCTTCTGCTCCTCGTTGGGTTCGACAATCTTACTTATTGAAAATACTGTGATACACCCCTATACTTGTGGGTCATCAGCGTCGCGACTCCTCCAGCCAATTGTTGCACACCATGAAGATTTGTTGTCTTCTTCATCGTGAGGATTGCCTGTATTTTCTCAGGATTTGCCTGTATTCCTCTTGATGATACAAGGTATCCGAGGAGTTGCCCCACATGGACTCCAAAGGAGCACTTCGTTGGGTTGAGCTCAATGTAGTATTTTTCGAGTTTATCGAATGTTTCCTGAAGATCATCGATAAGGGTCAACCCTTGCTTTGTAGTAACTATGACATCATCGATATATACTTGTACATTTGTTCTAATTTGGCTTCCTAGGTAGTTTTGCATCATCCGCTGATATGTGGCACCCGCATTTTTAAGTCCGAAGGGCATTATTGTGTAGCAGAATAGACCATAAGGTGTGGAAAATGTTGTTTTATCCTGGTCCTCCTCCTTCATTCGAATCTGGTGGTACCCTGAATATGCATCTAGAAAGGAAAGATGTTCCCACCCTGCAGTTGCATCGATTATTTGATCAATTCGTGGTAGTGGGAAGTGATCCTTTGGATAGTGTTTGTTCAGTGCGGTGAAGTCGATGCACATGCATAACTCCTTCGTATTTTTCTTCAGGACGCATACTAGATTGGCGAACCACTCTGCTTTCTTGAGTTCTTTGATAAATTTGGTGTCTGTCGGGCGATGAAGTTCTTTTCCAATGGCCTTGCGTTTGGGTTCTATGAAACAACGAAGTGACTGTTTTATCGGCTTGGTGTCAGGGCTTAAGCTAAGAGCGTGCTCAGTGAGTTCCCTGGGGATTCCTAGCATGTAAGCTGGTAACCATACAAAAATCTCTCAGTGCTCATGCAGGAACTCGATGAGCGCGCTTTCCTATGCAGGACCAAGATTAGAAGCCACAAAGGTTGTATTTTTTGGATCTATGGGGTGCACCTAGAATTCTCGTGTATCCTTTGCGGTGTCGAAAGCTTGATCGGGGTTGATCCATGATGTTGTCAGGGGCTCTGTGTCCGTCGAGATTTTTAGTTGCTTAAATTCTCCTTCCATCCCAAAAGATTGGGATATTTTATTGTACTCCCGATCACAATTGTTGGACTGGGTGAAGATGCCCCTTATGGTTATAATTCCTCTTGGTGCTGGCATTTTCATTACCAGATATGCATAGTGTGGCACAGCCATGAACCGTGTGAAGGTTGGTTGCCCTAGGATCACGTGGTATTGTGATGGCCAGTCCATAACTTCGAATTCGAGCTTTTCACGCCTAAAATTATCCTTTGATCCGAAGACAACATCAAGATAAACTTTTCCTAAAGGAATTTCAGCTTTACTTGGGACTATGTCATGGAAGGATGTGTCTATTGGCGCCAAATTTTTCTAAGAAAAGTTCATTACCCGCAGGGTTTTAGCGTATATTAGGTTGATACGGCTTCTTGCATCCATGAAAACCTTGCTCGTATCGAACCCTCCAATTTTCCTCCACTATCAGAGCTGAGTGACTCGGTCATGGGACTCAAAGTGGGTGATCGGCTCTACTGAATGTAATTTGTTGTTCGGGCCAATAGAGATACTCGGGTGTGGGTGTTGGCATTGTTACTGCCATGTTGATTTGTCATGTGATCAGCTTCTGGATCCTATTTGACAGGCGCCCTTTTTGGATCATTGACATTGCACCTTTGGACCTTGGGTACTCATCCTCCTGATTTCTATTAGTTGCGGGTTGTGGCTGACCTGCTAGCGGTTGTAATGGTGGTGGTGCACCAATTGATCGATGCAATTTAGTAGGGTGTTTAAGTCGTGGTTCTCCATAGGGATCAAGCTTCCTCATGAATGAATTGAAGCATTCTAATTCACCAATTTCTTAAGGAATAAAACTACCAGAAATTAACAGACAAGAAACTCTGACAACAGACGAACAACTTCAGGGTATCAAGCACAACACACCAATTTGTGCAACAACTTAATGCCAAGCAAATATATCAATACAGGCTAAAAGACTAACGAGATCCACGATCATGTTGCACGCAATTCGGTCACTACAGCACGGGATACGAGAGCGAGATAAACTTTATGACAATTTGTGAAGATGATCAAGACGAAGCAGGGGATCAGTAGTTGGATCGTGCATCAAGGGGTGTCGATGGGGTGGTTCTTCTCCTCCTCACCAGATCTCGATCTGGACTTCTTCTCCTTCCGCAATGAGGGTAGGTGGTGGTGGAATCAGGGACTCTCCCTCTCTACGTCATGCTCCTGCTTCTCTCCTCCCTCTTATCTTTGTCCGCAAACCACTCCCGGTTGTCCCCAGAGTGGTTGCCACTTTTTACACTTTTGCCCCTCTCTTCTTGTTCTTTGGTCGCAAGTCAAGTGGGATCTTTGCATTGCACCCCCTCAAGTATTTGAACGTGAATACGATCTAAAATCGATTTGGAGGTGTATTTGATGCCATGTCGCATCGATTCTACACATGTAATTTGAAATGGAATGACTCTGTAAATGGTAGTATATTATGTAAATGCAATTATGAATTGTGTCAAAAAATGGTGACAAGTAAAGGAAAAGTAATCCAAATGTATTATGGAAATAAGGGTGATCAAGATCCCCCACACTTAGTTTTTTGCTTGTCCTCAAGTAAAGCATGTAATTCGTAGCCGGGATGAGGATGCAGAGCAAAGCATGAATGAGGAAAATTTGTTTCTACACTAAACTTATTGAGGTTCCAAACTTGAATCTCCCTCAAGGTTGTCCTTCTATGACAATTAAAATAGTAGCTAAGGGTATGGTAGAGTGGCTCGAGTAAGTGAAACAACAAGTGCTAAACCAAGAGTTGGAAAAACTATCTGGAGGTGAACCAAAATCCAGCAAATAAAACTAGTTAAGTGAAAAGAAGAAATCACTACAAAAGTTCAAGCAAGAGTTAGTTTCCATCCCCTCGGACCAAGTGTCCAAGCCCGAGATCAACACACCCAGCTGGGATTTGGATAAGTCAAAGAATTTTTTTATTTACCATTTGTCCCCTTAGTTAAACATCCAATCCCGAGATCACATGTTCGACTAGGTTAGAAGCTAAGATTATATTTTCTTATTTTTAGTTTTTTTATATATTTTAGTCCTCTTCCCTTAACTAGGTACCCAATCCAGGGATCACCATACTTGTCTAAGATTGATAACTCAAAACCATATTTGCTGATAATTTAGTATTTTTTCCCCATAGCTAGGTACCCAATCCAGGGATCACCATACCCAGCTAGGATTGAAAAATTATGTTGGTAGACACGATAAGTCAATAAAAAGGAAATAGGGAACATACTAGCTAGTGGTATAGATTTCACAAACTAATGACCCCAGGATCGTAGTTGTTACTTAATGCTACTAGAGTATAAAGTTCAACAAAGGACAGAAAACAACTCAAGGGAAATCAACAAACAAGTTTCACTTCATTAAAATTTCGCCAAGACTAGATGCAGTCTGCTAACACGTCATAGAAGAGACAAGTTGAGCAGGATTCAAGTTGGGAATTAGGAAATTTTAAGTGCAAGAACATCTTAATTCATCAGTGCTGTGAACAACAATTCATGATTGCCAGACTACAATAGATCGAAGGAACATCATTGGAAGTTATATTTAACTGAACGATGTTTTGTAACCGACAATAGTATGAATGTAAAATGAGAAAACGCAGAGGTAAAAATTGAAACTGGTGCACCTGGTCGACTGCTTGCTATGATTTGCCCCACTACTTCGCCATCGACTCTCTTGACTTCCAGCTCCACTCCTCTCAATTATTCTTGTCTATAAAGAAGAAAAACAAAGAATAAATTACATTAAGGGTCAGGTTGCGTCCTGATTAGCGCTTGTTTAGGGTCATTATCTTGACCAGGTGGTGGAGAATATTATGTCTACTACTCAGCAGCATCTTGACTTTCCATGGGTGTATCCTCATCATCAGGTTCTGCACTTGGTGAAATAACATCTCTAGGATAATAATGCTTTAGTCTTTGTCCATTTAGTAGGATTGTTCCTTGTGAGGGGCTCTGGACAACAATTGTCCCATTTGCATGCACTATCTTGACAGTACAGGGTCCACACCATCTAGATTTGAACTTTCTAGGGAAGAGATGAAATCTAGAATCATACACAAGTACTTGCTAGCCAGGATGAAAATCTCTTCTGAGGATATGTCTATCATGACATTTCTTTGTCCTTTATTTGTAAATTTTGGCACTCTGGTAAGAATCTACTCTTATCTTATCCAGCTCACAAATCTGTAGCTGCCTTTTCTTTCCTTCTTTACTTAGGTCCATATTAAGCTTTCTTATTGCCCAGTGGGCCTTGTGCTCCAGTTCTACTGGTAGATGGCATGGTTTTCCATATACCAGTCTAAATGGAGACATTCCAATAGGTGTCTTAAATGCTGTTCTATATGCCCATAAGGCATCAGGTAGTTTGCTTGCCCAATCAGCTCCAGTTTTGGAAATAACCTTATCAAGGATTGCTTTGATCTCTCGGTTTGATAACTCAACCCGGCCATTTGCCTAAGGATGATAAGGTGTGGTTACTCTATGGTTATGCACTCCATACTTCTCAAAGAGATTCTGTAATGGGCTCCTCCATCACTAATGACTACTCTTGGCACTCCAAATCTCGAGAAAATGATTTGTCTGAACATATTGCACACCGCTTTTCAATCTGCATGTATAGTTGGTATTGCCTCCACCCATTTTGGCACATAGTCAATAGCAAGAAGGATGTGTTTGTATCCTTTTGATGAGGGCAATGGACCAATGAAGTCTATGCCCCAAACATCAAACAGTTCCACCTCTAAGATTCCTTATTGTGGAATTTCATGCCTCCTAGTCATCTTTCTAGTTCTCTAACAAGGTTCACATGTTCTAACATATTCAAATACATCCTTGAACATGCTTGGCCAGAATAATCCTGCTTGTAATTTTTTTGCTTGTGTTTTAGTTGAGGCTGCATGTCCACCAATAGGACCAGTGTGACAATGATAGATGACACTCTTGATTTCCTCACCAGATATGCATCTTCTAATTATGTCATCTTGACAATGCTTAAAGAGCAAGGGTTCATCCTAGTAATAATTCTTTACATCATGTAAGAATTTATTTTTCTGTTGGTAGCTCATGTCAGATGGCAAAATGTTGCAGACCAAATAATTTATATCTGCATACCAAGGTGACTTGTCCTAAAGTATACAAGTTTGCAGCAGATTTTTCCCAGGAAGTGTCTCACAGATTGGTTCAGCATTTGGTGTATTCACTTTGATTCTTGATAAATGATCTGCAACAACATTTTCTGCACTCTTCTTATCCTTGATTTCAATGTCAAATTCTTGCAAGAGTAAAATCCATCTGATCAATCTTGGTTTAGCTTCTTTCTTGGTTAATAGATATCTGATGGCTGCATGATAAGTATAAACTGTGCAATGATTTCCAACTAGATATGACCTAAATTTGTCAAAGGCATAAACTATTGCCAACAATTCTTTCTTAGTGGTTGTGTAGTTGGCTTGAGCATCATCTAGTGTTCTTCTTGCATAGGTCACTACAATCACTATCTTATCCTTTCTCTATCCCAAAACATCTCCCATTGCAAAGTCACTAGCATCACACATCAACTCAAATGGCAAATCCCAATTTGGTGGTTGAACAATTGGAGAAGAAACAAGGGCTTCCTTCAAACAGGTGAAAGCTTCCAAGCATTGCTGATCAAATATGAAAGGTGTATCTTGATTTAGCAGCTGAGTAAGTGGCCTTGCTATTTTGGAAAACAACTTGATGAATCTTCTGTAGAATCCAGCATGTCCCAAGAAACTTCTTACTCCTTTCAAATTGGTTGGTGGTGGCAACTTTGATATTGCCTGAACTTTAGCTTGATCAACCTCAATGCCTCGGGAGGAAACCAGATGTCCAAGAACTATACCATCTTCTACCATGAAATGGAATTTCTCCCAATTGAGCACCATATTATGTTTGTTACGAAGCTAAAGGATAGTTTCAAGGTTTTTTTAGATAATCTTCAAAGCTTTCTCCATGTACTAAGAAATCATACATAAAGACTTCCATTATCTTCTCAATATGTTGAGAAAAGATGGACATAACACACCTTTGAAAGGTACCAGGTGCATTGCAGAGACAAAATGGCAACCTTCTATATGCAAATGTGCCATAGGGACAAGTAAATGTTGTTTTATCTTGGTCATTTGGGTGAACTGGTATTTGCAAAAATCTAGAATATCCATCCATATAGAAGTAGTACTTGTGACCTTCCAGCCTCTCAAGTATCTCAGCAATAAATGGTAAGGGGAAATGATCCTTCTTTGTAGCACTGTTCAATTTCCTATAATCTGTGCAAAGCCTCCACCCATTTGCAATCTTGGTGGAGATTTGCTCACCTTTCTCAGAATCAATCACTGTTAACCCACTTTTCTTGGGAACCACATGTATTGGACTTACCCATTCACTATAAGATATAGGGTAGATAATCTCTGATTTAAGTAACTTGAGGATTTCCTTCTTGATAACCTCTTGTAGAGTTGGCGTCAATCTTCTTTGGTGTTCTATGGTTGGCTTGGCACCTTCTTCAAGAAAAATTCTATGATTACATAAATCAGGACTGATGCCTTTCATGTCGGCAACAGAATAACCAATGACTTCTTTATACTTTCTTAGCAATTTCACCACTTCTTTTGTCTCTTTTCATAGAGTTTTGAACTAAGAATCACAGGAAATTGCTTGTCAAATCCGAGGTACTCATATTTAAGATGAACTGGTAATAGTTTGAGCTCAACTTCAACTCCTGTTACTGGTGTTAGCTTATCCAGATAATTTTTGTCATCAGCAATTTGGTACACAACAAAGTGGCATTCGTCTACAAATTCCATCATCATGTTAGTACCAACTAGTGTATCATTTTTTGTTGGGAATGTATCTCTGATGCAAGAAGTTACTAAGTCAATTCTCATGCAATCACTAGTTACAAAAGGAACATGAGTTGCATGCTTCATGTCGAATGTGACTTCTTGACCACCAAACTTAAGGGTCAACTTGGCACCCTATACATCAATAAGGGCACCTGTTGTTGGTAGGAATGGCCTCCCAAGGATAACTACTTCACGCTTGTCATCCATATCAAGGACAATAAAATCTACAGGATATGCAAACTTTTCAATGAGGACAGGCACATCCATCAGAATTCCTGTTGGCTTCCCCAAAGATCTGTCAGCTAGCTATAAGGTTATCTATGTAGATTGCAAGTCTCCAACTTGTAATTCTTTACTCACTATTGAGGGTAGCACACTGACACTAGAGCCCAAATCACACAGTGCAATAAAAGACTTGCTTCCTATTTTGCAAGGAACACAAAAACTTCCAGGGTCATCTAATTAGCTAGTAGAGAATTCTAAATAATTGCACCACACTCTTTGGAGAGTTTAACAATCTCTGGCCCTCAATGGTATTTTTTAAAAGCAATTCTTTGAAGAATTTGGCATACATTGGAATGTGCATAACTGCATCAAGGATTGGAATTGTTATCTGGAACTCCTTCACCACTTCAAGAAACTTTGCATATTGCTTCTCATCTTTATTTCTTTCCAACCTCTCTAGAAATGGCACTCTCACTGGCTGAGTTACTTGTACTTTTTCTGGGGTATTTCCTTTTTCTGGTGTTCCATTTTTATCCTTATCCACTTGCCTTTCCTCTATTTACTCATCAGGTGCAACTTTTTTCTTACTTCTTACATGAGGTGGTACATATGGAACTGGGTTTGGCAGAATTTAGGAGGTATTTGTGCCTGCCCTAGTAGTTGCTGCACAAGTTGTTATAGCACCACATTGTGCTTATGGTTTTTTTCAGCTTGGGAAGGTAATTTTCCATCAAGCTTTTCTTGGCATATTTTTCATATAACAGCCTCTAATTTGTTGTCTAAGTTTCTCACATAGTCTTTAATCCCATCAACATCTGAATTCATCTTGCACATCAATTCCATCAGCTTGATTGTAATTTCTTCCAACTTAGTGTTTGATGAACCTTGAACATCTTGTTGCTTTTGAAAATGTTCTACTGATGGTTGATAACTTGCTTTTGACCAACATTTGACTGCCCTCTAGTGTGATAAGGGCCTGGTGAGTGCTTGTATGACAAGTTTGTGTGATTCTTCCATGATGGGTTGTAACTCTGAGAATATGGTCCTTGAGACTGACCTTGTGCATGGCTTACTTCAGAGACTGATGTTCCCACTTGAGAGTAGAAGGTGCACTATCCATTTGTGTGACCAGGGACTCCACACACATCACACATAGTTTGGGTTAAGTATGTTGGGGATTGGTGCGGAAAACAAAAAATTTCCTACATTAAAACCCCAAAACTTGCCTAGGATCTATCTATGTAGTAATGCGGTAATGGAACATGCGTAGAGAGTACATAACCTTGTAGACCGTACGCGGTTAACGTTCCGCGGGGAATGTGGTTGATGTAGTTGTACTCGAAGTCGACCTCAAGGTCGCGAAGCTCCTCGCAAGTCACCCCTTGGTCCTTCTTGATCTTCATCATCTTCATTGTGCAACAGCTCCAGGTCACGACATTCAAGCGCCCCAAGTGTTGCGCCTCGTGTCTTCGTACACATCCGGTGCATGATGAGACCTCCGGCTCCCTGATCCCGCCGGGAGTGCGGAAGTTGATATCCGGCTACAGGTGTGCCTTGATCGCACAGCCCAGACTTGGGGCCATGGTCACAAGGGCTAAAGAGAGAGGGAAGGAGGAAGTCAACCAAAGGACTTCTCCAAATATTGGTGTTTAATCCCACCCATGGGCACCCCTTTATATAGGCGGAGGGGGTGTGCCCTCCCCATTGGGATTGTTCGTCTGCGGTACCAAAGTTGGCAGGCCAGCGCATGGCGGTACCTAAGTTGCCTGAAATTACCGCGTTTCGAAAAGTTGGGCCGCCAACTACTGAGAGGGGCCATTTCGAGGCAAACTCATCTCACCCCTGCCAAATACAAACATTCCGTTAAACCGCCCCGTGAAGTAGACGGTCGGGACCCACATGTCGGTTATCTGTCCGTGACACGGGCTCCAACGCGGCAACCTCTTAGGAAAATTGAGCAGCTAAGTTGATTGGATGCGTTGACCAATTTCACAAATCCATTCCCAGCTTTCCCCTAGCACCGGCGGTGTTGGAATCCACCCTCCAGGCAGGACGATCCCTTCGGACATTTGACTTCCGGGGCCAAGTTGCTGCGCCCAGATGCTGTGCCCAGTCGCTGATGCCGAGCTCCAATGGCACATGCCGTAGCCGCCGTTGCGAGGCTCTAGCCTGCCTCCGCCGCCGACAAGCCGAGCAGTTCGGAGGATGGCAAATCCTACTATCAAGGAAGAAGAAGTTCTGCCTACAAGCGGGTGAGCTACCCTTCTCTTTGCTATTCGCACTAATTACAACTGCTAGCTGGCTACTGAACCTCAAATTGTTCGTTAGCCCAACGCTGACAAACATATTTTGTCCACAGTTTTCTGTCAAGTGGGATCTGCGTGGACCCCCCTTACCTGGTTACGGTAGTCCTCTATAGGTACGACTCCAAGGGCAAGTGGTATGGAAGCCATTGTTTCATGATGGAAGAAGCGCCTGCGCAGATCTACACTATATCTGGTATGGTTGCTGCTCTGCGTAATCATGTTGAAGTATGGCCAAAGCAGACTGCAAAGTTCAGCTTCATGGATGAATGTCGCATCCATGTTCCTATATCGTGTGACAGTCAGCTAATTGGTTTGATGAAAAGGTATGCTTCGGATTACATGTTTGAGCTGAATTGTGATGTACTGGATGTGGAAGCTGCTGCAACTGGGAGTCGCCCTTCTATTCTTGGACAGGGTGGTTGCTCGAACGCAATTAGCTCCTGGTAAGCAAAGGTCGCTTGGGGTTCGCATGTTTGTGCTGAATTGTAATTTTTGTTTTATTTACTCTGTAGATATTGGGCAGTTATGTAACAGTCTTGTTTCTTTGACAGGAAGCGCCGCAAGGTTAGAAACATGACTGCCGGGTCAGCCATTTTGCTGCCTGAAGAAATTAAAAATGAGTGGAAAGATGATGCTGGACATGATTCTGGTGCCCATTGTCCCGGCGATGCAGAGTACGTGAAGCTAAGAAAATTGGCACCGAGGAAGAGGAAGAAGGCAGGAAATGAAGAAGCCATTGGACGTGAAGGCTTGGCACCCAGGCTGCGGAAGAAGGCTTCTGGCAATGAATATGCATAGTAGTGTGTTGAACTTGAACCTATATATGTAATTCTGTTAAATTCTAGAGCTCTGTGTGTGGCACGTTGCTGGGCGAAATAATCTACCCACGTTCTCTGGGTAAAATGTAGTGCGACTTCGGGTTTGAAAATGCCTGAGTCAGTAGTTGAATCCGAAATTGTGATTGTGCCACTGCTATCTGAAAACAAGGATCCACCGGTTCCACGATTGCTGAGGGGTAGGAGGTGTCCAAATACGACGGAATGTAAGTGGCACAGAAATAAATTATTTAAGCTGCCACAATCCATGAAGCAGCAACTTATTTCAGATGCTGCACAACGACATGGCAACATAAACATCAATGTTCTCACTGATAATGCCCAGATGAGGAGGAAATGGGTACCACTTTCTGGCCTAATCTTGAGCCCGTCTATCTCACCGCCTCTCTGCTCCTGCATCCCCTGCATCTGGCGAAGCTCCCGGATCTCTAGTAACCGGGTGTACGTG
The DNA here is from genome assembly GCA_023614405.1 of Avena insularis. Lineage (NCBI taxonomy): Eukaryota > Viridiplantae > Streptophyta > Magnoliopsida > Poales > Poaceae > Avena > Avena insularis. Next base: position 357,904,844 of record CM042684.1, read on the forward strand.
CTTCCACTTTATAAATTGTAGTTGTGCCATTTGCATGTGGCCAAATCCACATAGATTACATTTAAACAAACCACCAATGCCAGAATACACTAGTAGAAAAGGGGTCTTTGGTCCACGGTCACGTTCCCAATCCGGGACAGAGATCTAAATCAAGGTAGAAATTGATCTAAATCACAAATTCTTCCATAAATTAATGGAGATAGAGATCTAAATCGAGGCATTTCATTAATTCAACCATAAATTCTTCTAAACAAAGGGGCGATTTCACATCCTACATTAATTCAACCAACTAGTCAACAATTTCACTTCCGCTGCCGCTGTCCTCCGAGCCACCGGCTTCCTCGTCTTCGTCAGACGGAACCTCCACGATTTCCGCATTGTACGCGAGAGGAGCACCTCTTCGCGGTGAGCGGCGGCGATGACGGTGAACTTGGTCCGTCCAGGGACGGACCAGAACCTCTCCCGCCCTTCTCGGTTGCGGAGATCCCGGTGCACCAGGCGCCGGTAAACGATGCGGTTGCCAATCTTGGCCTTTCGCTCCTTCTTGAACAGCGCCGGCCAGTACGGGCTGGCCGCCACGTACCGGGGCAGCGCCCTCTTCTATGCAGGCATCTAGTGGTGGTGCGCCGCGATTTCGCTCTCCATCACGGCTCCGCCAGGGAAGAGGAGCGGAGCCACCGGCACCCCCGCATAGCTGATGCGCCATCCGTGGGGCACTGACGCGGCCGGCGGCGCGAGGATGTCGAAGTGCGAGAACATCACCGCCTCGTAGAAGTTCAGCAAGGGCATCTCCATGGCGGCGCAGTGGAGTTTGGAGAGGGAGCGAGGGGGTGGACGGCGCGGTGGAGATTGGAGAGGGCGAGGGGATGGGCGACGAAGCGACGAGTTGTGGCGCCTCCTATTTGTACACGAGTACGACGAAGCGATGGGCGGAATATCCAAGGGGCATTGGTTAGACAAAAGGAAGTAATGCAGCATTAAGACAGATTAATGGGCGACCAATTTTTTTACTCCTAGGACTCCGGGGCCAATAGTTCAGACCGCTAGGTCAACAAGTACAACTATTATAACTTAAAAAAGGCATGAGGCTTAAGCTAAATAGAACTAGTTAACACACATCTCCTTGATCTTCCTAATCTTAGCCCTATGCGCATCTTCCTGCGAGAGCAAGGATCGAAGCGTCTGCTCCTTCCTTTTAGCATCTTCCTTGCACAGCTTCAATTGTTTCTCTGCATCTTTCCTCATGCACTTGTCAATACTCGTAGTTTTGAACTGCAGGACTTTGGCCTGGTGAAGATCCTTCCTTGCTTGAGTCAGTTCTTGCTCTACTTTAGCCTTCAGGGCCAACGCCGCGTCCCTCTCCTTCTCGACTTTGCTAACCTTGTCTTCCACCCCCATGAGATCTCGCTTATGCTTGGTCGTGTCAAGTGGTTCCCATAGCTTCATCTCAACACTGTCAAGAAGTGAGCTGAATGCGGATTCTTTCAACTCAACAGTCATTTCCCATAGTTTGTCCATCGTTTTCTGCATCGATTTGGGCCACTCTAGATCCACCCATTTGACAACACCGCAACTTCCGCCTCGCATCATATCACGATGTCCTTGACACTATAGAAACCTCCTTTCTGCGTTTCGTCCTTCGAACGCTACAAATTTAGCGGGCACATATCCATGTTTACATAGAAGAGGACTGTCTTCATCCGCTAAACCGTGATAGGCAGCGTCATACATCGTCTGGTTGGCCTAACACATCATACGCGCATGAGTAAACGGAGTAGATCTGGCTCAAAAAATAGATAACTGGCCACGGATGATAGAGATAGAGATGAGACGACTCACATCGAAATCACCGTCCCTGTCGTCACGATGCGTTTCCTCGTCGTCTCCCCTTGAACCCATGGCGAGAGGGGAGGGGGGTGCCAGAGAGGGGATTGGGATGGCGGCGCCGTCGGCTTGTGGCTACGGCGGGATGTGAGTGAAGTGGGGAATGTGGCTTTGAGGGGAAGGAAGAGAAGTACGGGGAGGAAGAGAAGTAATGGGGACATGACACTAGGATATGGCCCGCTCAACTCGTGAGTCACGACACTCGCAACAGGGGAGCCCCCGGTGTTGCCAGTTTGTCCAGAGCAAGCGTGGCCAATCATGCCGCAGAACAGACTACTCGCGGATCGATCTCACGAAAACCATCCCAATCGTCCAAGCGCCCCGATCGGACGTTATGTAACAATCGACAAGCAGAACAACTTTGTTAGGGCGTGCTTTCTACAAGACTCGGTCTAACGCTAAGGTTAGGGCTCTCCTAAGGTTAATTAGTATCCAAATGCGGTTTATGAAAAGAACATGCATCCAATGACACGGGTGGATCTAGCTGTGGTTAATGAGAAGAGCAGACATGCAATGACACCGGTGATATGTGGTTTGTGAGAAGAACACACATGCAATGACTCTAGCTGTGATACATGAAAAGAGCAGACATGTAATGACACCGGTGGATCCATGTGTGGTTCGTGGGAAGAACACACATGTAATGACACTGGGTGTGGTTCATGATATGGTCTGTGCGAAGAACACACATGCAATGACTCTAGCTGTGGTTCATGAAAATAGCACACGTGCGATGACTCTAACTATGGTTCATGGGAAGAGCAGACATACAATGACACCGGTGGATCCATGTGTGGTTCATGGGAAGAACACACATGCAATGACACCGGTGGATCCATGTGTGGTCTGTGGGAAGAACACACATGCAATGACACTGGTGGATCCATGTGTGGTTCATGGGAAGAACACACATGCAATGACACGGGTGATATGTGGTCTGTGAGAAGAACACACATGCAATGACTCTGGTGATATGTGGTTTGTAAAAAGTACACACATGCAATGACACTGGTGGATCCATGTGGGGTTCATGGGATGAACACACATGCAATGACACAGGCGATATGTGCTCTGTGAGAAGAACACACATGCAATGAATTTGGTGATATGTGGTTTGTGAAAAGAACACACATGCAATGACTCTAGCTGTGGTTAATGAAAAGAGCAGACATGCAATGACACCGGTGGATCCATGTGGGGTTAATGTGAAGAACACACATGCAATGACACTGGGTGTGGTTCATGATATGGTTTGTGAGAAGAACACACATGCAATGACACTGGTGGATCCATGTGTGGTCTGTGAGAAGAACACATATGCAATGACACTGGTGGATCCATGTGTGGTCTTTGGGAAGAACACACATGCAATCACACTGGTGATATGTGGTCCGTGAGAAGAACACACATCCAATGACTCTAGCTGTGGTTCATGAAAAGAGCAGACATGCAATGACACTGGTGGATCCATGTGTGGTTCATGGGAAGAGCAGACATGCGATGACACTGGGTGGATCCATGTGTGGTCTGTGAGAAAAACACACATGCAATGACACTGGGTGTGGTTCATGATATGGTTTGTGAGAAGAACACACATGCAATGACACTGGTGGATCCATGTGTGGTCTTTGGGAAGAACACACATGCAATGACACTGGTATTATGTGGTCTGTGAGAAGAACACACATCCAATGACTCTAGCTGTGGTTCGTGAAAAGAGCAGACATGCAATGACACTGGTGGATCCATGTGTGGTTCATGGGAAGAACACACATGCGATGACACTGGGTGGATCCAGGTGTGGTTTGTGAGAAGAACACACATGCAATGACACCGGTGGATCCATGTGTGGTTCATGGGAAGAACACACATGCAATGACTCTGGCGATATGTGGTTTGTGAAAAGAATAGACATGCAATGACTCTAGCTGTGGTTAATGAGAAGAGCAGACATGCAATGACACCGGTGGATCCATGTGTGGTTTGTGAGAAGAACACACATGCAATGACACTGGGTCTGGTTCATTATGTGGTTTGTAAGAATAACACACATGCAATGACTCTAGCTGTTGTTTGTGAAAAGAGCATGCATGCGAAGACTCTAGATGTGGTTCATAGGAAGAGCAGACCTACAATGACACTGGTAGATCCATGTGTGGTTCATGGGAAGAACACACATGCAATGACACTGGTGGATCCATGTGTGGTCTGTGGGAAGAACACACATGCAATGACACTGGTGGATCCATGTGTGGTTCATGGGAAGAACACACATGCAATGACTCCGATGATATGTGGTTTGTGAGAAGAACACACATGCAATGACTCTAGTTGTGGTTTATGAAAAGAGCAGACATGCAATAACACCGGTGGATCCATGTGTGGTTCATGGGAAGAACACACATGCAATGACACTAGGTGTGGTTCATGATATGGTCTGTGAGAAGAACACACATGCAATGACTCTTGGTGTGGTTCATGAAAAGAGCATGCATGCAATGACTTTAGATGTGGTTCATGGGAAGAGCATACATACAATGACACCGGTGGATCCATGTGTGGTTCATGGGAAGAACACGCATGCAATGACACTAGGTGTGGTTCATGATATGGTCTGTGAGAAGAACACACATGTAATGACTTTAGCTATGGTTCATGAAAAGAGCACGCATGCGATGACTCTAGCTATGGTTCATGGGAAGAGCAGACATACAATGACACCGGTGGATCCATGTGTGGTTCATGGGAAAAACACACATGCCATGACACCGGTGGATCCATGTGTGGTCTGTGGGAAGAACACACATGCAATGACACTGGTGGATCCATGTGTGGTTCATGGGAAGAACACACATGCAATGACACTGGTGGATCCATGTGTGGTCTGTGGGAAGAACACACATGCAATGACACTGGTGATATGTGGTTTGTGAAAAGAACACACATGCAATGACTCTAGCTGTGGTTAATGAAAAGAGAAGACATGCAATGACACCGGTGGATCCATGTAAGGTCCCCAACCTTTAATAAGATTGAGTCCCCTGTGTTTACAATGCTAGTCCCTGGATCAATAGCTAGCATCCACAGTTTAGATGTCATATCAAGAAACAAAGGTCATAATACAACTTTATAACCAGGAATAAAATAGTTTTATTACATCAAACTTAGCTCATTGGCTAATTACATTACATTGCAGCGGAATAACTATAGTCATGGGTCCTTCATCTTCAAAGTGCCACAGGCAGATGTTGGTTGTAGACTTTGTAATCCTAATCAATCAATCTTCACTAAAACAATCAAACCTGCAACATAATAAGTTACAGCCACAAGGGTCAATACATTTGAATTGTATTGGCAAGCTTCACTTTTATGTATAATATAGGTGGATCCTATCACTACATGCATATTTGGCTAAGTAGAGTTTCAGGCTTATTTGCATAAAGCAATATTTTATCCTATCTTTTCAAAATGGTTTTGGTCCTTTGTCAAATCTCCTTTCAAAAACACTCTTGAACTCCTTGGTAAAAACCCAAGTGTTCAAGTCCTTGTCAAAAATCTCTTGAGCACCTTAGTAACTCCAAGTACATCAAGTTTTGTCAAAATCTCTTGAGCTTCTGGGTAACTCCAAGTGCATCAAGTTTTGTCAAAATCTCTTGAGTTCCTTGGTAACTCCAAGTACATCAAGTTTTGTCAAAATCTCTTGAGCTTCTTGGTAACTCCAAGTGCATCAAGTTTTGTCAAAATCTCTTGAGTTCCTTGGTAACTCCAAGTGCATCAAGTTTTTAAAAGTTTTCTTTTAGAAATTAGAATGTCGAGATCTTCCATAGCTTCAGGCCTTTAGTTGCTCAGTATTGTCCATAACCGGGGACACGGCTAAGTACTTAGATTTTATTATCTTCTGCAGAAGTTGTACACTTTACCCACATGTCACACTCTCATCTTGTTGCCACCAGTGGCCGCTGGATTAGTACTCACCAAGATGGAATACTGGCAGATTGAGAATATGACGAAGTCTTTCGAAAAGGTCCTCCCATACACCATTGCTAGCTTGTCTTTAGCCCCCCATGAAGCATTCCAGATCCCAATGTCTGGTAACTAAAGACAATGTATGGGTCTTCCTAATGTAATTGACTAAGCCAGAGCCATAATAGCATGTGGTTGCACACGAAAGCCACAATTGGAGAAGCATGTTCAATCTCTAAGTTTCCTAGGTGGGTTTTCTTTTGGAGCACAACACAAAGAGATTGCCATAGAATGGTTCCTTTTGTTGCCACCTTCTCCAAAACTTAAAGTATCCTCCACCTAGGTGGTTCATTGAGTCCTTGTTTTATTATATAAAACCCAAGTCCTTTTCTCAACTTTGTAAAATCTCAACATGTATCTCTTTTCAAAATATAGCATGGCTAAGCATGTACATCTACAAGGTTTTCACTAAGTAAGGTGAGGGAATCCTATTAGGATTTAGCATAGCATAAGTATAAAAATAGTTTTCATGCATGTTTTCAAAATCCACTAAGTATAATGAAAATAGTAGGACTTTTGTATGATAGTGTAACTTGCCTTTTTGGGTAGGGAATGATGGTTCACTCCTTGATCTTGCTAGTCTCACACTTCTCTAACTTCACTACAAGTCAATCAAGCAAACACAAAATCAACTAACATTCCAAACAAAGTCAAACAAACAATTTCACACTCACAAAGCAATGGAATCTAAGTCATGCATAAGCATGCAAAGGTTGGTTCTATTGTAAGGATGGTCTCCACTATGCTTCTAAACTTTGTAAGTTCCAAATTGGTTATTTACCAAAATGGCAAAGTCATTGGTTAGAGGGTTTTGCTCAAAAACCATCTTAAAATCCATTCATCATTTTATGTGGTGGAAAATAATTCTACTAGGGTATTAACCTATAGGTTTCACCAAATGAGTTGCTATTGCAAAACTTGGTGTTTTGGGTCAGTAGGTTTGGTTCAAAACATTTTCTCAAAGTTTTCTTTATGAAAGCATTTTCATAAACAAAACAATGGTTTTTAATTAGCTAGAAATGGATTAAACTAACTAATCCATTCTAAACTTTTCCAAAATCATTTTTAACTCCATGGGTTGGTTCCTAGGGTCAGCAAGGTCACAACAAACCATTTTGCAAAGGTTTTAACCTAAAAATCATTTTTAAATGATTTTTCTAATCTAAACAAGCAATCAAAAGTTTCTGCAAAGTTAAACAAGCTAACAGTTACTATATGCTAAACTAAGGGCAGGGTTGGTTAGAGCTTGTCTTGCTGATTCCAACGACATCAAATTTGTAAAATTTGGACGTGTGGATCAAAAGATACATGGGTTTGAAGTTTGCAAGAAATTCTGTTTTCAAATTCTGTTTTAAACCTAACAGGCGACACGCGGCGCTATCTCATTGGCTGATACCGGTTCGGTGTGGATCACGCTGCGGTGCGTTAGATCTAATTAGATCGTGCGGTGCAGAGAGCATACCCATTCGCGTTTAAGTGGTTCTATCTAGTGCGTACGATCCAGATCCAACGGTTGTTATCGCCTGGACAAGAACTGGCGGCGCTGACGGTGGCTAGCGGCGGAGCTGCAGTCGACGACGGGCGACGCAGGAGGTGAGGAGAAAGAGGAGATGCTCACCAGGCTCAGGGGTCACGGCGATGCTCAAGGTACTCGCGGTTCGACGAGGGGCGACCGCACGGATGGATTGCTCGTCGAGTTATCATGCGGGCGTGTTTCGGGTTGTCGCTAGGCGTCGGGGATCACCTCAAAGTGAAATGACGGCACGGTTAGATGCGCAGGACTCAGGCAAATCTGTGTGTTTGAACGAGAGGTGAAGGGGTGGTCTGGTCTCACCGGTGGGACTTTAGCGGGTCAGTTAAACGGTGTCAACAGTTTTATCTGCGGGGGAGGGAATACTGGGCTGCTGGGCCTTAGTGGGCTGGCCGGCTGGGCTGGTTTCTTTCCCCTTTTTTTTCTGTCTGTTTGTTTTATTCTTTTCTAATTCTTTTTCTGTTTGGAATTTCAAACAATTAATCAAACAATTTCAAACAAGGTTCAAACAATTCAATCACACTCAACTTTTCATTTGAATTTGGTTCTGTTTAACAACATAATCCAAATCCAAGATAAATTAATATTTTTATTTATTTTAGGATCCATTTAATAATTAAATAAAATGGATCTTTATTTAATAAAAATAGGGTTTTGATTTATTTAATAAAATTTCCATTTGAAATCCAATTATTTTCAAAACCAAACCAAAAGGTTTTATTTGAAAAATAAAAGAATACTTGGAAACTTATTTAAATAAATAAATAAGTTTTTGGTGTTTAATTAAAATGGGAAAGCCTTTACTTAAATAAAATTGGATATTTGAATCCTTATTATTTTATTTAAATAAACCTTTACTCATTTTAATCAAAGCAAAACCTTCTAATAAAAGATTTCAAGGTAGTAATAAAATACTTGGTGTTCATTTAAAATGGGAAAAGCTTTTACTTAAATAAAATTGGATATTTAAATCCTTTATTTTATTTAAATAAACCTTTACTCACTTTATCAGAACAAAATATTTTATTTCAAAAGTTTGGCCAAAATTAATTTGGCTTATCTTTTCATTTGAAACCAAAGTCTTTTATTAAAAGATCTAAAACAGTGTTTCCAAAACAATTTATTTTCCTTTGATAAATGTTTATCTTTATAAATCCCTTTAGGATTACTTGTTCACCAATTGGTATGGGTTTTTGGTAAGGGCCTTATTGGCTTTGGAAATTCAATTTCCTTAACTCATTATATTCACAAGGTTTTGTCTATGGCTCCAGACTAGGTGAAACCAATCTCTAAGGTCTTTTCTTGATCCTTTGAGAAAGTTTGTTGATCAACTTTGGTATGGATCAAATCCATAGATTTGGAGATACTTTCGAAAATGATTTCCTTCCATTTGGGCTTAGGGATTTGGATTTATTTTCCAAGTGTTCAAATTTCCAGATACATTCATTAAGGAATGCATTTCCCTTGAATTGGATTTTTGTTGTATTCAAACTTTTACCAAAGTTTGTTCAAGATGGGATTTTAAGTCTCCTTTTAGAAACAAAAGTTTCTTTTCACCCTGATTTTCAACAAAAGTTTATTTTGTTTATTTTATTTTCACATTACAAGATTTGGAAAATCTTGGGATGTGACAATCCATGTGGGGTTCATGGGAAGAACACACATGCAATGACACTAGGTGTGGTTCATGATATGGTTTGTGAGAAGAACACACATCCAATGACACTGGTGGATCCATGTGTGGTCTGTGAGAAGAACACACATGCAATGACACTTGGTGTGGTTCATGATATGGTTTGTGAGAAGAACACAGATGGAATGACACTGGTGGATCCATGTGTGGTCTTTGGGAAGAACACACATGCAATGACACTGGTGATATGTGGTCTGCCAGAAGAACACACATCCAATGACTCTAGCTGTGCTTCATGAAAAGAGAAGACATGCAATGACACTGATGGATCCATGTGTGGTTCATGGGAAGAGCGGACATGCGATGACACTGGGTGGATCCATGTTAGGTTTGTGAGAAGAACACAGATGCAATGACACTGGTGGATCAATGTGTGGTTCATGGGAAGAACACACATGCAATGACTCTGGTGATATGTGGTTTGTGAAAAGAACAGACATGCAATGACTCTAGCTGTGGTTAATGAGAAGAGCAGACATGCAATGACACCGGTGGATCCATGTGTGGTTTGTGAGAAGAACACACATGCAATGACACTGGGTGTGGTTCATGATATGGTTTGTAAGAAGAACACACATGCAATGACACCGGTGATACGTGGTTCGTGAAAAGAACACACATGCAATGACTCTAGCTGTGGTTCATGAAAAAGAGCGCACTGCAATGACACTGATGGATCCATGTGTGGTTCATGGGAAGAACACACATGCAATGACACTGGGTGTGTTCATGATATGGTTTGTGAGAAGAACACACATTCCATGACAATGGTGGATCCATGTGTGGTCTGTGAGAAGAACACACATGCAATGACACTGGGTGTGGTTCATGATATGGTTTGTGAGAAGAACACACATGCAATGAAACTGGTGGATCCATGTGTGGTCTATGGGAAGAACACACATGCAATGACACCGGTGGATCCATGTGTGGTTCATGGGAAGAACACACATGCAATGACACTGGGTGTGGTTCATGATATGGTTTGTGAGAAGAACACACATGCAATGACACCGGTGGATCCATGTGTGGTTTGTGAGAAGAACACACATGCAATGACACTGGGTGTGGTTCATGATATGGTTTGTAAGAAGAGCACACATGCAATGACACCGGTGATACGTGGTTCGTGAAAAGAACACACATGCAATGACTCTAGCTGTGGTTCATGAAAAGAGCAGACCTGCAATGACACTGATGGATCCATGTGTGGTTCATGGGAAGAACACACATGCAATGACACTGGGTGTGTTCATGATATGGTTTGTGAGAAGAACACACATTCCATGACAATGGTGGATCCATGTGTGGTCTGTGAGAAGATGACACATGCAATGACACTGGGTGTGGTTCATGATATGGTTTGTGAGAAGAACACACATGCAATGAAACTGGTGGATCCATGTGTGGTATTTGGGAAGAACACACATGCAATGACATTGGTGATCTGTGGTTTGTGAGAAGAACACACATCCAATGACTCTAGCTGTGGTTCATGAAAAGATCAGACATGCAATGACACTGGTGTATCCATGTTTGGTTCATGGGAAGAACACACATGCGATGACACTGGGTGGATCCATGTGTGGTTTGTGAGAAGAACACAGATGCAATGACACTGGTGGATCCATGTGTGGTTCATGGGAAGAACACACATGCAATGACTCTAGTGATATGTGGTTTGTGAGAAGAACAGACATGCAATGACTCTAGCTGTGGTTAATGAGAAGAGCAGACATGCAATGACACCGGTGGATCCATGTGTGGTTTGTGAGAAGAACACACATGCAATGACACTGGGTGTGGTTCATGATATGGTTTGTAAGAAGAACACACATGCAATGACTCTAGCTGTGGTTTGTGAAAAGAGCACGCATGCGATGACTCTAGCTGTGGTTCATGGGAAGAGCAGACATACAATGACACTGGTGGATCCATGTGTGGTTCATGGGAAGAACACACATGCAATGACACTGGTGGATCCATGTGTGGTCTGTGGGAAGAACACACATGCAATGACACTGGTGGATCCATGTGTGGTTCATGGGAAGAACACACATGCAATGACTCCGGTGATATGTGGTTTGTGAGAAGAACACACATGCAATGACTCTAGCTGTGGTTCATGAAAAGAGCAGACATGCAATGACATCGAAGGATCCATGTGTGCTTCATGGGAAGAACACACATGCAATGACACTGGGTATGGTTCATGATATGGTCTGTGAGAAGAACACACATGCAATGACTCTTGGTGTGGTTCATGAAAAGAGCACGCATGCAATGACTTTAGATGTGGTTCATGGGAAGAGCATACATACAATGACACCGGTGGATCCATGTGTGGTTCATGGGAAGAACACGCATGCAATGACACTAGGTGTGGTTCATGATATGGTCTGTGAGAAGAACACACATGTAATGACTTTAGCTGTGGTTCATGAAAAGAGCACGCATGCGATGACTCTAGCTATGGTTCATGGGAAGAGCAGACATACAATGACACCGGTGGATCCATGTGTGGTTCATGGGAAAAACACACATGCCATGACACCGGTGGATCCATGTGTGGTCTGTGGGAAGAACACACATGCAATGACACTGGTGGATCCATGTGTGGTTCATGGGAAGAACACACATGCAATGACACTGGTGGATCCATGTGTGGTCTGTGGGAAGAACACACATGCAATGACACTGCTGATATGTGGTTTGTGAAAAGAACACACATGCAATGACTCTAGCTGTGGTTAATGAAAAGAGAAGACATGCAATGACACCGGTGGATCCATGTGGGGTTCATGGGAAGAACACACATGCAATGACACTAGGTGTGGTTCATGATATGGTTTGTGAGAAGAACACACATCCAATGACACTGGTGGATCCATGTGTGGTCTGTGAGAAGAACACACATGCAATGACACTGGGTGTGGTTCATGATATGGTTTGTGAGAAGAACACAGATGGAATGACACTGGTGGATCCATGTGTGGTCTTTGGGAAGAACACACATGCAATGACACTGGTGATATGTGGTCTGCCAGAAGAACACACATCCAATGACTCTAGCTGTGCTTCATGAAAAGAGAAGACATGCAATGACACTGGTGGATCCATGTGTGGTTGATGGGAAGGGCCGACAAGCGATGACACTGGGTGGTTCCATGTTAGGTTTGTGAGAAGAACACAGATGCAATGACACTGGTGGATCAATGTGTGGTTCATGGGAAGAACACACATGCAATGACTCTGGTGATATGTGGTTTGTGAAAAGAACAGACATGCAATGACTCTAGCTGTGGTTAATGAGAAGAGCAGACATGCAATGACACCGGTGGATCCATGTGTGGTTTGTGAGAAGAACACACATGAAATTACACTGGGTGTGGTTCATGATATTGTTTATAAGAAGAACACACATGCAATGACTCTAGTTGTGGTTTGTGAAAAGAGCACGCATGCGATGACTCTAGCTGTGGTTCATGGGAAGAGCAGACATACAATGACACTGGTGGATCCATGTGTGGTTCATGGGAAGAACACACATGCAATGACACTGGTGGATCCATGTGTGGTCTGTGGGAAGAACACACATGCAATGACACTGGTGGATCCATGTGTGGTTCATGGGAAGAACACACATGCAATGACTCCGGTGATATGTGGTTTGTGAGAAGAACACACATGCAATGACTCTAGCTGTGGTTCATGAAAAGAGCAGACAAGCAATGACACCGAAGGATCCATGTGTGCTTCATGGGAAGAACACACATGCAATGACACTGGGTGTGGTTCATGATATGGTCTGTGAGAAGAACACACATGCAATGACTCTTGGTGTGGTTCATGAAAAGAGCAGGCATGCAATGACTTTAGATGTGGTTCATGGGAAGAGCATACATACAATGACACCGGTGGATCCATGTGTGGTTCATGGGAAGAACACGCATGCAATGACACTAGGTGTGGTTCATGATATGGTCTGTGAGAAGAACACACATGTAATGACTTTAGTTGTGGTTCATGAAAAGAGCACGCATGCGATGACTCTATCTATGGTTCATGGGAAGAGCAGACATACAATGACACTGGTGGATCCATGTGTGGTTCATGGGAAAAACACACATGCCATGACACCGGTGGATCCATGTGTGGTCTGTGGGAAGAACACACATGCAATGACACTGGTGGATCCATGTGTGGTTCATGGGAAGAACACACATGCAATGACACTGGTGGATCCATGTGTGGTCTGTGGGAAGAACACACATGCAATGACACTGGTGATATGTGGTTTGTGAAAAGAACACACATGCAATGACTCTAGCTGTGGTTAATGAAAAGAGAAGACATGCAATGACACCGGTGGATCCATGTGGGGTTCATGGGAAGAACACACATGAAATGACACTAGGTGTGGTTCATGATATGGTTTGTGAGAAGAACACACATCCAATGACACTGGTGGATCCATGTGTGGTCTGTGAGAAGAACATACATGCAATGACAATGGGTGTGGTTCATGATATGGTTTGTGAGAAGAACACAGATGGAATGACACTGGTGGATCCATGTGTGGTCTTTGGGAAGAACACACATGCAATGACACTGGTGATATGTGGTCTACCAGAAGAACACACATCCAATGACTCTAGCTGTGCTTCATGAAAAGAGAAGACATGCAATGACACTGGTGGATCCATGTGTGGTTCATGGGAAGAGCAGACATGCGATGACACTGGGTGGATCCATGTTAGGTTTGTGAGAAGAACACAGATGCAATGACACTGGTGGATCAAAGTGTGGTTCATGGGAAGAACACACATGCAATGACTCTGGTGATATGTGGTTTGTGAAAAGAACAGACATGCAATGACTCTAGCAGTGGTTAATGAGAGGAGCAGACATGCAATGACACCGGTGGATCCATGTGTGGTTTGTGAGAAGAACACACATGCAATGACACTGGGTGTGGTTCATGATATGGTTTGTAAGAAGAACACACATGCAATGACACCGGTGATACGTGGTTTGTGAGAAGAACACACATGCAATGACTCTAGCTATGGTTCATGAAAAGAGCAGACATGCAATGACACTGATGGATCCATGTGTGGTTCATGGGAAGAACACACATGCAATTACACTGGGTGTGTTCATGATATGGTTTGTGAGAAGAACACACATTCCATGACAATGGTGGATCCATATGTGGTCTGTGAGAAGAAGACACATGCAATGACATTGGGTGTGGTTCATTATATGGTTTGTGAGAAGAACACACATGCAATGAAACTGGTGGATCCATGTGTGGTATTTGAGAAGAACACACATCCAATGACTCTAGATGTGGTTCATGAAAAGAGCAGACATGCAATGACACTGGTGGATCCATGTTTGGTTCATGGGAAGAACACACATGCGATGACACTGGGTGGATCCATGTGTGGTTTGTGAGAAAAACACACATGCAATGACACTGGTGGACCATGTGTGGTTCATGGGAAGAACACACATGCAATGACTCTGGTGATATGTGGTTTGTGAAAAGAACAGACATGCAATGACTCTAGCTGTGGTTAATGAGAAGAGCAGACATGCAATGACACCGGTGGATCCATGTGTGGTTTGTGAGAAGAACACACATGCAATGACACTGGGTGTGGTTCATGATATGGTTTGTAAGAAGAACACACATGCAATGACACCGGTGATACGTGGTTTGTGAGAAGAACACACATGCAATGACTCTAGCTGTGGTTCATGAAAAGAGCAGACATGTAATGACACTGATGGATCCATGTGTGGTTCATGGGAAGGACACACATGCAATGACACTAGGTGTGTTCATGATATGGTTTGTGAGAAGAACACACATTCCATGACAATGGTGGATCCATGTGTGGTCTGTGAGAAGAAGACACATGCAATGACACTGGGTGTGGTTCATGATATGGTTTGTGAGAAGAACACACATGCAATGAAACTGGTGGATCCATGTGTGGTATTTGGGAAGAACACACATGCAATGACATTGGTGATCTGTGGTTTGTGAGAAGAACACACATCCAATGACTCTAGCTGTGGTTCATGAAAAGAGCAGACAAGCAATGACACTTGTGTATCCATGTTTGGTTCATGGGAAGAACACACATGCGATGACACTGGGTGGATCCATGTGTGGTTTGTGAGAAGAACACACATGCAATGACACTGGTGGATCCATGTGTGGTTCATGGGAAGAACACACATGCAATGACTCTGGTGATATGTGGTTTGTGAAAAGAACAGACATGCAATGACTCTAGCTGTGGTTAATGTGAAGAGCAGACATGCAATGACACCGGTGGATCCATGTGTGGTTTGTGAGAAGAACACACATGCAATGACACTGGGTGTGGTTCATGATATGGTTTGTAAGAAGAACACACATGCAATGACTCTAGCTGTGGTTTGTGAAAAGAGCACGCATGCGATGACTCTAGCTGTGGTTCATGGGAAGAGCAGACATACAATGACACTGGTGGATCCATGTGTGGTTCATGGGAAGAACACACATGCAATGACACTGGTGGATCCATGTGTGGTCTATGGGAAGAACACACATGCAATGACACTGGTGGATCCATATGTGGTTCATGGGAAGAATACACATGCAATGACTCCGGTGATATGTGGTTTGTGAGAAAAACACACATGCAATGACTCTAGCTGTGGTTCATGAAAAGAGCAGACATGCAATGACACCGAAGGATCCATGTGTGCTTCATGGGAAGAACACACATGCAATGGCACTAGGTGTGGTTCATGATATGGTATGTGAGAAGAACACACATGCAATGACTCTTGGTGTGGTTCATGAAAAGAGCACGCATGCAATGACTTTAGATGTGGTTCATGGGAAGAGCATACATACAATGCCACCGGTGGATCCATGTGTGGTTCATGGGAAGAACACGCATGCAATGACACTAGGTGTGGTTCATGATATGGTCTGTGAGAAGAACACACATGTAATGACTTTAGCTGTGGTTCATGAAAAGAGCACGCATGCGATGACTCTAGCTATGGTTCATGGGAAGAGCAGACATACAATGACACCGGTGGATCCATGTGTGGTTCATGGGAAAAACACACGTGCCATGACACCGGTGGATCCATGTGTGGTCTGTGGGAAGAACACACATGCAATGACACTGGTGGATCCATGTGCGGTTCATGGGAAGAACACACATGCAATGACACTGGTGGATCCATGTGTGGTCTGTGGGAAGAACACACATGCAATGACACTGGTGATATGTGGTTTGTGAAAAGAACACACATGCAATGACTCTAGCTGTGGTTAATGAAAAGAGCAGACATGCAATGACACCGGTGGATCCATGTGGGGTTTGTGAGAAGAACACACATGCAATGACACTGGGTGTGGTTCATGATATCGTTTGTAAGAAGAACACACATGCAATGACACCGGTGATACGTGGTTTGTGAAAAGAACACACATGCAATGACTCTAGCTGTGGTTCAAGAAAAGAGAAGACCTGCAATGACACTGATGTATCCATGTGTGGTTCATGGGAAGAACACACATGCAATGACACTAGGTGTGTTCATGATATGGTTTGTGAGAAGAACACACATTCCATGACAATGGTGGATCCATGTGTGGTCTGTGAGAAGAAGACACATGCAATGACACTGGGTGTGGTTCATGATATGGTTTGTGAGAAGAACACACATGCAATGAAACTGGTGGATCCATGTGTGGTATTTGGGAAGAACACACATGCAATGACATTGGTGATCTGTGGTTTGTGAGAAGAACACACATCCAATGACTCTAGCTGTGGTTCATGAAAAGAGCAGACAAGCATTGACACTGGTGTATCCATGTTTGGTTCATGGGAAGAACACACATGCGATGACACTGGGTGGATCCATGTGTGGTTTGTGAGAAGAACACACATGCAATGACACTGGTGGATCCATGTGTGGTTCATGGGAAGAACACACATGCAATGACTCTGGTGATATGTGGTTTGTGAAAAGAACAGACATGCAATGACTCTAGCTGTGGTTAATATGAAGAGCAGACATGCAATGACACCGGTGGATCCATGTGTGGTTTGTGAGAAGAACACACATGCAATGACACTGGGTGTGGTTCATGATATGGTTTGTAAGAAGAACACACATGCAATGACTCTAGCTGTGGTTTGTGAAAAGAGCACGCATGCGATGACTCTAGCTGTGGTTCATGGGAAGAGCAGACATACAATGACACTGGTGGATCCAGGTGTGGTTCATGGGAAGAACACACATGCAATGACACTGGTGGATCCATGTGTGGTCTGTGGGAAGAACACACATGCAATGACACTGGTGGATCCATGTGTGGTTCATGGGAAGAACACACATGCAATGACTCCGGTGATATGTGGTTTGTGAGAAGAACACACATGCAATGACTCTAGCTGTGGTTCATGAAAAGAGCAGACATGCAATGACACCGAAGGATCCATGTGTGCTTCAAGGGAAGAACACACATGCAATGACACTGGGTGTGGTTCATGTTATGGTCTGTGAGAAGAACACACATGCAATGACTCTTGGTGTGGTTCATGAAAAGAGCACGCATGCAATGACTTTAGATGTGGTTCATGGGAAGAGCATACATACAATGACACCGGTGGATCCATGTGTGGTTCATGGGAAGAACACGCATGCAATGACACTAGGTGTGGTTCATGATATGGTCTGTGAGAAGAACACACATGTAATGACTTTAGCTGTGGTTCATGAAAAGAGCACGCATGCGATGACTCTAGCTATGGTTCATGGGAAGAGCAGACATACAATGACACCGGTGGATCCATGTGTGGTTCATGGGAAAAACACACGTGCCATGACACCGGTGGATCCATGTGTGGTCTGTGGGAAGAACACACATGCAATGACATTGGTGGATCCATGTGCGGTTCATGGGAAGAACACACATGCAATGACACTGGTGGATCCATGTGTGGTCTGTGGGAAGAACACACATGCAATGACACTGGTGATATGTGGTTTGTGAAAAGAACACACATGCAATGACTCTAGCTATGGTTAATGAAAAGAGCAGACATGCAATGACACCGGTGGATCCATGTGGGGTTTGTGAGAAGAACACACATGCAATGACACTGGGTGTGGTTCATGATATGGTTTGTAAGAAGAACACACATGCAATGACACCGGTGATACGTGGTTTGTGAAAAGAACACACATGCAATGACTCTAGCTGTGGTTCATGAAAAGAGAAGACCTGCAATGACACTGATGTATCCATGTGTGGTTCATGGGAAGAACACACATGCAATGACACTAGGTGTGTTCATGATATGGTTTGTGAGAAGAACACACATTCCATGACAATGGTGGATCCATGTGTGGTCTGTGAGAAGAAGACACATGCAATGACACTGGGTGTGGTTCATGATATGGTTTGTGAGAAGAACACACATGCAATGAAACTGGTGGATCCATGTGTGGTATTTGGGAAGAACACACATGCAATGACATTGGTGATCTGTGGTTTGTGAGAAGAACACACATCCAATGACTCTAGCTGTGGTTCATGAAAAGAGCAGACATGCAATGACACTGGTGGATCCATGTTTGGTTCATGGGAAGAACACACATGCGATGACACTGGGTGGATCCATGTGTGGTTTGTGAGAAGAACACACATGCAATGACACTGGTGGATCCATGTGTGGTTCATGGGAAGAACACACATGCAATGACTCTGGTGATATGTGGTTTGTGAAAAGAACAGACATGCAATGACTCTAGCTGTGGTTAATGAGAAGCGCAGACATGCAATGACACCGGTGGATCCATGTGTGGTTTGTGAGAAGAACACACATGCAATGACACTGGGTGTGGTTCATGATATGGTTTGTAAGAAGAACACACATGCAATGACTCTAGCTGTGGTTTGTGAAAAGAGCACGCATGCGATGACTCTAGCTGTGGTTCATGGGAAGAGCAGACATACAATGACACTGGTGGATCCATGTGTGGTTCATGGGAAGAACACACATGCAATGACACTTGTGGATCCATGTGTGGTCTGTGGGAAGAACACACATGCAATGACACTGGTGGATCCATGTGTGGTTCATGGGAAGAACACACATGCAATGACTCCGGTGATATGTGGTTTGTGAGAAGAACACACATGCAATGACTCTAGCTGTGGTTCATGAAAAGAGCAGACATGCAATGACACCGTAGGATCCATGTGTGCTTCAAGGGAAGAACACACATGCAATGACACTGGGTGTGGTTCATGTTATGGTCTGTGAGAAGAACACACATGCAATGACTCTTGGTGTGGTTCATGAAAAGAGCACGCATGCAATGACTTTAGATGTGGTTCATGGGAAGAGCATACATACAATGACACCGGTGGATCCATGTGTGGTTCATGGGAAGAACACGCATGCAATGACACTAGGTGTGGTTCATGATATGTTCTATGAGAAGAATACACATGTAATGACTTTAGCTGTGGTTCATGAAAAGAGCACGCGATGAATCTAGCTATGGTTCATGAGAAGAGCGGACATACAATGACACCGTGGATCCATGTGGGGTTCATGGGAAAAACACACATGCCATGACACCGGTGGATCCATGTGTGGTCTGTGGGAAGAGCAGACATGCAATGACACTGGTGGATCCATGTGTGGTTCATGGGAAGAACACACATGCAATGACACAGGTGATATGTGGTCTGTGAGAAGAACACACATGCAATGACTCTGGTGATATGTGGTTTGGGAAAAAAACACATGCAATGACTCTAGTGGTTAATGAAAAGAGGACATGCAATGACACCGGTGGATCCATGTGGGGTTCATGGGAAGAACACACATGCAATGACACTGGGTGTGGTTCATGATATGGTTTGTGAGAAGAACACACATGCAATGACACTAGTGGATCCATGTGTGGTCTGTGAGAAGAACACACATGCAATGACACTGGGTGTGGTTCATGATATGGTTTGTGAGAAGAACACACATGCAATGACACTGGTGGATCCATGTGTGGTCTTTGGGAAGAACACACATGCAATGACGGTGATATGTGGTATGTGAGAAGAACACACATCCAATGACTCTAGCTGTGGTTCATGAAAAGAGCAGACATGCAATGACACTGGTGGATCCATGTGTGGTTCATGCGAAGAGCAGACATGCGATGACACTGGGTGGATCCATGTGTGGTTTGTGAGAAGAACACAGATGCAAGGACACTGGTGGATCCATGTGTGGTTCATGGGAAGAACACACATGCAATGACTCTGGTGATATGTGGTTTGTGAAAAGAACAGACATGCAATGACTCTAGCTGTGGTTAATGAGAAGAGCAGACATGCAATGACACCGGTGGATCCATGTGTGGTTTGTGAGAAGAACACACATGCAATGACACTGGGTGTGGTTCATGATATGGTTTGTAAGAAGAACACACATGCAATGACACCGGTGATACGTGGTTTGTGAAAAGAACACACATGCAATGACTCTAGCTGTGGTTCATGAAAAGAGAAGACCTGCAATGACACTGATGTATCCATGTGTGGTTCATGGGAAGAACACACATGCAATGACACTAGGTGTGTTCATGATATGGTTTGTGAGAAGAACACACATTCCATGACAATGGTGGATCCATGTGTGGTCTGTGAGAAGAAGACACATGCAATGACACTGGGTGTGGTTCATGATATGGTTTGTGAGAAGAACACACATGCAATGAAACTGGTGGATCCATGTGTGGTATTTGGGAAGAACACACATGCAATGACATTGGTGATCTGTGGTTTGTGAGAAGAACACACATCCAATGACTCTAGCTGTGGTTCATGAAAAGAGCAGACATGCAATGACACTGGTGGATCCATGTTTGGTTCATGGGAAGAACACACATGCGATGACACTGGGTGGATCCATGTGTGGTTTGTGAGAAGAACACACATGCAATGACACTGGTGGATCCATGTATGGTTCATGGGAAGAACACAGATGCAATGACTCTGGTGATATGTGGTTTGTGAAAAGAACAGACATGCAATGACTCTAGCTGTGGTTAATGAGAAGAGCAGACATGCAATGACACCGGTGGATCCATGTGTGGTTTGTGAGAAGAACACACATGCAATGACACTGGGTGTGGTTCATGATATGGTTTGTAAGAAGAACACACATGCAATGACTCTAGCTGTGGTTTGTGAAAAGAGCACGCATGCGATGACTCTAGCTGTGGTTCATGGGAAGAGCAGACATACAATGACACTGGTGGATCCATGTGTGGTTCATGGGAAGAACACACATGCAATGACACTGGTGGATCCATGTGTGGTCTGTGGGAAGAACACACATGCAATGACACTGGTGGATCCATGTGTGGTTCATGGGAAGAACACACATGCAATGACTCCGGTGATATGTGGTTTGTGAGAAGAACACACATGCAATGACTCTAGCTGTGGTTCATGAAAAGAGCAGACATGCAATGACACCGAAGGATCCATGTGTGCTTCAAGGGAAGAACACACATGCAATGACACTGGGTGTGGTTCATGTTATGGTCTGTGAGAAGAACACACATGCAATGACTCTTGGTGTGGTTCATGAAAAGAGCACGCATGCAATGACTTTAGATGTGGTTCATGGGAAGAGCATACATACAATGACACCGGTGGATCCATGTGTGGTTCATGGGAAGAACACGCATGCAATGACACTAGGTGTGGTTCATGATATGTTCTATGAGAAGAATACACATGTAATGACTTTAGCTGTGGTTCATGAAAAGAGCACGCATGCGATGAATCTAGCTATGGTTCATGAGAAGAGCAGACATACAATGACACCGGTGGATCCATGTGTGGTTCATGGGAAAAACACACATGCCATGACACCGGTGGATCCATGTGTGGTCTGTGGGAAGAGCAGACATGCAATGACACTGGTGGATCCATGTGTGGTTCATGGGAAGAACACACATGCAATGACACAGGTGATATGTTGTCTGTGAGAAGAACACACATGCAATGACTCTGGTGATATGTGGTTTGTGAAAAGAACACACATGCAATGACTCTAGCTGTGGTTAATGAAAAGAGCAGACATGCAATGACACCGGTGGATCCATGTGGGGTTCATGGGAAGAACACACATGCAATGACACTGGGTGTGGTTCATGATATGGTTTGTGAGAAGAACACACATGCAATGACACTAGTGGATCCATGTGTGGTCTGTGAGAAGAACACACATGCAATGACACTGGGTGTGGTTCATGATATGGTTTGTGAGAAGAACACACATGCAATGACACTGGTGGATCCATGTGTGGTCTTTGGGAAGAACACACATGCAATGACGGTGATATGTGGTATGTGAGAAGAACACACATCCAATGACTCTAGCTGTGGTTCATGAAAAGAGCAGACATGCAATGACACTGGTGGATCCATGTGTGGTTCATGGGAAGAGCAGACATGCGATGACACTGGGTGGATCCATGTGTGGTTTGTGAGAAGAACACAGATGCAAGGACACTGGTGGATCCATGTGTGGTTCATGGGAAGAACACACATGCAATGACTCTGGTGATATGTGGTTTGTGAAAAGAACAGACATGCAATGACTCTAGCTGTGGTTAATGAGAAGAGCAGACATGCAATGACACCGGTGGATCCATGTGTGGTTTGTGAGAAGAACACACATGCAATGACACTGGGTGTGGTTCATGATATGGTTTGTAAGAATAACACACATGCAATAACTCTAGTTGTGGTTTGTGAAAAGAGCACGCATACGATGACTCTAGCTATGGTTCATGGGAAGAGCAGACATACAATGACACTGGTGGATCCATGTGTGATTCATGGGAAGAACACACATGCAATGACACTGGTGGATCCATGTGTGGTCTGTGGGAAGAACACACATGCAATGACACTAGTGGATCCATGTGTGGTTCATGGGAAGAACACACATGCAATGACTCCGATGATATGTGGTTTGTGAGAAGAACACACATGCAATGACACGGGTGGATCCATGTGTGGTCTGTGGGAAGAACACACATGCAATGACACTGGTGGATCCACGTGTGGTTCATGGGAAGAACACACATGCAATGACACCGGTGATATGTGGCTTGTGAGAAGAACATACATGCAATGACTCTAGCTATGGTTCATGAAAAGAGCAGACATGCAATGACACTGGTGGATCCATGTGTGGTTCATGGGAAGAACACACATGCAATGACTCTGGTGGATCCATGTGTGGTCTGTGGGAAGAACACACATGCAATGACACTGGGTGGATCCATGTGTGGTCTGTGGGAAGAACACACATGCAATGACACTGGTGGATCCATGTGTGGTCTGTGGGAAGAACACACATGCAATGACACATGTGATATCTGGTCTGTGAGAAGAACACACATGCAATGACTCTAGCCGTGGTTGATGAAAAGAGCAGACATGCGATGACACTGGTGGATCCATGTGTGGTTTGTGAGAAGAACACACATGCAATGACACCGGTGGATCCATGTGTGGTCTGTGGGAAGAACACACATCCAATGACTCTGGTGGATCCTTACGTGGTTTATGAGAAGAACACACATCCAATAAACTCTTGTGGATCTATCTTGGCATAATTTGATGTATGCCACGATGTTTTCATTGTGCAAGACACTCACTTTCCATTTTTATACTACTCAGTATCGCCCTTGGTTTTATGTGGTACTACTCAGTTTTGCCCCACTCTCTATCTTTCGTAGAAGCACAAATTTGTGCTCACCCTGTCTGCTACTCCCTGATTGGTTATCACGGTTGTGACACGGATCATGCGCACCAACCGTTGATTCTGTGCGATCCAACGATGATCGTTGCACACGTCGTGCCCTTCACAGTACAGCGTGAGACAGCACAGACGTGTCCCTCAGCGAGACTTCTACAAGAAGGAACATGATGTCGTCCATGGAAAAAGTCGTCGAGCGGTCATGTCATGTTTAATCAAGTCTGAAAAGCCTACTACTGCTACTACTATGCTACAACGCATGCGTCATCGAGTGCACGGTCGTCGATGGACAGCTACAATTTATTGCCACTTGATTTTAATAAGACATATCCCATTTTTTACGCAGCGGCTCTCAATGGCCAATTTTAGGGCCGTGTCAAACTTCGTACATAGAAATTGTGTGTGCGCCCTTTGCATGCGGCTCAATATAGAACTGCCATACATGGCCCGGGAAAAAACATGACGCATCTGCGGCGCGTGTCGCGGTGCGCAGTGCCGATCATTGCTGTGCGTTACACGGTGGTGCACGAACGCGTTTTGCTTCTATCCACCTTAACTATAGAGCCCCTCTCCGCACACCCACTCCCACTCTCGCTCACTGTCCCCACGCAACCCTCTCCACTGTCCCACCAGCATCCGCAAACTCCCAAGAATACCTCGTCTGCGTTGGCGATGGCCGAGGAGGATAATGTGGCCATCATCGCCTCCGTGGCCGCCGGCGAGGAGGCCCTCGTCTCCTTGCCGGTCCCCCTCGATGCATTGAAAGAAGCCGCTGTCCCTGTCTAGGCCCTAGTGGAGGCATCGATGGCAGCCGCCGTTCCCGTCCAGGCCCCCGTCCCAGCTACCGACGGAGTCCCGCCGGTCGTCACAAGATCATGCACTTCTTGGGAACCTACGATCCAGATAAGTACATCGCTCCGCTGAACCCCTACGACACCGGCATCGACAACCTATGGTCGGAGGTAACTTGGGTTTGCTCCCCTCCCCTGGTTCTTCTACCGTTGGTTAGAAATAATGGGCTAATCTATTTAAAATTTAGCTGGTATTGTCATGTTTAATATTCTGGAATTAATCATGGAAATTGTGCCTAATTATCCAACACCGTTCCCATCGTTGGATGCTAGATCTTGGTTTATTAGGATTCGCTTGTTCGTATTTCGATTGCTCGATCTTCTTACACCATCTACTCCCCCATTTTCCCTTTCTTCCAATAGGTTTCCGGCAGCAACGTCTGCAGCGATGACGAGTCCATTCACACCAAGGCTCGTCAGGTGCTGAGGAGGCTGCGGGCCGACAAGTACGACGGATTCCTCACGGGCCCCTACTACAGTTGCCCGTTCCACAAGGGGGGCGTCTACTGCTTGACGAGTCGCGCCGCCGGCGGCACCGTCTTGAACACCTTACTGAAGCTTGCAGAGGCCACGGGCTCCGGCATCCACAAAAGCGGCAAGCCCGAGCCCGCGAACATCAACGCCTACATTGCTGAACACCGTGCTCTCGGCATTCACCTCCGAAACCTCCAGCGGGTGGCCATCAAAGAGGGTTGCATGCCTCCAATCAGGCCCAAGGCCCCTAAGTCCAAGAAACTGGGCAACAAGAAGTGGCGGAAGCACCAAAGGGAGATGGCGGAGGCGCGGGCGCTTGCAGGATGTGCCTGCAGCTGCGGCGGCTGCCCCTGCTGCCCAGCAGCTCCTTTCTAGCTATATCCTATTTTTGGCTGAATGCATCGAACCGCGTTAAGCAAGCTACTTTCTATCGCTATATCCTATTTAGCTGCGCACACCTATATCTACATTTTGTTTTGTTTTCTGAATGAATGTATTCTGCCTGGTGTGATTTGCTGCTCTAGATTTGCTACATGTTCGGAGGAAAAAAGAGGTCCAAAAGGGAACGAAATATCAAAGTGAGAATCTTCTCTAGATTTGCTACCAATTTGGGAAAAATGAAACATATATGTTTAGCGAGAGAGGAAAAGGGCACTCTTTCAAACTGCCAGTTAAAAAGCTACCATCTTGACAAGCTACAAGACACATACATAAACATAACACAACGAGGGTTAAATTTATTTTACTAGTATCACTTGATGCGCTAGATATCTTGGCAAGCTAACTGAGTTCCACAAAATAGAAACATAACACTGACAAGTAAAATTTAATTCACTCCTCATCAGACCACTTGACGCACTTGCCATCATACCAGGTACTCCATGTCCGACGAACTGCTTTGTCCCAAATGACATCTGACTTGGCTTTCCTATCTTCAGCGTCCTGCGGCACAATTAGCGGTGCATCACATGCCTGATTGTTGCCGCTAGAAGATGTCGCCTCTCTGCTTGCCGCTTTAGCTGCAGCCTCTCTGTCAGCTGCTTCTTCAGCTGCAAGGTCTCTTTCAGCTGCTTCTGTAGCCTCTCTGTCTGCTTCAGATGTAGCCAATTTCTTTGCATATTCAACTTCAAACTCAGCTATTCGGCATTTTCTACAAAGGGCTCCCCTAAGATCTTCTTCCCTCTTGCAAATAGGGCAAAACACGAGGTAACATTGAAAAAAATGGATCTTCTTGTACAACTGGTAGGTCACGTAAGCATTTATGGCTGCATACTTCAGGTTTATATCAGACAACGACCACTCGTCCCAGAAATCGTGCCTATCCGTAGGGAAATCTTCCTTCATTGTGTCGTACGACTCATCGAGGATTCTAGTTGCGAGTGATGCCATTCCATCCTTCTTCCTACCCCCTAGGATCTTGACAAGACGCTGAATATGGATCTAGTTGTGCGCAGGAATTATAATTTCCTTTTGGTACAATTTCGAAAATCAGTTGTTGTGTCGACAGTGCAGAAAACAATTCCCTTTTTTTTAAGGAACTGGCGCCTTAGGACATGTCTGTCGATCACGAAAGTATGTAGTTTGTCATCACCAAAATTTGTAACTATAAATATTTTTTCAATGCAAGATCATCATCTCAATATAATTTTGAAAAGTTTAGTAAATGCAAGATCAAGACTCTCAACATTGTATTGTCATAATTTATTCGGTTTTGCTATTTCTCAGTTGACTGAACGAGTTGCACATTTCTTTTAACTACGGTTGCACTTTTCTTAGGTGATTGAGACTAAAGAAAATCTCAGTCGATTGAGACATAGGCAAACCGTAATTTATTTGGTCCTAAGTAAAATCCAGTAGTTGCAAGATGAGCAAGTGGATAAAGAACAAGAGGAGAAAACCCTAAAAGTGGTTAGCTACAGAGAGCAGATCTACAAACCGGGAGAGGTGTTAGACGAGGACGTGTTTCCGCATGGCAAGTTGAACGACGACTCGAGGTCCAATCCCACAAACTTGTCCTCGTCTATCCCAAGCCAACCCTCGTACATCCTCAGGACACGCACCACTGTCTCCTCCTTGTTGGTGTAGACAACGTCTATCTTCTTGTTGTCATGGGTAGTGAAGCTTGTCTCTAGAGTGCGTAGATCTTCCATGGCGGCAAGGAGAAGACGGGAAGAAGATTGTAGATGATAGAAAGAAGAAGAGTGGTTTCTGCGAGGCAGGGGAACGGTGGAACCGTTAATGCGCTTTTATGGTAGGGGTTAACAATTGGGACGGAAGTCTAAGGAGAGACGTGTGGCAGTGGCCGTTCCAGCTTCTGAGTAAACAAAAAATAATTATAACACCGATACATGGGCCCTGTTTTGTCACGTCAATACACTGGGTAGGGGGCGTTGTCATATCCACTATGCCAATGCTGCAAGCCTATGTGACAGCCACCCCGCCTAAGCGACGGGAGCGACTCAACGGCGAACTGACAGGGGGGGTCCCAACTTGACGCCCGTTAGCCTGATTTTTTATATTGAAACGTAAAGTTAAATTCGTGCCGAAAAAGACCCTCTGAGTATTTGGCACACCGACTGTAGTCATCCCGGCTGATTTCAGGAAAGTTGGGTACCGCGTTGCCTGTACACCCCAACTTTTGGGCCGCAAAGTGATAATCTCCTCCCCATTGGGTTAGCCATGTGGGACTATTCATAAAGGAAAAAGACAGCAGATTTTCGAACTGGCCAAATGGGTTGTTTCTACTCAGCCCAAATGGCAAATTAAAAATAAATAGCAAAAAGAAAAAGGGGAGCAGCAGGGGCTGGCCGGGTGGGCCTTGGCGCGGCCCACCCCGCGCCTAGCTCTCCCGCCATGGCAGCCTAGCAAGGGGGGGCCCCGGGTGGCCGACTCGCCCCTGGTGGCCCAGCACCCCACCCCGCCCCGCCCGGGGTGGGCTGGCTGGACAGCGGCGGCCCGCGGCGGCATGGCCTGCCCGCTGGTGTCGCCCACTTATCTGCCGCCCTGTGCGGTGGCGGTTATCCGCCGCCCACAGGGCTGGCTGTTTTGCCCTTTTCCATTTATTTTTCAGCATTTTTATTCTAGGCCTTTTCCCTCTAGGATTTGGCCTAATATAAAAGTTGACTTTATAAATCCTAATCTAAATATTATTTATAATATATTACAATTAACATATAATAAATATATATTTAAATTCCCATTTATCCGAAAACACTTTTCCGGTCATTTCCTTTATTCTTTCTCCGAACAACTTCGGATCTCTCTAGGGAACAATTCTGGCGTTCTCTCTTTCTCTACTGTGATTCCGTCTTACGAATGATCTCTCTCATCGTACCCTTAAGTGTATCCTCTCACAGCTCGGGAATGATCTAGACATGATCTGTATCAATGATCAACAGAGGGACCAGGGATGTCCATGTGACCCCTATTTATTCCTGATGACAATGTCGTTTGAACCGTCTAAATGTAGCATCCTATTCCTTTTGTTTCTCAATACAACTTGTTCGAGATCCGATCATTGGTATCCTATACCTTGTTCAATCTTGTTCACAACAAGTTATGTTTTCTAGTTACCGTGATATTACATCCCCGTGACCTAGTCACATGTTGCAACATTTATAGATGTAATCTCACCAAGACGGCCGTATGTATCTTTACCCGTCATGTGCGTGAACAAATCCCGGTCTTGCAGTCACATGTCATCTACTGTTCCTTCGGAATACCCAACATACACCTTTATGGCCACCGTGTTACCAGATGACGGTTGATGCAGTCTAAGCAGCCTAGGGAAACAGTGAGTAATATGAGCTCACGGTCTAAGGAGAAGGAGTCTAGGTATAGCTGTTGCAACAATGAACTATATGACTTGATCGTGTTGCAATCCTTCGAGGAATGTCCAATCACATCATTCTCCAATGATATGATCTCGTTGTCAGTTGGCATAAATGCCCATGATCTTGAAACCCAGATCATCTTCGTGACCAACGAACTAGTATGAATAGAGGCTACTAGGGACTTTGTTGTTTCATACCACACCTGTACCAATGTTTCTACTTGGCACAGTTATAGCACAATATGAAACTATTATAAAATAATTGAGATATGGCAATAAAAACCTATTTATTATTTGCCTCTAGGGCATATCTCCTTCAGTCTCCCACTTGCACTAGAGTACAAATAAACTAGCTCGCATTTTAATCATATAAACCATATACCATATGCGTTTACAGATCATGCATGCTCATGGGAAACGTCATGTCCATGTTCTGTTTTACCAGATCATTATGTCTTTTGCAAATTGTTAATGTCTTCCTAATTTTGACATTCAGACCATTATCTTATAATGGGTCGATGTATTTGTTTGGCGACAAAGCGAGACTTTTGTTTCTAGTGTTTATGATGACGGTCATTTTCAACGTTGTCATCTAAACTTCGAAACACACTTTGCTATCCTTTGTGTATATACTATAGTCATGGCAGTAGAACGAGGCCGGATTCCAGGAGCTTACAGTGACGTTTGATCAACCTTGAGGGCTTTCTCATGGGCAATGGGCCCTGGGACACATCATTCTACGTTAAAAGCAAACTAGCCCCGCCATAACATTATACATCACATCAGATGTAGCGTTTATACTTCTATATCTATGTAGATCCTAGTGCATGAAATGCATCTATGCCACTTACATTGCTTCTTACTACTTAAGTACAAACTTAATTCTGGTTCAGTAATCAACTCAGGAATCACTTGAAGACATGTTCTTACAGTTAAGAGCTAGTCCTTCCAACCAGAACCTTAGGTCACATTATGTCGAGTATACAACATGGTTATATGGAAGAACCTATGACTGAGGCATAGGAGATGCAACACATCTCTTTCTTTCAACCATAGTTGCAATACTCAATGCTTCATACAATAAGAACTTCTTTCTTACCTTGTTTCATTCTGAGCTACTTCAGAATCTCGCTTAGGATGTTCTGAACATCTTTCAGAATCAAGTCCAGGAAGCATTCGACATTCAGTGTTTATTAAACTCATCAATCTATCCTGATAGATCTCTTTGTTTAATAACTTCAACTTCATCCTTATTTATCTAACTTAAATATTATTAACACCAATCACATCATTCACATATGTCGTCCACATATTACAGAATGATTTCACGCTCCCATTCAAATATGACATTCATGTTTGATATCTAGGGATTTCACTTAGCTCCCACTCAAAATATGTTAGCTACATATTATGAATTAGCCAAGCTGATTTGCTCCCACTCAAATCTAGGTCCTCTCAATAATCTTGGACATTCCAAAATTCTTTGATCATCATCAATTTGAGAATTCCACTAACGAGATTTCAATGACCATTCATTTCTCATACTTAGGTCCATCACGCTTATTTGTATTTCGTAGGTATGTCTTGTTCAAAATATGACAAGTGAATCAACAATATAATTCTACAAACTTGTAGAATATATAGTTGAATCCTACTTTCTTTAGTAAAAGTATTCACTGAAACTTTATGATCATTATCAATAGTTTCTCCTCTATTTGTAGATTTGGTTTCACGAAACAAATTCCGCTACGCCACTCAACAATTCGGAGGTAAGGTCAGATACCTTGTTTTGATCTTTTACTTTCTTCCACTTGTATCTTCATCAAGACACGTCGAATTTGGAAAACAACAGGTTTGCCCCTTGTGGATGATGCATTCATAGCTTCCTAAGAATGCTGTACAAAGACTTGTTTATTTGGCACGATTTCGACTTGTCAAAATCTCCACAAACTCGAACGTACCATAACACTTATGGTGTTGTTTCCACGAATCCTTTAGATGTTCCTTTGTATTTCAAATGAGTGTTTGCTTATTTTGATCTTTAACTCTAAATGACAACTATAACCTTATAAGAGATGATATTATACCATATGTATCTTAATACATAATGATTATGATGTTTAGACATTTCAACATAGTTTGAATTCATCCAATTATCATAATTTGTGAAACATCTTTCACAAGTTCCTTTTATGCTAAACTTAACTTGAATACCTTAGTCATGTCGATCGAATCGAAGAGACTTGTTAATTCAGTTAATTCAATATCCCTTTTAGTTATGAACTCATTTGAACAATTCAAATCATTTCAAACTTCATGTTTCATTAAGTAAATACACTTATTCACTTAAGTCCATAATAAATGATTTCCACTACTTGTTGAAAATATGATACATCACTATGTATAAGATTCAACATTTCTTCGCATATCACCGTTTTACCAGAATGCGGAGTTTTAGTCATTCTGCCCGAGAGGCATGGTTTTGCAAAGTCTCTAGATTAAGCATCTAGGAACCCGAACTTTCATAAAGAACCTGCAATAACCAAAATGACTTAAACTGTAGTGTCATTTCATCATTAACTTTGGATATCTTTTAGCATTCTAATCCTTTATAAATGTTCAAACTATTATCATTAACATAGTGGTGAGAATAACTTATTTATAATCGCAATGTGACCATAAGGTATTGTTCATAAGAATAGTACAAACTGGTTTGTAACTTGTTCATATGAATAATCGTCTCGCCAAAAGTAAGACACACAAACAGGGATTACAAATTTATATTCAAGTCCACTAATCCAAAAGATAAACTTTGAGGGAAGAGGTGATGTCGGCCATCAACTGTTTTGGTTGCAGTCATCAAGTCATGTTACCTCAAAACCAGCAATTCTCAAGAAGATCATCCTGTTTTCATACAATGGGAGAAGTATCAAATACTTTGCAATTTGCAACGAGTTTTGCAAGAAACACATTTATAATTTGTATATCTAACATATACCTTTTCATCCAAGACTCCATTTGCAATCAAGCCCTTCTAAGAGTTCTCAACTCTAATGCAAGATCGCTAAGTGTTTTTCCAAACATTATGGAGTCATCGGATTATCTCCTAATGGTTATTATGTCAAGAAGAGAAGATCACCTTTTACGAGGATATCCCTCGGGCGTGGGTATTAATCTATGAAGTTGGACCCTTTTGCTAAGTTCCAAATTAAGCAATATATTCACATGGTCACAAAGGACCTCAATGGGATAGGCCAAGGTCTACTAAGATATTTGCAAACAGACATCTAGACTAAGTTTATAATAAGAGATCAATTTATAATTGGTCTCCACTAAAATTGTCATCCCCTGGATGATTTTAATGATCGCATGATCCCTATCCTCTGCACCTCCCCCGATCATCACAGCCATCAGTGCGTTATCAAAGGTAGGCATTCAACAATGCCAATCACATCATCCATGTGACTCATGCTCGATCTTTCGATCTCTTGTGTTCCGAGGCCATGTCTGTACATGCTAGGCTCACCAAATCTAACTTGTGTGTATTCGCTGTGCAACATGTCTTACACCCACTGTATGCGAACGTAGATATGTCTGACCCCCGATCATCACGGTCGGCCTCATATCGAAGAACTTTCTTGGTGGTGCACACACAAGGGGAACGCGGAACATTGGAATTCAATAGGGATTATCTTATTTGCTACTGTTGATTATCTAAATACTAGCACACAATAAGATGTAAAAACTGGTATCAACATCATATGTATAATGTGATATGGTATGATCTTTCTTGCGCCTTGATCTCCATCGAGCGCTCCAGCATGATCTCCATCTTGCCCTTGGTTTGACGCCAAGTCCACGACGCCTCCACCAGGTCGTTCATCGAAATGATGACTATTACTATACTACTTAGTAACAGAAAAGTAAACTACTTTACCTTCGTAACGACCAATGCCATATCATAATCACATGCCCCCTGCAAAATAAAGTTAGACGCCTCTACTTTATCTATTGCAAGTTTTATGTGGTTGTTAGGGCTTTCGCACTAGAACCGTTTCTAAACTACGAACTTTCCAACCACAACATGGATCTGACAGTTGTCTTTACTACACCCCTTTCAGGGCCTTCCGTTGTAAATGCTATATCAACTATTGAATGAGAGACAGACACCCGCTAGCCACTTATACGGTACAAGCCGTATGTTGAGCGTGGAACCAGTCTCGCGTACGAATACACATAAGGTTGGTCTAGGCCGCTTCATCAAACAATACCGCGATATAAACAAGTACACATTAGAGGGTAACAACTAAGGGATCAATGCCCGCACAAAACTTGTGTGTACTGGTCGTACGGCACTCCTACGCATAGATCGGCTCTGATACCACTTTTGGGGATCGGTGCAGAAAACAAAAAATTTCCTACGTTGAAACCCCAAAAGTTGCCTAGCATCTATCTATGTAGTAATGCGGTAACGGCCGATGCATAGAGAGTACATACCCTTGTAGACCGTACGCGGTTAACGTTCCGCAGGGAACATGGTTGATGTAGTTGTACTCGAAGCCGACCTCAAGGTTGCGAAGCTCCTCGCAGGTCACCCCTTGCTCCTTCTTGATCTTCATCATCTTCATCGTGCAACAGCTCTGGCTCACGACATTCAAGCGCCCCAAGTGTTGCGCCTCGTGTCTTCGTACAGATCCACTGCACGATGAGACCTCCGGCTCCCCGATCCCGCCGGGAGTGCGGAAGTTGATATCCGGCTAGGAATCCCTGCAGCGCAACGGCGTGCTGCAGGTGTGCCTTGATCACACAGCCCAGACTTGGGGCCATGGTCACAAGGGCTAGAGAGAGAGGGAAGGAGGAAGTCAACCAAAGGACTTCTCCAAATATTGGTGTTTAATCCCACCCATGGGCACCCCTTTATATAGGCGGAGGGGGTGTGCCCTCTCCATTGGGTTAGCCATGTGGGACTATTCATAAAGGAAAAAGGCAGCAGATTTTTGGATTGGCCAAATGGATTGTTTCTACTCGGCCCAATACCAAATAGAAAATAAAAAGCAAAAAAGAAAAAGGGGAGCAGCAGGGGCTGGCCGGGTGGGCCTTGGCGCGGCCCACCCCGCGCCCAGCTCTCCCGCCGTGGCAGCCTGGCAAGGGGGAGCCCCGGGTGGGCCGAGTCGCCTCGGCCCCAGCACCCGCCCGCCCCGCCTCGCCTGGGCCGGTGGCTAGACAGCGGCGGCCTGGGCCTACTGGCGTCGCCGCTTTCTATTCATCACTGCAAGATGGTTATCCACGCCAGGGCTAGCTGTTTTGCCCTTTTCCATTTATTTTTCTGCACTTTTATTTCTAGGCCTTTTCCCTCTGGGATTTGGCCTAATATAAAAGTTGACTTTATAAATCTTAATCTAAATATTATTTATAATATATTAATTCACAATTAACATATAATAAATATATATTTAAATTCCCATTTATCCAAAAACACTTTTCTGGTCTTTTCCTTTATTCTTTCTCCGAACAACTTCGGATCTCTCCGCGGAACGATCCGGCGTTCTCTCTTTCTCTTCTGTGATTCCGTCTTAAGAATGATCGCTCTCATCGTACCCACAAGTGTATCTTCTCACGGCTCGGGAATGCTCTAGACATGATCTGTATCAGTGATCAATAGAGGGACCAGGGATGTCCATATGACCCCTATGCATTCCTGATGACAACGTCGTTTGAACCGTCTAAATGTAGCATCCTCTTCCTTTTGTTTCTCGATACAACTTGTCCGATATCCGATCATTGGTATCCTATACCTTGTTCAATCTCGTTCACAACAAGTTATGTTTTCTTGTTACCGTGATATGACATCCCCGTGATATAGTCACATGTTGCAACATTTATAGATGTAATCTCACCAAGACGGCCGTATGTATATTTACCCGTCATGTGGGAGAACAAATCCCGGTCTTGCAGTCACATGTCATCTACTGTTCCTTTGGAATACCCAACGTACACCTTTATGGCCACCGCGTTACCAGATGACGGTTGATGCAGTCTAAGGAGCCTAGCGAAACAGTGAGTAATATGAGCTCACCGTCTAAGGAGAAGGAGTCTAGGTATAGCTATTGCAACAATGAACTATATGACTTGATCGTGTTGCAATCCTTCGAGGAATGTCCAATCACATCATTCTCCAATGATATGATCTCGTTGTCAGTCGGCATAAATGCCCATGATCTTGAAACCCAGATCATCTTCGTGACCAACGAACTAGTATGAATAGAGGCTACTAGGGACTTTGTTGTTTCATACCACACCTGTACCAATGTTTCTACTTGGCACAGTTATAGCACAATATGAAACTATTATAAACTAATTGAGATATGACAATAAAAACCTATTTATTATTTGCCTCTAGGACATATCTCCTTCAAAGTAAACTAAGGCCACGAAACATGCACATCTTTCTGAAAGTACACTGGCCATCTGCCTGTTCAAAACCTCAACCTGGGCTGCCGAAGCATATGTAGCAGAAATAGCATAAATCCTAGGTGCATGTGGCACCGCTGTCTCTCACTTGACCACTGAAAATGATGTGAAGCCATACTTTCTATCACGGAAAATGCTTCTTCAAGTGTCTTTTTCATAATTCATCCTCTAGCTACTGAATCTACATAAGCCCTGATCTGATGAGTCAATCCTTTGTATAAAGTTTGGATCACCAACCACCTTTCTAGCCCAAGATGGGGGCACATCCTTAACATGGTGTTGTATCTCTACCATGCATCATAGAGACTTTCTCCTTTGTACTGAGAAAACTTGGTTATCTTGTCTCTGTACTCTGTTGCTTTGGTTGGAGGGAAGTATCTTTCTAGGAAAGCTTGCAAAAAATGGTCCCAAGTGTCAGTCAATGCTGGTGACAAGGGATGTAACCAAATTCTAGCACTATCTCTTAGGGAAAAGGGAAATAATGACAATTTGATAGCATTTGGGGGTACACCATTCTACTTGGAGGTGTTGCAATACTCAAGAAACGTAATGATATGGTCATGAGGGTCTTCCACCGTTGTTCCACTAAACGGACGTTGCTGGACCATGTTTATCAATGCTGGCTTCAGTTCAAAATTGTTAGCCTAAATGACAGGTGTAACGATTCCAGTCGATATCCCTTGTCCCTTTGGAATCCACAAATCCCTCAACAACACTCTTTGGTCACCCATTTCTTCTATTGGCACTGCAACCTTCTTCTTCAGTTCCCTCTTTCTCTTCAATAAAGTTCGTTCAATCTCAGGATCGAAAGGAAACAAGTCATGGTCTCCTGTAGTACTACCTTCCTTCTCACGCATCAAAAAATTCCTACACAAAACCAACTAACATAGTGGACTGTTGGAAAGAAGTTTGTCATGGGTTAGCCAAAGACAGAGCAACAGCAAATTAAAAAGGGTTAGGACTAGATCTGCTTTACTATTGTTCATACAAGAAGTTGATCCCCGGCAACAACGCCAAAATTCATCGATGCAATTTAGTAGGGTGTTTAAGTCGTGGTTCTCCAGAGGGATCAAGCTACCTCATGAACAAGTTCAAGCATTCTAATTCACCAATTTCTTCAGGAATAAAACTACAAGAAATTAATAGACAAGAAACTCTAACAATAGACGAACAACTTCAGGGTATTAAGCACAACACACCAATTCGTGCAACAACTTAATACCAAGCAAATAGATCACCATAGGCCAATACTTATCGCTCATCTTCATGGCCCATGCAGATAACAATAAAAGACATTCCTCTTCTGCTTTCAAAGGCGGGTCGAGGGAATATTTATAATCATCACATTCTTCATCCCAAAAGATGAAGAATCGGTGATTCCGTACTCCTTCCGGTCCTCCAGAGAAATCTATAGCAGACAGGAACGGATTGTCCTCAGGTTCTTTCCATGTAACCATAGAAAGCCATTTGAGTCTTGCATGTTCCCATGATGGCTTCCATTTGGTAGCAAACGTAGGGCCATGAATATAAGAGAACCACTTTACTTTACTTGGATTTATTCTCCTCCTTGCTTGATCGGTATCTATTCACATATAGAGAACGAGATCCACGATCATGTGTCACGCAATTCGGTCACTTCAGCATGGGACAAGAGAGTGAGATAAACTTTACGATGAGTTGTGAAGATGAAGACGATCAAGACGAAGCAGGGAATCGGTAGTTGGATTGTGCATCAAGGGGCATCGATGGGGTGGTTCTTCTCCTTCTCACCAGATCTCGACCAAGCCTTCTTCTCCTTCTGCGACGAGGGTGGGTGGTGGTGGAATCGGGGACTCTCCCTCTCTCCCTCTCTGCGTCGTGCTCCTGCTTCTCTCCTCCCTCTTATCTATGCCTGCAAACCACGTCCGGTTGTCCCTAGAGTGTTTGCCGCTTTTTACTCTTTTGCCCCTCTTCTTGTTCTTCGGCCGCAAGTCAAGTGGGATCTTTGCATTGCACCCCCTCGAGTATTTGAATGTGAATACGATCTGAAATCGATTTGGAGGTGTATTTGATGCCTTGTTGCATCGATCCTCCACATGTAATTTGAAATGGAATGACTTTGTAAATGGTAGTATATTATGTAAATACAATTATGAATTGTGTCAAAAATGGTGACAAGTAAAGGAAAAGTAATCCAAATGTATGATGAAAATAAGGGTGATCACTAATGTCTAGGGTTCCAGGTGTAGTGGCATATCCTCGTCTTGCTGCTTCAGTTGCCTTTAAGTTGCATACTTCCTGCATCTTTAGAAAATTTTGATAATTCTTCATGAGGTGGTTAGATTGCCTCCTTCGTGCGGAGTCAAAGTAGAAGTGCATGTTGCAGGGTCCTTCCCACATTTGTAGCAGAGACATTGGGGGCTCCTAAGCCCTTGGCTAGTACTGCTGTGCTGATTGGCTTCCACCAGTGTCATCTCTGATGGTGTGATATTCGCTGCTACGATCGTCGTTTCTTCGGTTATCCTTCCCTGAAAAACTAGTCGCAACATAGCTCGGTCCACTGTATCCATCGTTGTTGCATCTTCTTCTGTCATTATTGTGCCTATCCCAGTCTTCTTTGGGTGAGCGCCCTCTCTTATTGTTTACCGCGTCTTTGCCATCTGCCTAGTGATTTGCCATGTCCATTAATTGCGAGATTGTTTTGGTCTTGACTCGCCCCAACTCCTCGATAAATTCACTTTGGCGAAGGCCGTTGTTAAAAGCATCAATTTCCCTTTCATCAGATATGGCTTCAGCCGATTTTTTGATGATGTTCCACCGCTGGATGAAGGCTCATATTGGTTCACCAGACTTCTACTTGCACGCCAACAATTGCTCCAAGGATGTGGGTCGCTTAAATGTGGATGTGAAATTTTGGATGAACTTATTCTTCAAGGTTGTTTCAGCTGCTGATGTATTCTTCGGGTAGCTATTTTAGCCATGACCGTGCGACACCGCTCAAGTGTAGCTGCAGGCTTTGCATTGCGGTAGCCTTGGAGCCACCCTGCAGTTTAACAGTTTCCAAATAGTTGGCCAGCCAAGCTTCGGGTTCTTGGAGATCGTCGTATTTTTGGCGATCATGAGGAAGTTTGAAATCTTTGGGTACTAGGGTTTTGCGAACCTGTTGGGTAAAGCAACTAGGCCCCACATAATTCATACTTGTCCTCGCTTTCACCGTCATAGTATCTTCGGCTGCTGTGCTCCTCCCTGGATCTATCAATCCTGCGCTATGTAATGTTGTTTCTTGCATCGTCTCGTGGCTCGGGGTTTGAAAAGTGCACCAGATGTGGTGATCGAGATTGTTGGGTGTGCCCCACGTGCCGAGGGCTACTGCGACGACATGGGGATCTGTCGGGTTG
Organism: Avena insularis; assembly: GCA_023614405.1. Classification (NCBI taxonomy): domain Eukaryota; kingdom Viridiplantae; phylum Streptophyta; class Magnoliopsida; order Poales; family Poaceae; genus Avena; species Avena insularis. The sequence continues at coordinate 357,943,865 of CM042684.1, forward strand.
CCATGTGATTCCTTGTTCTCCCTGTGCAAGAGATGCCCCTGCCATACCGAGGTTCATGAGAGCAGATTGATGGAGAGTTGCATGAGGACCATCGCGTGCTGGTTGTAATTAAGTAGGTTTAGGTGGCGACGATTGCGGCTTGTGTTGTTTTTTATTTTATGTGTCCCTCTTGACCAACCGACATAAACGGCAGATCAAGGTCTTGGGCCAGTTTGTTTCTTTCAGCTTCGTGAATATTCTGTAATCGTGAAGTTCCTCTCCTTGGTGGCGCACCTCCAGTTACACTTCCTGATCCTCAGGTAGAGCTTAGATGCGCCCGTCGGAGGCTAGATCCATCGGCTAGCCTTTTCCTTTCATTGAGTTGCCTCTACATCCTGAGCAAGTCCTTCTTTTTGTGATGGAGTAAGTACTGGTAGGCTATTAGGTCCTCAAGTGTTGCTTCTACTATCATCGGGACTGCACGTAATATTGTATCTCCTGCTCTTTGCCATGTTTCAGCAGGTAGCCAGAGAGTCCGCCATTCGCCTTCACGTGGTTCTTCTCTTCCTTGTACGACTCAATTGTTTGGTTGATCTCCTTCGTTCCCGCGGTTTCCTGCATTATCGTCTGATAAGATGTCATTGGGATCAAGGATGGAGTTATCGTTGGAGTCGCATGGCATCGATGTATCCATGATGATCACACACACTTGACGGTGCGTTACGTATGAGATGCTGACATCGTTGTCGGATCCGTGGGAAACACTGTTTGATACAGTAGTGAAATCCCGTGGTTTATGTTCTGGGTAGATTTCGGCCATCCTGATTCTGAAGTCGATACTTTCATTGCTTTCTTCGGGTTCGGCATTTGTTGGAATTGAGCCACGTGGTGGTGTTAGGTGAGAATTTGATTCGAAGGAGAGACCATCATAGAGACCGGTCAGACCCCTAGATTAGCGGAGTTTCCAATTTTTCTTCGCCATTTGCTAGTTGAGGTGTGGCCTCTTTAGATGAGTCGATGGAAGATGTAGGTATCTCCGTGGGCGCTGTTGTTGCAACCGACGGACCCGACGAAATTGGGGCCGATAGGGCAGGTTCTTCGGGTCCCTCTATGTAGAAGTGAAAGCTCCTGATGATGAGATCTGATCCATCGTTGAAGACGGCGGGAACTGAGGTAGGGGTGGGTAGGCATGGTTCCGCTACTGTTGGATTGTTGCTTGGTGGAAAGGGGGCCGCTGAATCCATGACTCCAGCATTCAGATTTCCCATAGACGGCACCAATTGACGAGGGGTAACCTCGGCAATGCCCATGATTATAGACTTAGGGTTTCGTGGAAAAGAGAATGCTGGTGATTTCGTCGTCTGATCAGACAAACAAGGGAGTCAGAGTGGTCTAATTGCTTATGAACAAATCGATTACAGATCGCTCAAGGCTTTTCCCTCCCTCTCCAGTGGCTCCTCCCAGCCTATATATAATAGGATGGGTCCCGATACCGTATACGGATAGATTACAAGTTACAATTACAACAGTAATATAATGTTAGTTTCTATTTCTTTATCCGGCAAGCTATGTCTTCTGTTGGATGCTTCATGGGCCTTCCTCTTGGGTTTTGTGGGCTACGAGCCTTAATGTAACCAGGGTAACTAATCATAAGAACCCAAGTAATCATACCCATGTCAGGGTGTTTCACTCACAAAACCTGAATGATCACCATCTGGGTCAAGCTAATTGACCTTAACTAGAAGCACTTCATGGGAGGCAACCCATGTGAAATATTTTTTTTACTCTTCAGTTAGTTTTGTTTGTTTTGTTTTTGTTTCATTTTGTTTTTTAATAAAGAAGTGCTGGAGATCATGCTGGAGTGTTCAAGAAGTCCCTTGGAGAGAGGAGGAAAAAATAAGGTAATCCTCGATATTTTATTTACTAACACATGGTCTTAAGGTATTTCTGATTTTTTGTGAAGTCTATTTGATGTTATTTTGTCATTTGCTAAGATGTGTAAAGGCACGCAAAGCTACTAACCAAATTCTATAATTTTTGCAGCATACTGGCCGCGTAACGAACACTGGTACAACCAGGAGACCCCATACCGTGCGCCCGTACCACATCGAGATTCTAGAAAATAGAAATATTGATTTTTGCCACAGGACTCAGTGGCCATCACGACCACTGGTACGAATGGAGGTGGTCGTACCGCCCGCCCGTACCGTACCCTCGAGCAAAACATCATATTTCAAGCGAACATACTGAATGTGTAACGACCAGCAGTACGGGTGCGTATGACCGTACGACGCGCCCGTACCAAGTGCGCCACCGGAAGGAGTCCTTCGACCCCCAAGGTATGCACTCGATATGGGCGGGCTCTGGCCATACCGCCGGCTCCACATACTCGGACGCCATATCATCCCAGGAAGAGGTAACCTTAAATTTTCAAAACACAAAAACTTCTCTTTCTTCTACCTCCAAACTCCAAACCACCTCCATTGGATCTTCAGTTTTATTCAATATTTCTTCGATTACTCACACCCAATCGATCTAACATATGTTTCTCCTCCGATCTCAAACTTATTTTTATCAAAACTCTGCTCAATCTTTCACCATTATTAATCTAGACTTAGGTCTTGTTCTTGAGCTAATCTTGATATTGAGCATGCTTAGTTTTGTTTTTAGAGGAGTCTTCTTTTGTAACAAGCATAGAGGATCGTTTATGCTATGTTTCTATTAGACTAAACTTTTAACTAGCATTTTTATTTATATTGTTTTAGATGAACACGAGGATCCGTACACGTGTGATGGTTGCGGAAGAAGCTGCGCCACCCGTTGATACGTTGACCCCCAAGTCACTTAGTATCGAGTTCACCGAGGAGTTTCAGTTGAACCGTTTAAACCATCTCAAGCTTCGACAAATCCAATCCACCAAGTGGGTGTGTCCCTATATCCTAAACCAACTTGGTATTCATGCTAATTTCAATTTACTTTGCAATAATGTTAGTTTGTATGACTTTGCCTTTCAGGATGTCACCACGTACCACTGCTTGCCGCTTGAGTTGCTCAGCACCTTGACACATTCGGTGTGCTCACACTATTGTTTTGAGGAGCAAATGCCTGGATTTGATCATATCAACTTCCATATTATGAACAGTGAGTACTCCTTGACACTCGACCAATGGGCTCACTAATTTGGGTTTGCCAAGAACACCACCGACACACACTCCACCACCTTTGTTCTAAATCTAGAACCTTGGGAGTACTCTGATAGAATGAGAATTCGGGGAAATACACCAAGGGGAACCAAATTGATCATCTTAATGTTCGTTATTTGTTTTATGTTATTGCTAACATCTTGTAGGCACGTGGTGGGTTTACAAGAATCAATGAGGATGACACGATGATCCTCGCTAAAGCTGATATTCCTAACTGTAACTTAACGCTAAATTTGAGCGCCCTTTTTTGGTTTACCTTAAGCATCAAGCTCTATAGTCTCGAGGTCTCATATGCAGAGGAGGAGTCATAACTGTTCTTGCACGTGCACTTCAATTCAACCTAGGTAATATCCAACCATTGGCAGGAAGTCACCGTCTTGGTTTTTCTACTCTAAGAGCTTGTGGTATGATTTATAGAACCAATGGTAGATACTTCCTTGATATACCTGGGGCAGATCACTTGATCCTAGCTCCTTTGCATAATGGTTTATTCTCTATCAAGGAGGGACGTTTGTGTTATGACGCGCAGGTTGAGGTAGGTCTACCCCAATAAGAAGTACCCATAGGAGAGGAAGGAGAAGATGAAGAAGTAGAACAAGAAGAACCCGAACAAAGATGTGCATCCACCAAACTACTACATCACCTATGAACATATTTATGCTCTCGAAGGAAATACCCAAACATGAACAACCTCTCCATCAACCTTCGAGATGCTACTGCCAACCTCGCCACCTAGTTCCATGATTGGAGTAGCCAATGGAACGTGGGAGATTATCCACCACCACCACAATGAGCAACAAAAGGGATTGAAAAAGCATGAGCTTGGGGATGTGTTCCCCGACAATTTTATTTGTGTAATAATGAGGTTGTACTCTAGCTCCTTGAGAGCTTTGAAACACTCGTGTTGTTTTGTTTCAACACTTTGCTTTTACTTCGTATTTCATTTGCTTTTTTTTCTTAGTTCCTTTCTTAGTCGCAAATTCTTTTCTATTCTCTAATCCCTATCCTCCAAAAAAAACTTTCCCTTTTTCCTTTTTTGTGAAAGTGGATTTGAACTTTGCTTTAATTTTATTATGGGAGTGATTTCACTTGAGTTTTGAAGGAACACATCCCTACAAGGAAGAGGATTATGAAGTCGCTCATGAGAGGTATGTCCTATGTCTCCCACTTTTGATGTTTGAATTGTTTATTTTAGTTGGTTGATTTTCTAAGATGCCATGCTAGTGGGATTAATTCAAAATAGTTGAAGTAAAGCTTTTTATTTGAATGAATGATTAGTTGTGGAAGCTTTTGCTCTAGTTCTTTTAGCTAACCGTGTCTTGCCATGGAAAAAATATTGCCAAACAAGTACAACAACAAAAAGTCTGAAATTTATGACTTGTTTGATGAATGATTGTCTTGAGAGTTTACCTTTGAATATACTTAACCCCACAGATGTTTTGATAGACTTGAAGACACTCTTGAAAGAGTTGTTTGATTGAAATGAAGTCTAGCGGTAATTGTGATGTATCCCAAAGCTAACCTTGTGGATCAAACTGTGGTACTATTTAAAGAGTTCTTTGTTTCTCAAGCAAACATTTGGTTGCCAACAACTACGCTGGCCTACAAACGATCTATGATAAAACCCCTAATTTTGGCTATGAGTTGACGACATGGGTGGCATAAATGTCACCATAATGGGCAAAAGTATTGGTACTCTCAAAGGTTGTGTAAACCATTGTTGAAAAGAATCACTCAATGATCCTTGAAAGAAGGAAGAAAATATATATATGAAGATCCACATAACAAGTCCCTGGCATAGTCTCATTACTACTCTATGAATTTTTTTGAAAGTCAATGATTGGAATTTAAGTGTTTTGATAGCCTTGATTTACTGATGTGGGTGTCAATAAGACACTTCACTGTTATGCTACTTAGGACATAAACTCTCTTACTTAATTTTGCTATATTAAAACATCCTAGTGTTCCTTGACAAGCTGAGAGTTAACTAGAAGAATTGGATTGACTGTTACACTTATAGTTATTTATACTCATATCAAACTCTACTTTGATTATCTTGATTTATTGAAGCTTGTAGAGTATTCTTAGCATCTCTTTAACTTTGATGATCCTTTCAAATGGATGAAGTGTTGGACGCATATGACTGCCAACCGTAAGTAAATTCATATTCTCGTTGTTTTAGGTTTAAACGTTAAATTCCTTATAGTTCTTTTGTTTCTTATTGGTCAAGGGAGATCAAGGTTTGAGGTTTTGGAAGGTTGGTGGCTCTAAAAAACCATCTTTCCCGCGTTTAAACATTGTTTTTAGTCAAGCAATTGGCAAGAAACTCTCTAGCCTTGCCACTAATGACTAATAATTGCAAAGATATGCAAATCATTGCTTTCATTAGTGTCGTGCAGGAAATCATGCTTTTTAATGCAAAATCAGGAGTCATAATGAAGATTTTGAGGAAGTCCACATGACCAAGTAATTCTGGAGCAATTGCCAGGCGTCTGCAGCCATAACGACCAATGGTACGGGAAGGGCCTGCCCATACCGTCCGCTCGTACCATGTGGCAACGGCTTCGTCTTGTCAAACCCTAAAACTTTCGTGAAGATGCTTATATATTTTCAGGCCTCAGCCTCCGTGCAGAAGGCCGCCATTCTCAGATTGCATCACAACAACATCAAAGGAGATCCACGTCATAGTTTAGCCCTTCCGCCTTCCATCCCCTCCATTAGCCATAGCCATTACTTTGTACTTGAGATCTCCTTGTGATTCGGCGACCATTATAAGAATATTTGATTTCAATATAAGTATTTTGCACAATGTTTTCTATCCTTGATCTTATTGTTATGAGTGAGTAGTCCTCCCATGCTGCGGGTTGGGGAGAAACCTTGCTACAATTATATGCATCTAATGTATGGGAGTATTGTGTATTGTTTGAAAGATGGATTTGTATCTTTTGTTTCTTTGTCTCTTGCCTCGATCTTTGGACTTGTAGGCACCAAAGATCCTCAAGATCGATAAAGACTTGAGGTGAGATACTTGGATAAAGGCAATCTCATAGGAAACCTAGTGACAGAAAGGGCGGCAGGTCTTCGCTTAGCGACACATTCGGGATCAATAGCAACATCACCTCTTAAGGCTTTGATCTGTATTTTTCACTTAATAACCATTTGTAGCCCAGTGCTTCGTGGTGCACTTAGTTGGATCAAAATACTATTGCTATGCCTACTACTCGTAGGGGCTCTAGTATATTAGGATGTGTTGCCCACAAGAGATTATCTCTATTAGAACATTACACATGACTATGCTTATTATTATCTTTTATCCCATATGATGTACAACTGTAGGTGGATCTTCAACCCTGACCTATCTCTATCCATTGAATCAATCCACGATCTATACTATTAAAAAGATTCACGTCGTTCGTCTACACAAAATTTTCTGTCTGCCAGTAAATTACCGTTTTGCCCCTACCAATCTACGCGAATTACCCATGCTGCCACCACCAAGTGAACTGCAAGGCGGGATTGCAGAAGGGCGTATGGTACACGGAAATACGAGGTGGAGCACCGGCTATCGAGTGGCTTTGCATACGCAGGCGATGCAGGGGCCCAAGAGCCTGCTTGGTGAAGGAGAGGGGGCCCGCAAGGCTGCGGAGAGCGGTGCAGAGGTGGTGGCGCCTGGCGAGATCGCGGCCGGCGGCAGGGGAAGCTTGGAGAGGAAGGTCGACGGTGAGGCAGAGGTGGCGCTCGCAGGCGGCTCGGTGGGCGGGGCCACGGGACGAGGAGGAGCCAAGCGGGGCGGGTGCTTGCGGGAGGATGAGGAGAGGCGCTGGCAGTAGGCTCCGAGGAGGCAGGGCTACGGGGTGATGGAGGCGATGGCGTCGAGGGTTGGGGAGAGGATCGGGCAGAGAGGAGGGAGGGGGCCGAATCGGGGTGGGGCCAGCGAGCATCGGTCCCGTGCTTCGCGTAGCAGGGCGTTGTGCGCGCGTTACGTGACACAGGAGCACTCTGGCAGGGTGGGGCCAGGACGGGGCAGCGGCAGGGAGCTCTGTGGCGTGTGTGGTTGGTGAGCGTGAGTGTTGTGGCGTGTGTTGCGTGGTTCTGGGTATGAGAAGGTGTGGTTGCGGCTCCGGTGGGCTGAGGACGGTTGGCAAGAGACCCGGCGGGCGGGGAAGCACTAGGGGCAGCGACGGGAGGCTAGGGCTCCGACTGCGGGGCATCCGACGCGGCAGAGGAGGCGAAGCAAGGGAGGCGTGGGCCTGAGGTCCAACAGAGAGGGACGCGGGCAGAAGGACGAGGAGAGGTTGCGTCTGGGTGGTTTATGGCTTCCGATCGAGAATGGTGGTTGGGGTCGGGGTGGTATGTGTGTGGGGTGGGTCGCAGGAGAGAAGGAGCACGCGTGTCGTGGCAGGTGGGGTCGTGTGCGGCCGACGTGAGCGGGAGGGGCGGGAGAGAGATCCGGGGTAGTGGGTGCGTTACTATGTGCATGGGGCCGGGGTTGCGGTCGATCGAGGGCAGCGGGTTGGGTCGCGTTCTTGGCGGGGTGGTTGTTGTGAGGCAGCTTGGTGCAGTTTTGGACGATCGGTTCATGTCAAAGCCAACCTAGCAAAGATTTGATGTCAAGCGGTTGGCAATGCATGATGAGACCTACGACAATATCAATAGCCATTATCACTGATGCACAAGTTAATTATATTTATTTCCTACTAAATGTAAGTGTGTATTTAATAATTAACTGCTAGATGTCAGTCAATCAATATTTTCTAATTTTATTTTGTACCTGCAAGAATCGTGGAACTTCACATGATTCTTATTGATGCCGACAAGAGATACGCACACATTAAACTCAGTGCTTTGTGATTGAATTTAGTTTTAGAATTAAGGTGAACAAACAATGTCTTAATAGTTACAAAAATTAATAAAACATATATTGGTGAAATTTATAGGGTGAGATTTAAAGAGTGCATCAAATTGGTACAGACCAAACCGGATTTTTTTGAAAACACAAGTGGACATATAGAGAGACAAATTTCCACGCCCCTGCTATGTTAGTGGATAAAATGGTAAAGTCCAAACTAATGCTCGGGTTATAGTGTTCCCTCGATTTTTGTGTTGAATCTGAATCGGCCATAAGACAACATACCTAAATATAGTATTAGATCTAAACATGTTACTAAGAATGATAATATCTAGCCCAGTGGAGCCATGAAGAATGAAAATTTTACATTTATCTAAAAATAAAACTCTTTAATATTTCCATGGCATAACAAATATTTAATTAAAAAATTGAAGGAAGATGATTATGTGTTTTTCTGTTTGTGGATTTTACCTCCCGTTGCAACGCATGGGTATACATTATTATAAGTTTTTCTGTTTGTAGCATAACATTTTTATCGGATTTATACCGTAGCAACGCATGGGCATTCAGCTAGTATAAAGTAAACTAGATTAGTCCGGTAAACGAAGGTAAAACGAAAAAATAAAGTCTTGTAGATCTGTCCTTTTTAATTCCTTTTAGCGTTATTTTGCAAGGTTCGATTAAACCTATGTATACTAGGGAAAAAGACTATTATACTACATCCGTGAATCCGGATCAAAGGTATCAACCCTTTTTCTGGCGTTATTGCCGGGAAACAATTTCACTATCCTGGTGAGGTCACTAGAGACATTTTTTTAGTTTTATTATTGTTTGTAGTTTATTTCTTGTTATTAGTTTATTTTCTTATTATCTATTTGAAAATCCAAAAAATAGTTACTTGTTATTTGTTTCCTTTACTTTTAAAATACCAAAAAGATAGGAGCCATGACTCAAAAGAGACTTGAGAAGCATGCTACTCCCACCAGCGATTTTATCCGTGCACCTATTACTCAGCCCGCTGTTGATACAGAAGAATATGAAACTATGCCTGACCTTTTAAGTTTGGTTCAGGAAAACCAATTTGGGGGCCCATCTTTTGAGGATTCAGGTTTGCCCTTAAACACTTTTACTGGAATTTGCGACATGATGCGTATTAAGAATGTAGATCCAAATGCAGTTAAATTATGTTTGTTTCGTTTATCTCTAAGAGGAAAGGCTAAGGACTGGTTGCTAGCTCTACCTAAGGGTACTATTAAATCTTGGTTGTTTCTATTTGCATGGTTGTTTCTTAGGTGAATGAGTTTATTTGTCATACCTTCTACTTCTAATATACACCTTGTATCCTCAAGTGTCTCAAACATCCTTTGAAACCCTGATAAATTTGAATTATGAAAATTGATGAACATAGGATTGCATCCTTCCCCCTGCACTACAAAACATATAGGTACATCCACTAGTTCAATAATCCAAGATCCATAATGCTGATATGGGACATCATGTGATGCCTACTCTGAATCTTCTCGCTGATGATTTGATGCCTAAGATTACAATTTCCAATTGTTTGAAACATAGCTGCACAAAATAAGAAAATTCTCCATATATTCTCATAATGCAGATAAGCGATGTCAATTCAGATCACGTGTAGTTCAACTTGATTTGATCTATGACTAGAGTGAAGAGTGCAGACCTCATTCTTGCTATGAACCAAATATAATTTGGACTAGAATCAATCATGAATTGTTTGAAATTCATATTGTGTACATACTAACTCTAGAATATCCTTTATTAAATTCAGAGATCTACAATTTTTAAGGATGTCATAAGCTCTAATAGTAACATATATGAATTCAAACTTGTAGCATTCTTTAGAGATCTCTTTGTATTTGTATTTTAAAGTTCAAATAACAAAGTATCCCTTCCCACAATCGATGGTTGCCTTGTGAACACAGCCATTATAGCTTCAAACGAGGTAAAATGGGCTTTAAATATGTACTATTGTACCCGAGTAACTCTATGGTAATTTCTCCTCCATGATCTTGTCAATGCTTTCTGACCTACATTAAGAGAGGGATTTCTTGCATTACCTCCTAAGCATGCCACCTGCATGAGTAATACATACTTCTCCTCTTCTTTTTTGCCTTGGTGTTGTTGATTCTACTCTTGAATGCTCATTTCCTACAAGCAAACTTGAGTTAAGGAACCTCAGGAGCTTCTATCGCCCATGGGGTTTTTGATGCAAGATCATTTCCTTCTTCCCTATTTGGAAAGAGTTGTATATTCTCCATCTGTGTGTTTCTTCTTACCCAGCTTCAACACTCCTTCAAACTGCTCTTGTAGAAAATGAAGTGGTGTGGATTGTGGAGAGGAGTGGAGATTGGAGGATTTTGGTGTGGAGGGAGGAGAGGTCGTTGGCAATTATAGGAGGTGAAGAGTGTTAATTCTTGTCTGCATTGAATATTTAGGGAGATTCAACTAAGATTGGGGGCGGGGTAGGAGAGGAAGAGAGAAATCAAAGAAACAAGAGAGAAATTGTGCTAGAATCCACACGGGTAGGAATGGCAATGGGTGCGCATTACCCGCATACCCGGCGGATAAAAACCCATTAGGAGCACGCGTATGGGACAAAAATACCAATGGATATATAAATGGATTGATCTAGTTTATTTTGGTCGAACTTGTTATGGTGTTGTATTTTAATGCATATTTTTGGCTTTATGTACGGTCAAATTACATCTATACTTTGTTGTGAATTTGTGAACTTAAAATGTATGACTATGTGTTATTGTTCATATTTTATGATGTGTTGTTGTTTATGAGCAAGTATTATTGTTTATGAGAATGTGTTGTTGTTTATGATAATGTTTTTCATAAGTATGTGTTATTGTTTATAATGGGTTGTTGCTTAAACATTATGTTTATATATTATTATTGCCGCTATTTTTTGCTCAATTTGACGTGTCATGAACATGGATATTTTTACCCACGGGTACCTACACCCTTGCAGATATGGAAAAAACTTGAACCATTTGAAGAATCTAAAAGTAACATTCTAACTCATAATGGAGCCTTTGAAGCATCCCTTACTTCTTAGTTTTTGGATCTTGTCCTCTATTCCATCCTCGTTGTTGCTTTTTTCTTCTTGTTTCTGCCGGAACCGCAGGTGAAGCCAGCCACAGCCGCTGACATGGGGGCCACGTCTTGATCAGACCCATGTTCAGAGAGGGTGGGTAGGTGGTGCTCTTTACAAATACAAATCTGAAGAGGTCGTGGTGGCTTAATAGACCGCACCGGGATAAGCAATGGTACGAGGATGAGGTGGATCTACCCTACTCATACCTTGCGGGTGCCATCGTGGTAAACTCCAGAATATGGTGGTGGTAGTGACACTACAAATTTCGACACTTAAGGAATCTTCAAAAAAGAAATAATACAAAGAGAATCCGAAGAAAAATCATGTAAACAGTGAGAAAAGGACCAAGAAATTGGAGGAACCAGGAAAACCCAATAGAAAACCTGAAAAAACCGCACCTTAACATATGAAGCAGCGTGAAGAGGCATGAAAAAGAGACCGGACCGATCCACTATAACTCTCGGGGGCATGTCGTGTGAATTGATTGAGGTGATAAATAAGATTTGCCTCCTGAAAAAGGGGAGCTTCTCACTGGCCCTCGAGCGGGAGCTCCTATTCTCCGCTTGTTGTTGGCGCGAGCAGGGGCGTCGCCTGAACGCTTTCTTCACAGGTTGCCCAAATACGATCCAGTAATAGGTACAGTCTGTTTTTTCCTTTTTCTTTTTATGTTTTTTTGTTTCTATAGGAATAAATCAAACCTTGAGATTTTGAGAAAAGTTTAAATTTAAAAATGTTCAACTTCAAAAAGTGATCAAATCTGATAAATGTTTGAATTTAAAATATGTTCAATTATGAAAAATGTTCAAATTTGAAATTGTTTAGATATGAAAAATGTTTGTATTTGAAAATGTTCAAATTTGAAACTTGTTCAAATTTGGAAAATGTTCAAAAATTTAAAAACTGCTCTAAAAACCTGAACCAGGAAAAAACCTGGAAGAAAACCGGAACTTGGAAACCAAAACCAGGAAGAAAATCAGGAAAACAAATCTTGAAATAAAACCAACTCGGGTTAATTGGCCGGCCCATTAAACCAAGCTTTGGGTTTTGACACTGTTGCGTTGATGTTGATCCAACCGAGACCCACAATACGATGCTATCTTACGAGCACGCGAGGTATAAGCTGGTGCTTCTCTCTTTCGGTCAGGGATGTGGGACTAAAATAACTTGCATGCATACATTGCTGGCAGTCAGCATGAACACACTACGCCAATGCTGCTCTCGCACGCTTTGCTTGTGGCCGTGCGGTACTCCAAGCCTGTGCAAACACGGTTTGGCCGGTTTGGCCGGTTTGATCGGTTTGGGCTAGTCCATTTGTACTAGCTCCAAACTTTAGATTAAATTTGTGAATGAGGTTGAATTAGAAAATTTTTGGCCGGTTTGGACGGTCTAAGCGGTTTCACTTTTTGCACGCGAGTTGGTTTAATTCCATGGAAAAGGTAGGGCGGTGTTGTAGTACCGCAGTAGTGAGTTGCGTATATCTAAAGGTATAATTGGTGCATACCCAGGGGTTATCACAAGGATTAGTGAATTTCGGTCGCCCCATCGAGTTCTTACAGCGCATCCAAACCGTGCATTTGCTGTAAGTCCTTCTTACCCTCATGAACAGTAATTTTTTAATCTGCTGCGGGAACAACGGTATGGTCATTAACAATGGGATCAGACGTTTTTAGACCCGCTCTGCAGTCTCCGTTTGATTATTTTATAGTGTGTGTCACGGGAGGGGCCGCGCCGGGTAACCCAGCCACGCACATATCCCCTGCCCCACACTATACGTTCGTCACCCCCAATTGCTTCACGGTTCGTCTCCGGGGGAGACTCCCCCAATCCCCACTCCCATTCTTCTCCACCAAGTCCGATCGAGTCCTTATAGCGCATCCAAACCGTGCATTTGCTGTAAGTCCCTCTTACCCTCATGAACAGTAATTTTTTAATCTGCTGCGGAAACAACGGTTTGGTCACTGACAATGGGATCAGACGTTTTTAGGCCCGCTCTGCAGTCTCCGTTTGATTATTTTATAGTGTGTGTCACGGGAGGGGCCGCGCTGGGTAACCCAGCCACGCACATATCCCCTGCCCCACACCATACGTTCGTCTCCCCCAATCCCCACTCTCATTCTTCTCCACCAAATCTCCCGGTCGAGTCGCTGCTACCCCATCTCCCGGTCGAGCTGGTAGCATCCGGGAGGCCAAGGTCGCCATCAGCACCTCACCCACGCCGCTACCATTGTCGGCGACGAGGCAGCTCGCCGGACGCGGTTGACTCGCTCTAGATGGAGACTGAGATCGCCATCAGCACCTCACCCGCGCCGCTACCGGTGACGGCCCCGAGGGAGCTCGCCGGATGCGGTTTCCCGACGTTGCGGAGTGATACGTTGCTAGCATATCCATAATTTTTGATGTTTCATGCTTCGATTTATCTACTTTCTTGTGTTTTGTCCACACTTTGGAGTACTTTTCATATGATTTCTTGGACTAACTTATTAACAAGAGCCATAGTGCCAGCTGCCTGTTTTCTGTTGTTTTTGGTTCCAGGAAAGTCAGAAAATGAATATTCTCGGAATTGGACGGGACAAAAGCCAAAGTCAGTTTTTCACCGAGGGACACCTGGAGCCAGAATACGAGACGGAGAGGGGCTGGGGCCCGGCCACACCACCTGGCCACGCGGCCAGGCCTGGCCCGCGCCAGGGGGTGGTCTGGCCGCCCCAGGCACCCCCTCGGCCTCTCCTTCCGCCTATAAGTTGCCTCCGATACAGAAACCCTAAGTACCCGATCAAAATTCCACGAAAGAGTCTGTAGCCGCCATCATCTCCATCCCTAGATCGGGAGGGATCTGAAGCTCTTCCCGGCACCCTGCCGGAGAGGGGAATTCACCCTGGAGGCCTTCTTCATCATCATGCAAGCCTCCGGTGTGATGCGTGAGTAGTTCATCTCTGGACTATGGGTCCATGTAGTAGCTAGATGGCTGGTTCTCCTCCTCCGTGCTATCATGTTTAGATCTTGTGAGCTCCGTTCATGATCAAGATCATCTATTTGTAATTCTGCATGTTGTGTTTGCGGGGATCCGATGGATATTGAGATGCTATTTCAAATTGATTATTGATTCTATCATGTCTTTGTTATTTGTGATCTTGCATGCTTTCCGCTGTTAGTAGCTATGTTGGCCAAGTAGATGCTAGCAACTCCAAGAGTTAGTATTTATGCTCAATAGTGGGTTCATGCCTCTGGTAATCTGGGGAAGTGACAAAAATCTCTAAGGTACTAGATGTGATGTTGCTACTAGGGAGAAAACAACAATCCTTTGTTCATAGAACAATCATATTGTTTACTTTACACACAATTCGTAATGCAATTATCCGTTGCTTGCAACTTAATACTGGAGGGGGTTCGGATGATAACCTGAAGGTGGATTATTATTCATAGATGCAGTTGGATGGCGGTCTATGTATAATGTTGTAGTGCCCAATCGAATCTCAAAGGAGTCAAGATGAGTAGTATATGCTTGTATGCTTTCTCGATGTTTGTCAATTGCCCCGATGTAATTTGTTCACCCAACATGTCATCTATCTTAAGGAGAGCCACCTCTAGTGAACTATGGACCCCGGTCCTTTCTTTTACTATCAATCTACAATCAACTGCTTCGTTTGTGTTTACTTTCTACAAACTATTACTTTCTTCCACTCGATACGTTTAATCCTTTGTTTTCAGCAAAACCGGTGAGATTGACAACCTCATCGCAAGTTGGGGACAGAGTTATGTGGTTGTGTTGTGCAGGTCTCCACGTTGCTGCTGGCACCAGTAGTGCGCCCTGCCAAAGTTCGGTTAGCTACACCTTTGGGGTGTTTCCTTGCTCCTACTGGATTGATAACCTTAGTTTCAGAACTGAGGGAAAACTTACTGCTGTGCTCATCATACCTTCCTCTTGGGGTTCCCCAACGAGCTCGTTGGTACACGAGTCAGCAAGTATATTTTCTGGCGCCGTTGCCGGGGAGTCAAGGACATCTTCACAAGGGGAGTCCCTCATAACCAATCTCTTTACTTTGTTATTTTTGTTTTGCTTTGTTTGCTTGTTTGTTTATCAAAAACACACAAAAAATAGTTTTACAAGTTTGCTTTCTTTATTAAAAACACAAAAAAATTAAGTCTTTCTCTAGTTGTCACCTCTTCCTTAGCTCACCATGTTGATCCCTAAATTCACTTTGAAAGACCTTTCAATAGGTAGTGGCTCTATAATTGGAAAAGATAATATTGAAGAATTCTTTAATCATGTTAGTAAACATGAGGATAGATCCCTTGCAGAACTTGCTCCAAACTATGAAATTGCTGCAGCTTCTTTAGTTCACATGTTGGAAGCTAGGTTTGCTAACCTTAACCCCTTAATGCAAGTAATGTTTCTTAAACTTAAAGAAATTGAGGACCCTGAAAAGAGGGATTTTATTCTGGAAACCTTGCTTAAGGAATTCTATGGTGTTGCCAAGGAAGCTAGAAAAGTCTTTGAACGTTTTAATATGCTAGGCTCATGTGGAGATATTGTTGGTACACGAGAAAAGTTGAACAAAAACGAACCTAATGGGGAGGAAATTAAGATATCAATACCTTTTAAACTTGTAGCAATGCATGAAGCCATAGAAAAAAATCTTGATTGGATTGTTCCTGAAAACCCGTTTGATGAAAATAGTGAACCCAAGAGCATTGATAGAGGATCCTCTAGAACTTATTTGGATGAGATACCTTGCCTTGTTGAAGATATTTCTGGTATTAATCTTAATGCTTCTTCATTCGAGAACACTTGATTCTTTTTCTTGCTTCTTATGCCTAACTTAAAGGCGTTAAAGAAAAGTACTTATTGGGAGATAACCCAAAAGTTTTAGATGAGTCTTGGAAGTTATTACTTCAGTAATAACCTCTCCTTATCCTTTTTATTTGCTTTTTCTGCCAAGAGTAACCTCTAATGAGAGAGAAGTAATGATTGGGAAAGTTGCTGTCCCGAAACAGATTTTTGTGCTTCACCGTAAAAATTCGTGTAAAATCTCTGAACGTCTTTTTGAGGCCTGAATTTTTGTTCTTCTGCCCCAGGTTGTTATCTAACTTTCGTTAGTTCAACACTTTGTGATTTGAGCAACAGAAGGTCATAGAAAAAATTTGTCTTTACCTTCTGGTCTGTTTTGACAGATTTCTGCCATTTTCTGCATTTGCTTCTTGTTGGTTCCATTTTGAGTTCTTTTGGGGAATTGAGATTTTTGAGGGGAGTGCTACAGTAGCTAGTGTTTTAATGGAAGTTTTATTGGTGTTAGAACTGAACCTAAAGACTTATTATCTTAAGTGCACTAATGTTGCTAATAAAGATTGTGTGAAGTTTTGTATGAAGGACAAATTTCAGGTGTATGGAAGGAATGAGTAATGAGATGAAGAATGGACTAAAGCTCAAGCTTGGGGATGCCACACGTGTCACCCCAAGAAATATCCAAGAAGTATAAGCGTCAAAGCTTGGGGATGCCCAAGGCATCCCCCTCTTCATCAATAAAAATCCTAGGTTTCTTCCAAACACTTCATTTTTATTGTTTCATGCACAGTTGTGTTGTTCTTGGAGCGTTTTATTTTTTGTTTTCATTTTGGTTTTTTGTTTGCTTAGTTTGCTGAATAAATTGGTTGGACCCACTCTTTCATACATTGGTTTTCAAATAGTTTGGTTTGGATTGGAAAAAGAGTAGGAAAGTTCGTGCTTAAGTGGTAAAGAGAGCTTGTTTTTTACTGTGGCCTATGCTTTGTCATGCCATGGTCGATATTGTTTTGGCTTTATTCTTAGTATTATTTGCTTTAGCATGACTTGTTATAAACAATTGAGATTGCTTAATGTGCCTTTGAAGAATCATGCGTTGTTTTAGCATATTAAAGCATAGTATTGTGGTATTCTCCTTTGATGCTTTATTTGGGTTGACTTGGCACATGCCCACACCATGTTATGACTATCCCAAGTAACCATAGCCTTTATGATCCTTTTATTTTTCAACTTGTACTATCACTTTATGCTTTTATAAATGATGTTTTGTCGCTCTTCATGATTATGGCCATTATTGCTCTCTTAGTTTGTCGCTCTCAGTCTTTTGCTAGCCTCCGTAACCAAGTATGAGTTCCACTCAAAGAGTCCATGATGGCTCAATGCACGGCGCCCAGAAAAGTGCTGGTGTGTGGTTGATGTAGAGCTCGTTGGGAACCCAAGAGGAAGGTATGATGAGCATAGCAGCAAGTTTCCCTCAGTTATGAAACCAAGGTTTAATCGAACCGGTAGAAGCAAGGAAACACCCCAAAGGTGTTATTACATGAGCTTTGGCAGGGTGCACTACCGGTGCTAAAGCAACGTGGAGACCTGCACAACACAACCACAGAACTTTGTCCCCAACTTGCGATGAGGTTGTCAATCTCACCGTGTTTTGCGGAAAACAAAGGATTAAACGTATCGAATGGAAAGAAGTAATAGTTTCTAGAAAGTAAACACAAAGCAGTAAAAGATTGTAGATTGTATGTAAAAGACAAGGACCGGGATCCATAGTTCACTAGAGGTGGCTCTCCTTAGATAGATAACATGCTGGGTGAACAAATTACAGCGGGGCAATTGACAAACATCGAGAAAGCAATACATGCATATACTAATCATATCGACTCCTTTGGAACTTGATTGGGCATTACAACATTATACATAGACCGCCATCCAACTGCATCTATGACTAATAATCCACCTTCAGGTTATCATCTGAACCCCCTCCAGTATTAAGTTGCAAGCAACAGATTATTGCTTTTCGAACTGCGTGTAAAGTAAACAATACGATTGTTCTATGAACAAAGGATTGTTGTTTTGTCCCTAGTAGCAACAACACATCTAGTACCTTAGAGATTTCTGTCACTTCCGCAGATTACGAGAGGCATGAACCCACTATCGAGCATAAATACTAACTCTTGGAGTTGCTAGCATCTACTTGGCCAAGATAGCTACTAACAACGGAAAGCATGCAAGATCACAAATAACAAAGACATGATAGAATCAATAATCAATCTGAAATAGCATCTCAATATCCATCGGATCCCTACAAACACAACATGCAGAATTACAAATAGATGATCTTGATCATGAACGGAGCTCACAAGATCTAGACATGAAAGCACAAAGGAGGAGAACCAGCCATCTAGCTACTACATGGATCCGTAGTCCAAGGATGAACTACTCACGCATCACACCGGAGGCTTGCATGGTGATGAAGAAGGCCTGGGTGAATTCCCTCTGGCGAGTCTTGGGAAGAGCTTCAGATCCCTCCCGATCTAGGGATGGAGACGACGGCGGCTACAGACTCTTTCGTGGATTTTTGATCGGGCACTTAGGGTTTACGTCTCGAGGGCATCTTATAGTCGGAAGGGAAGGCCGAGGGGGTGCCGGGAGTGGCCACACCACCTGGCGGGCAGGCTGCCATGTGACCAGGTGGTGTGGTGGCCCTATCCCTCTCCGTCTCATACTCGCATCGATGACTTCGAAAAATAGGCACTTTGGCTTTTGTCCCAATCGAGAATATTCATTTTCTGACTTTCCTGGAACCAAAAACAGCAGAAAACAGGCAGCTAGCACTGTGGCTCTTGTTAATAGGTTAGTCCAAGAAATCATATGAAAAGTACTCCAAAGTGTGGACAAAACACAAGAAAGTGGATAAAACCAAGCATGGAACATCAAAAATTATAGATACATTTGCAATGTATCAGTCCACCATACCTTCCTACTAGCATATTCTATTCCAAGTATATTCATGTTTTTATCTACCTTTCGAATTAAACTTGTTATGAGAAAATTAGTGATTAAAGCTCTCACGAACTTGATGGCACACTTTACTTTTCTTGCCCTTAATAAACTTGAACCATTGTGTTGTCTATGTTCTATATGCTTGCACTTATTTGTTGGGGATTAGCAGAACCATGCTGTCATGGGGAACACTTTCAACATTGCACTTGTACTTTGTACCTAGTTGATATCATGCTCTTTTGTCTATGGATGTCGTCGGTGTGAAATGAAAGGGGAGCTTGCAAGTCCATGGAGTTATGTATATGTGTTAGAGAAATGCCTGGGCCGTTGGTCTAATCCATGCTGTCATGGTGGAAACCTGCAGCGTAACCATAATGAGTTGTCTATGAAGCATTCTTCTTATAAAAAAAAGAGTCAGATATTGAGAAAAAAAGAGAAAAAAAATATGAGAAAAAGAGGAAAGAGAGAAAAAAGCACCATATTCCCATGGTAAATAAGAAGATTGTTGAGATGCTCATTGTCTGCTTGCCTTATCATTTTGATATGGGGATTCTTCCGTATCATCGGGCAAGGGGTACCCCGTTGGTGTTTCTCTATGATACACATGTACTTACGATGACAAGAACTTACCAGTGACTAAACTTGAGTAGCACGAGGAGCGGAGAATATCATTTTGTGGCCCGAAAGTTGGGGTGTCCAGGCAACGCGGTACCCAAGTTCCCTGAAATCATCCGGGATGACTACAGTTGCTGTGCCAAATACTCAGAGGGTCTTTTTGGTACGAATTCAACTTTACGTTTCAATACAAAAAATCAGGCTAACGGTCGTCAAGTTGGGCCCCCCTGTCGGTTCTCGCTGTTATGTCGCTCCCGTTGCTTAGGTGTCAATTAGGCTTGCAGCGTTGGCGCCTACATCCATTACGCGTCTTCTTCTTCCCCGGAGCGGCAATCTATGGGGCGCCGCAGCCATGGTGGAGAGCTAGGACGTGGACAAACTTGCTCGGCCCAGCTCTCCTCCCTGTAGGCTTGCAGCGTTGGCGCCTGCATCCATTACGCGTCTTCTTCCCTGGAAAGGCAAATCTGTGGCCGTGGCCATGGCGCAGAGCTGGGACGTGACGAAGCTGCTCGACCCCGCTCTCCTCCCCATCCCGAGTCGGAGCTCGCCCTCACCATGGACGCACCCATGGCACGGTGCGGGGACGAGAATTGGTTCCTGGTGAGATCTATCACCTTGTCGACCATGCTCGGTTCTGTTTTCCTCCTCTAGAATCCGAGCTCGCCATCGCCGTGGTTGCACCCGCGCCAATTCTGCCATCTTTGCCGAGGTCTCTGTGGTAGCTCAAGTTCTGGGGCTCTCCAAGTTCTGCCATGTTGGGCCTGTAAGTGTTGTTGTATGTTAAACTAGCAAATCTCTTTTGTTCAAATCTCTTGGGCTGTACCAACTTCATTGTGTTTAATTATGAAAGACAAAATATAAATGATTTCTCTCAATTTCTCGCATAGAAAAATGCACAGCTAATTTCATATTCTCGCATGAACTGGCCCCACTTGTTAAACTGGCGGCACTGCCACGATCTCCACGTAACCACGGTGAGTTCTTGAACCGAAAGTTGTAGTTACCACGTTTCTTCTGCAGTCATTCCTCTTCCTCAGTCATTCCTCTGCAGTTTTTCCTGGGCGCTTCTTCTTCCTCTGTTCTAGAACCGTCGGTTCATCTTCTTCTTCCTCTCGCCGGCAGTTCCTTGCAGGCATTTCCTTTCACCCATTTCCTTGCAGGCACGGACGATGGGAAACGCACAACAGAAACCCATGTACACAAATGATGAAGCGACAGCGGAGACAACTCTCGCCAGGTTTGAGCAATTGCTTGAGAAAGAGAAGCACAAGTTTGTGGGGCTAGACTTGGAGTACACCCGTGCAAATAAGCGAAAAAATCCTCCACAAGAGATCGCTGTCGTGCAAATCGCCATACATGAGGAGGTCCTCGTTTACCACTTCTGCAGGTATGTGAAATTTAAATTTGAGATCACCACTTCTGCATCCCTTGTTCCCTTACATCCCTAGAACCATCTAAGTGCAGGAGTAAACCAACTGAGATGCATTGTCCGGCTTTGGTCGAGTTCTTGTGTAGGAAAGGGATAACTTTCACTAGCATGGATATCACAAATGACACAATTATGCTTTCTCGTGCGTTGATAAAAGTCCCAAATGGGCACCACATCGACATCCAAAATTTGTACAAGATCAAACCATACCCAACGAAGGATGGCATGGGTGATCTGGCAGTGGAAATCATCGATAAATCCTATGAAAAATAGAAGAAATTGAAGCGACTCGATCACGACTACTAGGAGTGGAAGTCGATGAGCTAGGTGCGCCTCGAGTATGCAGCCAGAGACGCCTACATGGCGTACCAGTTGTATAGTAAGATCATTACCATGAAAGATGGGATGGTTAAGGCGGGGGTTTTCGCGAGAGAGCTATGCCCTGGTTGCAAGCTAGCCCCGGAGAAGAAGCGAGGAGGATGACGGTTTCGGAGACGAGGGATCTTGGGATGATGGTGACATCAAGCGGTTGAAGGGGAAGCAAGTCAAGGACGACAACAAGTGGTGGTGATACATTATGTGTTTGAACTAGATTTTAGTTTCTAGTTTATTATGTGTTTGATACATTTAGTTACTTCAATACAAAATTTCAACCAATTTAACTGGCTGGACGGCTACCACCTGCTGCTCAGCGGCGACAGCTACCCCATGCCGCTCGGCGGTGATGGCTACTGGCTGGACAGATGAGCTCGCACCCTCGACGACGCGGCGACGAGCGGCGTTCGTGCCCGGAGAAGACGCCTCCGCCTGCTTGGCGCCGACCGAGCCATCTGCTGCTGCGCCTTCAACTGGCTTCACCTCCGGCTCGTCTCCACACGCACGCTTCATGGCGCACCAAGGGAAGGAGGTAGTGCAAACGAGGGAGCTTCGGCGCGCACGGCATGTGTAGATTGGGGTCTTGGGACTAGACAGACTGGGGGAAATGACACGAGCTCATGGAAGAAGAAGGTTGAGGGGGGTTATAAACACCGGACCGTTCGTAGTCCTCGAGTGGACACGTGTGGTGGGAGGGGGCGGGGGGCTACCACGATATCCACCCTTTTTCCGGTTCCCTTTTTTTTGAAACAGCCACGATCTCCACTTTAGAGCTGCATTGAAAACACGCTCATGGCAGACCTCGATTCCACTGCATGCAAGTGGCATGGAACCAATTTCTAGCAATGTTAGATCTACTCGAGGGGGACCTTGACTCATGGAAGTTACTAGCGGTAGGGCCCAGTTGGAAGTGAGATTGAGAGTGCTGCGTAAAAATGGGATATGTCTTATTAAAATCAAGTGGCAATAAATTGCAGCGTCCTGTCGACAACCGTGCACTCGATGACCCCGTTGCCCTATGCATGTGTTGTAGTAGCAGTAGTAGGCTTTTCAAACTTGATTAAACTTGACATGACCGCTCGACGACTTTTTCCATGGACGGCATCGTGTTCCTTCCTGTAGAAGTCTCGCTGAGGGAGCCGTGTTGTCTCACGCTGTACTGTGAAGGGCACGACGTGTGCAATGATCATCATTGGATCGCACAGAATCAACGGTCGGTGCGCACGATCTGTGTGACAACTGTGACAACCAATCAGAGAGTAGCAGACATGGTGAGCACATGTTTGGGCTTCTATGAAAGATAGAGAGAGGGGGCAAAACTAAGTAGTACCACGTAAAACCAAGGGCAAAAGTGAGTAGTATAAAAATGGAAAGTGTCTTGTACAATGAAATACATCGTGGAATACATCAAATTATGCCAAGATAGATCCACTAGAGTTCATTGGATGTGTGTTCTTCTCATAAACCACACATGGATCCACCTGTGTGATTGCATGTCTGTTCCTCTAAACAAACCACATAAGGATCCAATAGTGTCATTGGATGTGTGTTCTTCTCATGAACCACACATGGATCCACCAGAGTCATTGCATGTCTGTTCTTTTCATGAACCACATCTAGAGTCATTGCATGTCTATTACTTCCATAAACCACACATGGATCCACCGATGTCATTCATGTATGTTCTTTTCACGAACCACACCCAGTGTCATTGCATGTCAGTTCTTTTCATGAACCACATAAGGATCCACAAGTGTCATTGCATGTCTGTTCTTTTCATGAACCACACCTGGTGTCATTGCATGTGTGTTCCTCTAGACAAACCAC
The DNA here is from genome assembly GCA_023614405.1 of Avena insularis. Taxonomy (NCBI): domain Eukaryota; kingdom Viridiplantae; phylum Streptophyta; class Magnoliopsida; order Poales; family Poaceae; genus Avena; species Avena insularis. The sequence goes on from CM042684.1 coordinate 357,967,052, forward strand.
ATAAGGATCCACCGGTGTCACTGCATGTCTATTCTTTTCATGAACCACATAAGGATCCACCAGTGTCATTGGATGTGTGTTCTTCTCATGAACCACACCCAGTGTCATTGCATGTCAGTTCTTTTCATGAACCACACATGGATCCACTAGTGTCATTGCATGTCTGTTCTTCTCACAAACCACATAAGGATCCACCAGTGTCATTGCAATTCTGTTGTTTTCATGAACCACACCCAGTGTCATTGCATATGTGTTCCTCTAGACAAACCATATAAGTAATTTCATGTCTGTTCTTTTCATGAACCACACCCGGTGTCATTGCATGTGTGTTTCTCTAGACAAACCACAAAAGGATCCACCAGTGTCATTGCATGTTTGTTCTTTTCATGAACCACATAAGGATCCACCAGTGTCATTGGATGTGTGTTCTTCTTATGAACCACACCCAGTGACATTGCATGTCAGTTCTTTCCATGAAACACACATGGATCCACTAGTGTCATTGCATGTCTGTTCTTCTAACAAACCACATGCAGTGTCATTGCATGTCTGTTCTTTTCATGAACCACACCCAGTGTCATAGCATGTGTGTTCCTCTAGACAAACCACATAAGGCATTGCATGTCTGTTCTATTCATGAACCACACCCGGTGTCATTACATGTGTGTTCCTCTAGACAAACCACATAAGGATCCACAGGTGTCACTGCATGTCTGTTCTTTTCATGAACTACATAAGGATCCACCAGTGTCATTGGATGTGTGTTCTTCTCATGAACCACACATGGATCCACCGGTGTCATTGCATGTCTGTTCTTTTCATAAATCACAGCTAGAGTCATTGCATGTCTGTTACTTCCATAAACCACACATGGATCCACCGGTGTCATTGCATGTCTGTTTTTCTCATAAACCACATGCAGTGTCATTGCATGTCTGTTATTTTCATGAACCACACCCAGTGTCATTGCATGTGTGTTCCTCTAGACAAACCACATAAGTCATTGCATGTTTGTTCTTTTCATGAACCACACCCTATGTCATTGCATGTGTGTTCCTCTAGACAAACCACATAAGGATCCACCGGTGTCACTACATGTCTATTCTTTTCATAAACCACATAAGGATCCACCAGTGTCATTGGATGTGTGTTCTTCTCATGAACCACACATGGATCCACCGGAGTCATTGCATGTCTGTTCTTTTCATGAATCACAGCTAGAGTAATTGCATGCCTGTTACTTCCATAAACCACACATGGATCCACCAGTGTCATTGGATGTGTGTTATTTTCATGGATCCACTAGTGTCATTGCATGCCTGTTCTTCTCACAAACCACATAAGGATCCACCAGTGTCATTGCATGTCTGTTCTTTTCATGAACCACACCCAGTGTCATTGCATGTGTGTTCCTCTAGACAAACCACATAAGTAATTGCATGTTTGTTCTTTTCATGAACCACACCCGGTGTCATTGCATGTGTGTTCCTCTAGACAAACCACATAAGGATCCACCTAGTGTCATTGCATGTCAGTTCTTTTCATGAACCACATAAGGATCCACCAGTGTCATTGCATGTCTATTATTCTCATGAAACACATGCAGTGTCATTGCATGTCTATTCTTTTCATGAACCACACCCGGTGTCATTGCATGTGTGTTCCTCTAGACAGACCACATAAGGATCCACCGGTGTCACTGCATGTCTGTTCTTTTCATGAACCACATAAGGATCCACTAGTGTCATTGGATGTCTATTCTTCTCATGAACCACACCCAGTGTCATTGCATGTCGGTTCTTTTCATGAACCACACATGGATCCAGCAGTGTCATTGCATGTCTGTTCTTCTCGCAAACCACATAAGGATCCACCAGTGTCATTGCATGTCTGTTCTTTTCATGAACCACACCCAGTGTCATTGCATGTGTGTTCCTCTAGACAAACCACATAAGTAATTGCATGTCTGTTCTTTTCATGAACCACACCCGGTGTCATTGCATGTGTGTTCCTCTAGACAAACAACATAAGGATCCACCCAGTGTCATTGCATGTCAGTTCTTTTCATGAACCACATAAGGATCCACCAGTGTCATTGCATGTCTGTTCTTCTCATGAAACACATGCAGTGTCAGTGCATGTCTGTTCTTTTCATGAACCACACCCGGTGTAATTGCATGTGTGTTCCTCTAGACAAACCACATAAGGATCCACCGGTATCACTGCATGTCTGTTCTTTTCATGAACCACATAAGGATCCACCAGTGTCATTGGATGTGTGTTCTTCTCATGAACAACACCTAGTGTCATTGCATGTCAGTTCTTTTCATGAACCACACATGGATCCACCAGTGTCATTGCATGTCTGTTCTTATCACAAACCACATAAGGATCCACCAGTATCATTGCATGTCTATTCTTTTCATGAACCACACTTAGTGTCATTGCATGTGTGTTCCTCTAGACAAACCACATAAGTCATTGCATGTCTGTTCTTTTTATGAACCACACCCGGTGTCATTGCATGTGTGTTCCTCTAGACAAACCACATAAGGATCCACCGGTGTCACTGCATGTCTGTTCTTTTCATGAACCACATAAGGATCCACTAGTGTCATTGGATGTGTGTTCTTCTCATGAACCACACATGGATCCATGATGGCTCAATGCACGGCGCCTAGAAAAATGCTTCATGGCGGTGTTGATGTAGAGCTTGATGGGAACCCCAAGAGGAAGGTATGATGAGCATAGCAGCAAGTTTCCCTCAGTTATGAAACCAAGGTTTAATCGAACCAGTAGGAGCAAGGAAACACCCCAAAGGTATTACTAGCTGAGCTTTGGCAGGGCGCGCTACTGGTGCCAGTAGCAACGTGGAGACCTGCACAACACAACCACAGAACTTTGTCCCCAACTTGCGATGAGGTTGTCAATCTCACCGTGTTTTGCAGAAAACAAAGGATTAAACGTATCAAATGGAAAGAAGTAAAAGTTTGCAGAAAGTAAACACAAAGCAGTAAACAGTTTATAGATTGTATGTAAAGAAAAGGACCAGGATCCATAGTTCACTAGAGGTGGCTCTCCTTAGATGGATAACATGCTGGGTGAACAAATTACAGCGGGGCAATTGACAAACACCGAGAAAGCAATACATGCATATACTAATCATCTTGACTCCTTTGAGACTTGATTGGGCATTACAACATTATACATAGACCGCCATCCAACTGCATCTATGACTAATAATCCACCTTCAGGTTATCATCCGAACCCCCTCCAGTATTAAGTTGCAAGAAACAGATTATTGCTTTACGAACTATGTGTAAAGTAAACAATATGATTGTTCTATGAACAAAGGATTGTTGTTTTCTCCCTAGTAGCAACAGCACCTCTACTACCTTAGAGATTTCTGTCACTTCCCCAGATTACCAGAGGCATGAACCCACTATCGAGCATAAATACTATCTCTTGGAGTTGCTAGCATCTACTTGGCCAAGATAGCTACTAACAACGGAAAGCATGCAAGATCACAAATAACAAAGACATGATAGAATCAATAATCAATCTGAAATAGCATCTCAATATCCATCGGATCCCCGCAAACACAACATGTAGAATTACAAATAGATGATCTTGATCATGAACGGAGCTCACAAGATCTAAACATGATAGCACGGAGGAGGAGAACCAGCCATCTAGCTACTACATGGATCCGTAGTCCAAGGATGAACTACTCACGCATCACACCGGAGGCTTGCATGGTGACGAAGAAGGCCTCCAGGGTGAATTCTCCTCTCCGGCGAGTCTTGGAAGAGCCAGATCCTCCCAATCTAGGGATGGAGATGACGGCGGCTACAAACTCTTTCGTGGATTTTTGATCAGGCCCTTAGGGTTTTCGTCCCGAGGGCATCTTATAGGTGGAAGGGAGACCAGGGGTGCAGGCCACCACACCACCTGGCGCGGGCCCGCTTGGCAGCGTGGCAGGTGTTGTGGCTGGCCTCGACCCTTCTCCGTCTCGTGCGCACTTGATGACTTCCGGAAAAATAGGCACTTTGGCTTTTGTCCCGTCCAATTCCGAGAATATTCATTTTCTGACTTTCCTGGAACCAAAAACAGCAGAAAATAGGCAGCTGGCACTGTGGCTCTTGTTAATAGGTTAGTCCAAGAAATCATATGAAAAGTACTCCAAAGTGTAGGCAAAACACAAGAAAGTGGATAAAACCAAGCATGGAACATCAAAAATTATAGATACATTTGCAATGTATCAATCCACCGGTGTCATTGCATGTCTATTCTTTTATGAATCACAGCTAGAGTCATTGCATGTCTGTTACTTCCATAAACCACATATGGATCCACCTAGTGTGATTGCATGTATGTTCTTTTCACAAACCACACATGGATACACCAGTGTCATTGCATGGGTGGCCGTTAGACCGAGTCTTCTAGAAGGCACGCCCTAACACAGTTGTTCTGCTTGACGATTGTTACATACCGTTTTATCGGGGTGCTTGGACGATTGGGATGGTCTTTGTGAGAGCGATCCGCGAGTAGGATGTTCTGCGGCATGATTGGCCACAATTGCTCTGGACAAACTGGCAACACCGGGCGCTCCCCTGTTGCGAGTGTCACATCTCACGAGTTCAGTGGGCCACATCCTAGTGTCACGTCCCCATTACTTCTCTTCCTCCCCGTACTTCTCGTCCTTTCCCTCGAAGCCACTATCCCCACTTCACTCCCATCTCGCCGTAGCAGCAAGCCGACGGCGCCTCCATCCCAATCCCTTCTCCGGCAGCCACCCCCCTCCCCTCTCGCCATGGGTTCAAGGGGAGACGGCGAGGAAACACGTCGTGACGACAGGGACGGTGATTTCGATGTGAGTCGTCTCATCTCTATTTCTATCATCTGTGGCTAGTTATCTATTTTTTTAGCTAGATCTAATCTATTTACTCATGCGCGTATGATGTGTTAGGCCAACCAGACGATGTATGACTCCGACTATCACAGTTTAGCGGATGAAGACAGTCCTCTGCTATGTAAACATGGATATGTGCCAGCTAAAATTGTAGCGTTCGAAGGACGAAACGCAAGCAAGAGGTTTCTGTGGTGTCAAGGACATCGTGCAATGATGCAAGGCAGAAGTTGCGGTGTTGTCAAATGGGTAGATCCAGAGTGGACCAAATCGATGCAGAAAACGCTGAACAAACTATGGGAAATGACTGTTGAGTTGAAAGAATCCGTTTTCAGCTCACTTCTTGATAGTGTTGAGATGAAGCTATGGGAATCAGTTGACACGACCAAGCATAAGCGAGATCTCAGGTGGGTGCAAGACAAGGTTAGCAAAGTCGAGAAGGAGAGGGACGCGGTGTTGACCCTGAAGGCTAAAGCAGAGCAAGAACTAACTCAAGCAAGGAATGATCTCCACCAGGCCAAAGTCTTGCAGTTCACAACTACGAGTATTGACAAGTTCATGAGGAAAAATGCAGAGAAACAATTGAAGCTGTGCAAGGAAGATGCTAAAAGGAAGGAGCATACGATTCGATCCTTGCTCTCGCAGGAAGATGCGCATCGGGCTAAGATTAGGAAGATCAAGGAGATGTGTGATAACTAGTTCTATTTAGCTTAAGCTCCATGCCTTTTTAAGTTGTAATAGTTGTACTTGTTGACCTAGCGGTCTGAACTATTGGTACCGGATTCCAGGGAGGAAAAAAATTGCTCTGACCCTGCATTACTTCTTTTGTCTGACCCCGCATTACTTCTTTTGTCTGACCAATGCCCCTTGGATATTCCGCCCGTCGCTTCGTCGTCCTCGTGTACAAATAGGAGGCGCCACAGCACATTGCTTCGTCGTCCATCCCCTCGTCCTCTCCAATCTCCACCACGCCATTGCTTCGTCGTCCATCCCCTCGCTCCCTCTCCAATCTCCACCGCGCCGCCATGGAAATGCCCGATCTGAACTTCTACGAGGCGGTGATGTTCGTGAACTTCGACATCCTCGCGCCACCAGCCACGACGGTGCCCCACGGATGGCGCATCAGCTCTGCGGGGGTGTCGGTGGCTCCGCTCCCCGGCCAAGCCGTGATGGAGAGCAAAATCGCGGTGCGCCACTGCCAGATGCCCGCGTGGAAGAGGGCGCTGCCCCGGTATGCGGCGGCCAGCCCGTACTGGCCGGCGCTATTCAAGAAGGAGCGGAAGGCCAAGATTGGCGACCACATCGTTGACGGGCGCGTGGTGCACCGGGATCTCCGCAATCGAGAAGGGCGGGAGAGCTTCTAGTCCATCCCTGGACAGACCAAGTACATCGTCATTGCCGCCGCTTGCCGTGAAGAGGTGCTCCGTCTCGCGAACAATGTGGACATCGTGGAGGTTCCGTCTGACAGTGATGAGGAAGCCGGCGGCTCGGAGGACAGTGGCAGCGGAAGTGAAATTGTTGACTAGTGGTTGAATTAATGTAGGATGTGAAATCGCACTTTTGTTTACAAGAATTTGTGGTTGAAGTAATGAAGTGTCTCGATTTAGATCTTTGTCTCGATTAATTTGTGGAAGAATTTGTGATTTATATCAATTTCTGCCTCGATTTAGATCTCTGTCCCGGATTGGGAACGTGACCATGGACCAAAGACACCTTTTCTACTAGTGTATTCTAACATTGGTGGTTTGTTTAAACGTAATCTACATGGATTGTGCCGCATGCAAATGGCACAACCACAATTTATAAAGTGGAAGCACGTACACCCGGTTACTGGAGATCCGGGAGCTTCGCCAGATGCAGGGGATGCAGGAGCAGAGAGACGGTGAGATAGACGGACTCAAGATTAGGCCAGAAAGTGGTACCAATTTCCTCCTCATCTGGGCATTATTAGTGAGAACATTGTTGTTTATGTTGCCATGTCGTTGTGCAGCATCTGAAATAAGTTGCTGCTTCGTGGAGTGTGGCAGCTTAAATAATTTATTTCTGTGCCACTTACATTCCGTCGTATTTGGAGACCTCCTGCCCCTCAGCAATCATGGAACCGGTGGATCCTTGTTTTCAAATAGCAGTGGCACAATCACAATTTCGGATTCAACTACTGACTCGGGCGTTTCCAAACCCTAAGTCGCGGTACATTTTACTCAGAGAACATGGATAGATTGTTTCGCCTAGCAACATGCCACACACAGAGCGGTCAGAATTTAACAGAATTACATATATAGGTTCAAGTTCAACACATTACTATACATCTTCATTGCCAGCAGCCTTCTTCCGTAGCCTGGGTGCCAAGCCTTCACGTCCACTGGCTTCTTCATTTCCTTCCTTCTTCCTCTTCCTTGGTGCCAATTTTCTTAGCTTCACGTACTCTGCATCGCCGGGACAATGGGCACCAAAACCGTGTCCAGCATCATCTTTCCACTCGTTTTTAATTTCTTCGGGTAGCAAAATGACTGACCCGGCAGTCATGTTTCTAACCGTGTGGCGCTTCCTATCAAAGAAACAAGACTGTTGCATAACTCCCCAATATCTACAGAGTAAATAAAACAAAAACTACAATTCAGCTCAAACATGCGAACCCCAAGCAACCTTTGCTTACCAGGAGCTAATTGGGTTCGAGAAACCACCCTGTCCAAGAATAGAAGGGCGACTCACAGTTGCAGCAGCTTCCACATCCAGTACATGACATTTCAGGTCAAACATGGGAGCCGAAGCATACCTTTTCATCAACCCAATTAGCTGACTATCACACGTTATAGGAACCATGATGCCACGTTCATCCATGAAGCTGAACTTTGTTGTCTGCTTCGGCCATAATTCAACATGATTACGCAGAGCAGCAACCATACCAGATATAGTGAAAATCTGCGCAGGCGCTTCTTCCTTCGTGAAACAATGGCTTCCATACCACTTTCCCTTAGAGTCGTACCTATAGAGGACTACCGTAACCAGGTAAGGGGTCGCGAGATCCACTTGAATGACGTGGACAAAATATGTTTGTCAGCGTTGGGCTAACAAACAATCTGAGGTTTAGTAGCCAGCTAGCAGTTGTAATTAGTGCGAATATCAAAGAGAAGGGTAGCTCACCCGCTTGTAGACAAAACTTCTTCTTTCTTGATAGTAGGATCTGCCATCCTTCGAGCTGCTCGGCTCGTCGGTGGCGGAGGCGAGCTAGAGCCTCGCAACGGCGGCTACGGCATGCGCCATTGGAGCTCGGGATCAGCGACTGGGCATAGCAACTAGGCGTAGCAACTTGGCGTTGGAAGTCAAATGTCCGAAGGGATCGTCCTGCCTGGAGGGTGGATTCCGACGCCACCGGTGCTAGGGGAAAGCTGGGAATGGATTTGTGAAATTGGTCAACGCATCCAATCCACTTAGCTGCTCGATTTGCCTAACAGGTTGCCGCGTTGGTGCCCGTGTCATGGACAGATGACCGACATGTGGGTCCCGACCGTCTACTTCACGGGGCGGTTTAACGGAACGTTTGAATTTGGCAGGGGTGAGATGAGTTTGCCTCGAAATGGCCCCTCTTAGTAGTTGGCAGCCCAACTTTTCGAAACGCGGTAATTTCAGGCAACTTAGGTACCGCCATGCGCTGGTCTGCGAACTTTGGTACCGCAGATGAACAGGCCCTGAGGAGCGGCCCTCGTATTCAAGGGACATGGGATTTCCAACTTATACTTCGTCAAGCATATACAACATAGTTTGTTCACTTTAACCTTAATCACTTTAAGATGCTTATGATAGGGGCAATGAGAGCTGAAAGCTATTAAGTACCATAATTTTTGGAAGCTCTTTATGAAACTTGAATCCCTGCTTCCTTCTACGAAGGCCTTTCTTTTACTTTTTTTGTTGAGTCTCCACCTTCTACCTTTATGCACCTACTTTGAGAGCATAGTGGCCATTCTTAGTTCTATGTGCATTATCCCAAGACTTGTTGATTGATGCATAACTTTGATATTGCTTGTTTTAAACTATTTGTATCTAGTCACTCTTATGAACTTTGAAAGTGTCCTATGCATTTATGTTTGCTACTCTATGAGGGACAAGCTGAATACTAGTATACTATGTTTTCTTTATGTGAAACAAAGAAACGTCTTGCAAAGAATTGTTATTCAATAAATCTTTTGTTTGTGCCTTTTCATGTTGCAACATAGTTTCTTTGTCTTATTGCTAGAATTTTGTCTTTCATGTTATGATTGAAGTACTATGATCACAGCTTCGAATGTTTTACAAATACTTTGATCAAGTTTATGATGGTGCATGTCACCTCAAAAATTATTCTTTCTTTTTATCACTTACCTACTCGAGGACGAGCTGGAGTTAAGCTTGGGGATGTTGGTACGTTGCTAACGTATCCATAATTGTTGATGTTCCAAACTTGGTTTTATCTACTTTCTTGTGTTTTTTCCACACTTTGGAGTACTTTTCATATGATTTCTTGGACTAACCTATTAACAAGAGCCATAGTGCCAGCTGCCTGTTTTTTGCTGTTTTTGGTTCCAGGAAAGTCAGAAAATGAATATTCTCGGAATTGGACGGGACAAAAGCCAAAGTCAGTTTTTCACCGAGGACACTGGAGCCGAATCTGAGGCGGAGAGGGGCTGGGGCACGACCACACCACACAGTGGCGGCCCTGGCCTGCGCCAGGGCGTGGTCTGGCCGCCCTAGGCACCCCCTCGGCCTCTCCTTCCGCCTATAACTTGCCCCCGATACAGAAACCCTAAGTACCCGATCAAAATTCCAGGAAAGAGTCTATAGCCGCCGTCATCTCCATCCCTAGATCGGGAGGGATCTGAAGCTCTTCCCGGCACCTTGCCGGAGAGGGGAATTCACCCTGGAGGCCTTGTTCATCATCATGCAAGCCTCCGGTGTGATGCGTGAGTAGTTCATCTCTGGACTACGGGTCCATGTAGTAGCTAGATGGCTGGTTCTCCTCCTTTGTGCTATCATGTTTGGATCTTATGAGGTACGTTCATGATCAAGATCATCTATTTGTAATTCTGCATGTTGTGTTTGCGGGGATCCGATGGATATTGAGATGCTATTTCAGATTGATTATTGATTCTATCATGTCTTTGTTATTTGTGATCTTGCATGCTTTCCGTTGTTAGTAGCTATCTTGGCCAAGGCGATGCTAGCAACTCCAAGAGTTAGTATTTATGCTCGATAGTGGGTTCATGCCTCTGGTAATCCGTGGAAGTGACAAAAATCTCTAAGGTACTAGATGTGATGTTGCTACTAGGGACAAAACAACAATCCTTTGTTCATAGAACAATCGTATTGTTTACTTTGCACGCAATTCGTAATGCAATTATCCATTGCTTGCAACTTAATACTGGAGGGTGTTTGGATGATAACCTGAAGGTGGATTATTAGTCATAGATGCAGTTGGATGGAGGTCTATGTATAATGTTGTAATGCCCAATCGAATCTCAAAGGAGTCAAGATGAGTAGTATATGCGTGTATGCTTTCTCGATGTTTGTCAATCGCTTCGCTGTAATTTGTTCACCCAACATGTCATCTATCTTAAGGAGAGCCACCTCTAGTGAACTATGGACCCCGGTCCTTTCTTTTACTATCAATCTATAGTCAACTGTTTACTGTTTTGTGTTTACTTTCTGCAAACTATTACTTTCTTCCACTCGATACGTTTAATCCTTTGTTTTCAGCAAAACCGGTGAGATTGACAACCTCATCGCAAGTTGGGAACAGAGTTCTGTGGTTGTGTTGTGCAGGTCTCCATGTTGCTTCTTTGCACGGTAGTGCATACCCAAAGTTCAGCTAGCTACACCTTTGAGGTGTTTCCTTGCTCCTACTAGATTGATAACCTTGGTTTCATAACTGAGGGAAAACTTACTGATGTGCTCATCATACCTTTCTCTTGGGGTTCCCCAACGAGCTCGTTAGTACACGAGTCAGCACGAAGACGGCTGCCCTGGAGATCCCCAAGGACTCAGCGGTGGTGACACTGCAGAAGGTGTACAAGAGCTCCCGTACGCCGCGTCGGCTCGCCGACTGCTCCGTGCTCGTTGACCGGAGATGGTGGGAGATGATGGAGTTCACATAGCTTAGGAGCAGCTTCGTTTCCTTCTTTGACATCGATAATCAGGAGTTCATCATATCCAAGTCGACGTGCGCACGAACCAGAGCCGCTGCAGTAATCAATAGGTGAAATGACACCTCTTGTTAGTTCTTCAGGAAAATACTCTACTGCCCGATTGATTGTTCATGTGATTTCAGGTTGGAAAGGAGCAGTACATCACTGCCTTGGAGTTTTGAGTACTAATTTAATTTGTAGGAGACTGCAAATTCTTCATTTTGTATGTTGTCTTTTCCAAGAAATGTGCTGATGTAGGTGCTGCAATTTTCGATGAACAGATAGACCTGTGCCACCACTACCTTGACAATCTTCACTGTTACTATGGATGTTGTCTGTGATGTGAACGCAATGAGCCATTCTTCTAATGGTGGTCTTACATGTTATATGTTGATCCAAATTCTACAAAGTATAGGCCAACTTCTGACGAGTGGAGCGAGGCCCCCGATATATAAACCCCTTGTAAGCCGCCGGTTGGGAGAGTTGCATCTGTGAAATCCCCGGCGTTTGTAAACACTCCTCGATATAGTGAAGTTTCGCTGGCTGGCGCCCGTGGTTTTTTCCTCTCTTTGTTGGAGAGGTTTTCCACGTTAAATCTGTGTCTCCTTGCTGTGTTTTTCGTTTTCGTTCTTCATTATCTTCTTGTCGCGATTGTAGCAAGTGGTATCAGAGCAAAAAGGTTCTAATCTAGGGTTTGCGACATGTCGTCATTGAAGTTCGATCTACCACAGCTGGACTACACCACAAGATTCTCCTTGTGGCAGGTGAAGATGCGGGCGATTCTCGCCCAAACTTCTGATCTGGATGAAGCGCTGGATGGATTCGGTGAAAAGGATGCTAAGACCTGGTCCGCTGAAGAGAAGCGGAAGGACCGTAAGGCTTTGTCTTTGATTCAACTTCATCTGTCCAATAATATTTTGCGGGAAATCTTGGAGAAGAAATCTGCTGCTGCCCTATGGGAAAAAGCTGAAGCGATTCATGTCAAAGGATCTAACCAGTAAGATGCATGTGAAGATGAAGTTGTTCTCGCATAGATTGCAGGAAGGTGGATCGGTAATGAATCACTTATCTCTTTTTAGAGAGATTATCTCTGATTTGCAATCTATGGAAGTAAAATATGATGATGAGGATCTAGCCCTATTACTCTTATGCTCGCTGCCTAGTTCTTATACACACTTTCGTGATACAATGTTGTTGAGCCGTGAGAAGATAACCCTTGATGAAGTGCAAGATGCCCTCAAAGCGGAGGAAAAGATGAAATCTATGGTGCAGGCGGATGGGCGTCCTCCAAGGCTGAAGCTCTGCAGGTTCGTGGCAGGACCGAGCAGATTTAACAACCATGGCAACCGAGATAAGAGCAAAGACGGCAGAGGTCGTTCAAGTCCAAGGAAAGGACAAGTTCTGCAGGTATTGTAAGAAATCTAATCATGTTATTGATGATTGCTTTGGAAGCTGCAGAATAAGGAGAAAAGGAGCAGTGCCTACCAACGAAAGATAAGGATCAAGGCAATGGTAAGGCTGCTGTTGTTTGATAGTTCGATGGTGAATGCTTAGCTGTTTTTGCTGCTTGTGCTTCTCGTGATGATGAATGGATACTTGATCTTGCATGTTCGTTTCATATTTGCTGTAACAAAGATTGGTTCAGTTCATATGAGTCTGCGATGGAGATTTTGTGCGTGTGGGGAATGACAACCCATGCCATATCGTTGGTGTTGGATCTGTTAAGATTAGGACACATGATGGCGTGACACATACGTTGAGTGAGGTGAAGCACATACCAAGCATGGCCAGAAATTTGATCTCCACAGTACCATGGACGTTGATGGATACAAGTATGCGGTGGGCATCGAGTTCTGAAGGTATCAAAAGGTTCTCTTATTCACATGATAGGTGATATGAATTCTGCTAAATTATATGTTCTTAGAGGTAGCACTTTGCACGGTATTGCTGCTGCTGTTACTTCTAATGATTCGATGATTGTGGTAAAACACATCTATGGCATATGCGTCTTGGGCATATGGCGAACAAGGCATGGCGAGTTGGTCAAGAGAGAGCTGATTGATGGTTGCAACTTGAGTAAGTTTGAGTTCTACGAGCACCTTTGCATCTTTGGTAAGCATAAAAGAGTTAAATTCAATGCTTCCGTTCATACCACCAAAGGCATATTAGATTATGTGCATGCTGATGTATGGGGTCCGTCCGTAAGACTTCTATTGGTGGTGCTAATTATATGCTTACTATTATTGATGATTACTCAAGAAAGGTGTGGCCTTATTTTCGAAGAATAAATCTGATGTTTTTGGTGCTTTTAAGAAGTGGAAAGTTATGGTTGAAAAACGGTGAGAAGAAGGTAAAGGTACTACGTCTTGACAATGGTATGGAATTCTGTTCTAATGAGTTTGAGGAGTTTTGCGATGCGATGGCATGATCGGACATCACACCATCCCATATACTCCTCGGCAGAATGGCGTGGCGACGCATGAACAGAACCATCATCTCGAGGGCTCGTTGTATGTTGTCTAATGCAGGTATGCATAGGCGTTTACAGGCTGAAGCAGCCAACACAGAGTGTTACATCATCAACAGGTCAACTTTTATTCCATTTGAGAATAAAACTCCTATTGAGGTATGGTCAGGTTCACTGCTGATTATTCACAGTTGAGAGTTTTTGGTTTGCACTGCTTATGCTCATGTTGATAATGGAAAGTTAGAGCCTAGAGCTGTCAAGTGCATATTCCTTGGTTATGGTTCAGGAGTTAAGGCATATAAACTATGGAACCCTGAAACAAAAAGGATTTTGTTGAGTAGGAACGTTGTTTTCAATGAATCCGTTATGTATCATGACAGCTTGCCATCAGATCCCTCTCCTGTTGCTATTGGAGAGGAGGGAGTTAGGTGTGCGGTGGAGCACTGCAGAAAACTGTTGATAATAATGATGTTGTTGATGATACTCATGAGGAAAATATTGATGATGATGTTGTTCAGCACTCACCTCTGTTTTTTGCAGCAGCCACAGGAATCTATTGCTGGCGATAGACCGAGACGTAACATAGTTCCACCTCGTCGTTTAATTGAAGAGTGTAATCTTGTACATTATGCTTTAAGTTGTCTGAGCAAGGTGGAACGATTCTGAACCTGCTACATATAATGAAGCCATTGCATCCGTTGACCGCAAGAAGTGGGTATCTGCTATGCAAGAAGAGATGCAATCGCTTGAGAAAAATGGCACATGGGATGTTGTGCGCTTGCCTAAACAAAAGAAGGCGGTCCGCTGCAAGTGGATCTTCAAGAAAAAGGAAGGTCTATCTCCCAAAGAGCCTTCAAGGTACAAGGCAAGGTTAGTAGCAAAAGGTTCAGCCAGATTCCAGGTATTGATTACAATGATGTGTTCTCTCCAGTTGTGAAGCATAGTTCCATTCGTACTTTCTTTAGTATTGTGGCTATGCGTGATCTTGAGCTTGAGCAGTTAGATGTCAAGACTGCTTTTCTGCATGGAGAGCTTGATGAGGAAATATACATGGACCAACCAGAAGGGTTCATAGTGCCTAGTAAAGAGGATTTTGTGTGCAAATTAAAGAAGTCTCTTTATGGCTTAAAGCAATCTCCAAGACAGTGGTATAAAAGGTTTGATTCATTTATGATCTCACATGGTTTTGAGAAGTCTAAATATGATAGTTGTGTTTATATCAAGTTTGTTGATGGGTCACCTATATACTTGCTGCTATATGTTGATGATATGTTAATTGCTGCCAAGGGCATGAAAGAAATCACTACTTTGAAGGCACACCTAAGTAGTGAGTTTGAGATGAAGGATCTTGGTGCTGCTAAGAAGATCTTAGGTATGGAGATTACCCGAGATAGAAAATCTGGTTTGTTATTTCTTAGTCAGCAAAGTTACATTAAGAAAGTTCTTCATCGTTTTAATATGGATGGTGCCAACTCAGTTAGTACTCCTATTGCTCCTCACTTTAAATTGTCAGTTTCTCAATGTCCTACTACTGATGAAGAGTTTGAGTACATGTCAAAGGTGCCATATTCTAGTGCTGTTGGTTCTTTGATGTATGCCATGGTTTGTTCTCGTCCTGATTTATCATATGCTATGAGTTTGATAAGTAGATACATGGCTAATCCTGGTAAAGAACATTGGAAGGCTGTTCAGTGGGTTTTCAGGTACCTTCTTGGCACTTCCAATGCTTGTTTGAAGTTTGGCAGGACCGGTGAGGGACTCGTTGGCTATGTGGATTCAGATTTTGCTGCCGATTTGGATAAGAGAAGATCCCTCACAGGTTATGTGTTTAATGTTGGAGGTTGTGCTGTTAGCTGGAAGGCTACATTGCAGGCTGTTGTTGCACAATCTACTACTGAAGCTGAATACATGGCTATTGCTGAAGCTTGCAAAGAATCTGTTTGGTTGAAAGGTTTGTTTGCTGAGCTTTGTGGAGATGATTCTTGCATTAATTTGTTTTGTGACAGTCAAAGTGCCATATACCTTACAAAAGATCAGATGTTTCATGAGAGAACTAAGCACATTGATGTCAAGTACCATTTTGTTAGAGACATTGTTGCTCAAGGTAAATTAAAGGTATGCAAGATCAGCACTCATGATAATCCTGCTGATATGATGACTAAACCTGTTCCTGTTGCTAAGTTTGAGCTTTGCTCGAACTTAGTTGGTTTAACTGATTAGCCCAAGTGGCTATTGGCGCCGAAAGTATTTGCTTTGTTTGTTCAGGGAGATGGTTGCTGTTGATGCTACAAGGAGGAATTTGTCTCAAGGTGGAGTTTGTTATATGTTGATCCAAATTCTACAAAGTATAGGCCAACTTCTGACGAGTGGAGCGAGGCCCGTCGCCGGGAGGCTTGGGTTACATCTTCCCTCGCTTCCTGCTACTGTAGCCTTGTTGGACGCCCAGCCTCGAGGCCAGGGTCCTCGTTAAGTTTCTTCGGTCCCAGTTATTCCAATCGGATATCTGTAGGTATATGGAGTATTCCTTTCATACCCGTTTCTCGCAATTAACATACAGAAGATCAAACAAATTTCCTTAGTCATCATAGTACTACTCGTCTTGAATCAGTAAGTTTTCCTAGGACTGGAGATCCATGTGGGCTAAAGCAGCCAAGATTGTCCTGGACTTCCAGAATTCAAAGATCGGCTTTGGGTAGCATGTTGATTGCATTGCTATCAAGCGGCAATCTATGATCGCACTGCAACTTACTGATCAATTCCATTTGATTGTTTGTATACGGGCCAACTTTGCTCCTTTTCCACGGAAGCACCACATCAAGGATCATACATGTCCACATGAGGAAGATAATCGACGCCTGGCCTATATCTATGTTAAGAAGAGGATGAGGTAATCTTACAATCCTCCTTCCTCTCGACCCATGATGCATGTCATTTCTCATTTCTTGGCACGCGCGCTTTCATGCATGGTTCGCTACTCTTTTCAGCATGCCTTCTTCCAGCTACTGCAGCCAGGAGTTGTCACCCGGTATACTTCATTCCTAGCTAGCTTCTCTCTCTGTAACCATTTTGCTATCAAGCAATAATGTAGTTTGGTCTAATAATATCTTTTATCTCATTTGCAGAAATTATAGCTAAGCAGTGGGATGATTGGTTTGGGATAATTTTTTGGTACGACTTGGTCTTTGGTATGACTTAGTATTTGGCTTCACTTAGTTGCTCTGTCCTTTGTTTTGGAGATTACCAGGGTATTACTACTGATACCTGAGCTACGACCAACGGTGTCAGGTGATAAAAGGTGGGTGTTCATAGCAGGAGTAAGTATTTCTATCAAAGTTTACCCTCCTGGCCCAATACTGCAGGTTTAGATCTGCTATTGTTATTCCTTTATTCTCTGCAATATCTTTAGTTTTCATGAATTTGGATAACTATAAATTGTTTTAGTCAAGTTATTTTAACAGTTTTTTCTTCACAACTTCATGCTGGTCACACACGTGATCCACAAATAGCTAGAGTGACTTTTTTTCATTTTTTGAAGTTTCAAAATAGACATAGTAGAAATGCTCTCCCAACAAGAACGCAAAGAATTTATCCACTATCAGTCATTAGCATGTGGTAATTAAATTCCTTCCAGTCCAGGTTATTTGTTTCCTTAAATTCTTTTGTTGATATGATTTGGGTCCTATCCAAAATCGACGTAATCTCTTTCTATGAAACAAGTTAGAATTATTATTAAGAGAAGTACTATAAGTTTGAATAGAAACTATTTTTTAGAAACGATGTTCGTAATTTGTTTTGTAGATGAGCATTGCGGCCAATGAATCGAGTAAATCATCAATCATTTGCAAACTAGAGACATATTTGTTTTTTCTTTTAACATTCCACCGGTTCCATATAACATTTAACTACTATACCTTGTAGTTCCTTTCTCTCCTGCTTGCTCTATAGTTTCTTTTGAAGTTCGTTTGCTCTGTAGTTGTGATCTTAGTACTCCCTCCATTTCAATGAATAAGGTGTCCTCGTTTTGCATATTTTTTTTGAACAAGAATTACTCAAAATATATAAAGGTTATTGGTATAAAATTAGCATCATTAGAAAGTGTTTTCAATACGAATCCAATGATACTAATTTTGTGCAATATAATTCAGCTTTTGTTGCCTAATTCCAACTTATCCTGCTATAATTCCATGGAATATACTATTGACAATATTCATGTTGCCAATCAGGGCAATTTTCCTAGTGCATGCTCATGTCGTGTGCATATATATGGGTCTGCGTCTTTCGTATATATATAAAATCCTTTCACAATCAGAAGTTTAGTTTGGAGCCATCGTCATGGCCCCTATGTTCCAATAGAACCTTTCCAGGTTTCCACTATCTATGTTTTCAATTTATTTTTGAATCCCGGTTGCTTCCAAATTATGTCAAGATGCAACATGCATTTATTTATGTCATTCCAGAATGGCATGTTACAATTAATTGTAGCAATTCAGCTTCCCTTTGTAGTGCCTTATCCTGCATATTAGTGGCTTATAAAAAACAAATGCATCTAGAATGTATATAGTATCATTGTGACTACCTCTCCCCAAAGTGCCATGTGAATCCATGTACAATATGTCAGATTTGTTTTATCTGACTATCCATTTATTTATTTCCCTTTGGCATGACAAGGTGGTCCTTTATTTTCAGCTAGCTGAAACACAATTATCATCGATCATTTGTATTGATCAAACACAAGGAGGACTATATTTGGTGCCCAAAAGAAGCATTTAGAAGTAGCAGATGCAATTGAAGGATGGTGGCTACCTAATATGCTTGAGTTGAGCACACTAGGTGTACTTATCCCTTTGGTAAGGAAAATCATGAATCCTACATGTTCTCTACATAGGGTCTTAAAAATCCTTTCCTTACAATGGTATTCCATGTGGATTTATATGCATATAGATAGGCCAAGGTTTGTGCAAGAAGCTAATGAACACTAGGATATTACTATCACATTCTCTTAGTTTAAATAGTTAGTACCATCCATGTTGTGGTCATGTTACTTAGTTGTGTGCTTGAGACTACATATTTTTGATTAGGATCTTTTCATATTAAAAAATGCATGGGATCTTATTGGTTATTATTTTACTCAAAAGTATAAAAAGTTTCAGTTCAATAATATGTATAATTGAGTTATATTGAATATGGTAGTTGGTGACTTCAACTTTTGAAATATCATATGGTTATTTATTGTAATTTGTCTAATTGAGGAACCTATAAATGCATCAGTGGTTATTCATTGTCCATCTTTTATTATTCATCGTCCATTTTTTATTCTCAACCTGAGTGTGTTGCTTCCTTTTATTTTTATTTTTATTTCTTAGAAGGGTACTAAATAAGCATTATTGGTTAACTAGGGCAGTACCTTGATTTACAGTGTTCTGAAATGATAGACCCTGTGTTTTTGTGAGAATCTCCTTGCTCTGTTAGGTTCCACCATGCCCTTTCTGATATGTTTGATCATCATTTCCACCTTACAGGAGATGGTATATGAAGCATCTAGAATAATATTAATAAGGACACATGTTAAGTGTTATCTTTTGCTTCTTGTCTATAGGAAATATGGTTCCATGCTGATAGTAATCTGACATGTTTTTGCAAGACCCAATCATTTACATAGGAAATATGGTCACATGCTGATAGTAAGCTGACATTTTTTGCAGGACCCAATTATGAATACATGCAGGTTTGCAGCGGAACAAATGCTAATCTCAATAAAGTTTCACTATTTGAAGAAAGGATAGGCAGGTAGTGGACGGTTATGGCTAGCATGCGTTGTACCGTGACATCTGTTTTTTGATTTCTTCGGAATATTGTCTTGTTTTAACTTCTCTTCTTTCCTGAATGATGATATATTAAAGCAAGAAATTTGTGAACTTTGTGATCTGGGTCTAACATCATTTGATGTCCTCTATGTTTCAGATGTGCAATAGCATTATATATTTTATTTTCTGGAAATGGAGCAAGTAGGAAACAAGTTAAGATTACTTTTCTTAAGTGTTGGTCAACGAAAATCATAAGTAGAATTTAAATCGTTGTGTTCTAATTCCTTATGATCTTTGTAGTTGTGCTACTCTATTCTAATAGATAAAGAAGCCAATATCCAGATCTACCAAAAGTTTGTTTATTAGTTTGAGCTTTTCATTTTTACATATTTAATGGAATGTACATGTAGTTCCTTTGTGGTAAGAAGATCCCTCTAATTTTTGTTGTAGGTATCCTAGAAAATGAACTTTCTGCTCAGATTTGCTGCCAGGATGGTCTTCTAAAGCATATAGAGAAGGATGAGAATATGTTGGAGGTAATATATAAATCATTGATCCGGGGAAAGTGAAAGCTGAAGCTTACCTGAATTATTTTAGAACATTGTCCAATTATATTACAAGATACAGTGCCCCTAGATATATTTCAGTATCATTTTTGTACTACGGCGAGATTTTTTGCAACCCAAGCTCAATTTAGAGTTCAGTCTGTCTCCCTAGATTTCTTTCACGTGAGCATCTTTTGCCTATCTAACTTCTGCATCACATGTGGTAGCTTAGTTCAGGTTCAGTCCACCTTTCTTCGGGGCATTCTTTCATGTAAGCATCGTTGTCTATGTAAACCCCAGAATTACCTATGTATGGCTACATTGGTGGATTTGACCGCAGCTCTGAATTTCGTTTGCATGATCATATTAGGTAAATGTTGGTATCTTGTTGGCTTCAATAACACTTCTCCAATCCTTTATTAAAGTTAAATATAGTACTCTCCCCGATCCAAATTAATTGACTCGGTTTTCTCTAGATTCGGATGTATCTAGCATTAAAACATGTCTAAATACATCTAAATCTAGAAAAATCCGAGTCAATTAATTTGGATCAAAGAGAGTAGTTCATCTTGGCTAATGTTAGTACTGAATATATGATTTAGAATATAGACTTCCTTGTAGTTTGGACTATTGCTGCACATACTGCTATACTGGAGTTTTTTGTATTTCAAGTGAAGTTATTTATAGATCATACATATATCATATAGTTCACTGATTTCTTATGTCATTGCCCTTTCTATGGATTTGTACTACCAGAGTTTCTGAAAGATCAATTTGGTGTGCATCCTTGGACGGAGGATCGTCCTCTATGTTCATGTCACTATCGGCAAAGGTAACTCTCAATGATTGTTTTTATATAACTCCCAATGACTGCTGTAGAGTATTGTTATATATTTACTATTTTGCTGAATTTTTTTCCGAGCATGGCACCATGCCTCAGTTTCTGCACGGGATCATTGTTTGGTTGAAAGCTTAGTTAGTACCATAAATCTTTTGTTTACTTAAACATATCTTACTGTAATTTAGAATCAACTTATAACCAGTCTAGCTTTGTTTTGGTATCGTTGTCGAGGGAATATCTCATGTCTAAGAGGTTAAATCTTGCTTGGGTTTAAGGGAAAGAATTAAGGCTTAGCTAACAAGGCATTTTTTATCAAGGTTAGTACTAGATTGCTAATGTCAAACTGAGTCAGATTCCTTCGTAGTTTAGAGAGGAGAGAACAGCCTCTTCTATGCTTCTAATTGTAGATACTAAAATCCTTACGTATTACCACGATCAGAGTTATTGTTTTAAATTAGTTAATTTACCGCGTATAATTGCTTCATTTTTTCTATCTTGACGGAACATAACAAGACCTCATGTGTGGCCAATGCATTAATCAGGGTTTTTTGCCCCTTTTGAGTCACACAATAACATCATTTGGACAATCCATACTCATTACTCTTCTGAACAACATTGCAGACATTGATTTTAGACTTAAACCTCAAGGTGTCAATTTGGAGAGGCGTCTAGAGAACATGAGAAAGCAATCCAAGAAAAAGAAACATGGTGTGATAGGCGGGTTGTTGCCTTTTATAAAAAAAAATTTGAGCTTAAAGGACTGCGAGGCAAAAGCCCCACAGCAATTTATTAAACACCCACCAGCACCAAGAGAAAGTTTAATTACAAGAGGGAAAGAAAGGAAGGAGAGCAACAGAAACCTATATACTTACAGCTACCTATGTACAACCACAAACAATGTGCATAGATTATAATATGCTGCCTATCCAGGCCATGAAAGAAGCATGGTGCTTGCGTTTGATCCTATGCCCAAGCATGGATAAATCATATTTGAAATTCCTCCTCCAAGCATTAAATGAAGGTTGCTCATTTTTAAAAATCTTGTCGTTTCTCTGTTTCAAATGTTCCAACGGGCCATAATAACCACCTCCATGAAAAACGGTTTATTAAACTGAGCTTTAGCTGTTTGAAATGCCAACTGAACATCCTGGCCGCTCCATTCAATTGGCAAATAATTCCAAACCCTCTGGCTGAAATTGCATTCAAAAAAGAGATGCAAGCGATCCTCATAAGCTCTAGTGGGACAAAGAACACAATGCGTGTCATCAGTAACCCTCCAGTTTCTCCGCTGCAGAAGGTCCCTCGTGTTTACACGATCATTAAGCAGCAGACAAGCAAAGAACTTCACTCTCAAAACACAACATGACTTCCAGATCCATTTATAAGCATTCATCACTAACAGATCCGAGTGCAGGTGCTTGTAGTAGAGAGAAGGGCTGTAACTATCACCCCAAATGTACACCCATGAATCTATGTCAATGGATAGTGGATTTCGATGAATTGCATTAGCAAGTTGTTGATATTCCTGAAAGGTAGATGCAGTAAGAGGGTGGTAGAAGAGTGGGGAAAGATCCTCCTTATGACTATAAACCTCAGCTGCTGACATATTCTGCTGGAGCACAAAAGAGAATAGCCTAGGGAATCTCTCGGCCAAAGGTTGTCTGGATCCAACAAACAACCACCTATCTGGCCAGAAAATAAAACTGTCACCCCTTCCAGGCTTAATAGTTGATACAGACCTAAATTGATCTACCAACTTAAAAACATCTCTCCACCAAAATGAGCCACAAAGATTTTCAGCATGAGGCACAACATCAGCATAGTAAGTTTGCCAAATAAGTTGCACCCAGGGTATATTTGCTCGATTATAGAATTTGTCCAAATGCTTCATTAGCAGCGCCTCATTCTTCTTTTTAAAATTTACCAATACCACACCACCTTTGTCCTTTGGTTTAATGAGCATCTCCCACGCAGCCAATGACTGCTTAGGTGTGTCAAGATCATCTCTCCACGGACATTGTCTCAAGATTCTATCAATAGGATTGATGATTCCCACTGGAATCTGTAAAGACCACAAGAAGAAAATGGGCATGGAGGAAAGCGCAGAATCAATCAGCTGCAACCTAGCTCCTCGTGATAAGAAACAGGATATGGAAGTTAATCGTCGCTCCAACCTTGTGACAAGAGGCATAAGGTCCTTCATCTGAGGCCTGGCGGTACCCAAAGGAAATCCCAAATATGTGAAAGGAAGACTTGCCACTTGACAACCAAAAACATCAGCCAACTCAGCCATAACATGATCAGAAACATTAATTGGGACAATGATGGACTTGTGATAATTTACTTTCAAACCAGTGGATTTTGAAAAATCTGAGAGTAGGCATTTCAAAGCCATTAGCTGATCCATCTCAGCAGGCAAGATCAGAAGAGTGTCATCCGCGTATTGGATAATGGGAAAGTCAGGATCTCTAGTGTTAATAGGTAAAGAAATAGACCCTTGGTTGAGCAAGTCATTGACAACATCCTGTAGCAGATCAGAACCCAAGACATACAATGTGGGTGACAATGGATCCCCATGTCTAACCCCACGTTTGCACTAAAAATGTTTTCCAGGCACCCCATTCAACAGAATGGAAGATGTTCCAGTAGTTAAAATATTCCTCACCCACGTAATAAACTGATCATTGAAACCTTTATGCTTCAAGACTTGAAGAATCGCTTCATGCTCTATAGTATCAAAGGCCTTGGCAAAGTCCAACTTTAAAATAATAATAGGTCTTTTAGACGTGTGACATTGATAAAGGTATTCAAATGACCAAGCAATACAGTCTTGAATAGTCCTGGCTTTGAGAAAACCGTACTGATTTTTATGTATGCACTCCAATATTCTATTCTGCAATCTGTTGGACACCAATTTTGTTAAGAACTTGAGACATAAGTTTGTCAATGAGATAGGTCTGAAATCGTTAACACATTTAGGAGATTGAACCTTTGGCACAAGAGTGATAAAAGACTCGTTTATGTTCTGCAGTCGGAGAGTGCCCTCGTGAAAATCTTTGGCCAAAGTATAGAACTCCTCCTTGACCACAGACCAGGAACTCTTTAGAAATTTTCCATTAAAACCATCCGGCAGATCCATTTCCTCCTTAGAAAATGGGATGGTCAGCTCCTCCAAACCCTGAACTCTGGAAATTAAACGGTTTAAATCAAATTTCATAACCACTCCATCCGATCTACCCATTCTCTCCTTATAGCTAGCCCAGAGAAGACCAGCCATCTCATTTGCCTTTTATAAATTATTAGTGTATAATGATTCCTGTAGGCAAGATACTACCTTTCAGTTCCAAATAGACTGTTATTTATTAAGTATTAGTGTGTATATACTAACTATATTCAAGTCCTGCTTGATGGTGCTTGCTGATCATCAATTTATATAAATATTTAGCGTTTTATAAACTACTCCCTCCGTTTCAAAATAGGTCCTAGATGCTGCACTCATTTCACAAAGCTAAATCATCTTATATTTTAAAAAGGATGGAGTATTTGTTAGTGAGACATTGGGATGACTCTGATTGCATGGTTGGGTGACGTGGGACCCTGCCGACTGGCTAGGTGGCTATGGATTACTTCCATTTTGTAAACACACAAAAAACTACAATTCATACACAAAATCATTTTCCAGCATGTTTCTTATCAGCGTTATACAAAACAAGAACTGTTGCAAGAGTCACGGGGTCGTGCGCCAAGGAGCACCCCTAAATCTAGTATAATACAAAAGGTGTGTGCCTCGGTGGCTAGTTTCTCATGGTAGCTAGCTCGATGAATAGAACATGCAACGTGTACATATAAAAAAGATAGAGCTTGCAGAACAAATCAACTGAAGAATTATTTAGAAAAGGGAACATAATTGGAACAAAAAAAATTACGAGATGGAACAAATCGACAACCAGAGGAATAAAAGTACTCCCTCCGACCCAAATTAATTGACTTGGATTTGCTTACATTCGGATATATCTAGCACTAAAACATGTCTAGATACATCCGAATTTAGAAAAATCAAAGTCAATTAATTTGGATCGGAGGGAGTATGAACAAAATGGCAAAAAAAAAACACATAGAACAAAAGCAAGGGCACAACATTGAAACAGAAGTGGATAGTGGGAACAAAATTTGAACACGTGAGGAACAAATCACGACTATTGTCGGGATAAAATTTGGACTATCGAAACAAAAGGTTCAAAAATAAATAAAAATATTTAGGAGATGGAACGGAATTGGAACAAAAAAATTACAAGCTGGACTAATCATGGCAACGAGAGGAATAAGAAATGAAAAAAATCAAAACACATGGAACAAAAAAAGGGTATTAATGTCACCAAACAAGTTACGTACCCTCTCGGTTAGGGTTCGTGTGCTCCGAGGCGATTTTATCGCCCCGTGAGATCTAAGTTGCCTGAATCGATCTCGTTCTCCAATCTAGCTCCTAGTGAGATCTACGTCCTGACTTGATCCCGTTTCCAATCAATCTCCTAGTCACGATTGGGGGTATCTCCAGATCCACACGATCTCCGCTCGTTTTCTGGCCTGCTCTTTCGCTCTCGCCCAGAATCTCACGATGTCGGTATTAGGATCTGCTAGTGCGTCAGAAGGAAAGACGGATGATGATGGGGGGATTGATGATATGTTGAAGCATCTGGAGCTTCGTGATGACGAACTTGATGATGTTGTCCTAGACGCGGTGGCTGTCGAGGGTTTCCGCAAGGAGGCGCGATGGATAGCGATCGGCAAAGTGCTCACAACTAGATCGTTCAGCTCTGAGGCTCTATTTGAGAAGATGAAGGCGGTCTGGAACTTGTCGCGTTCGCCGGACTGTCAGGAGGCGGGTGAAAATCTCTTCGTATTCAAGATGCATTGCCTTGGGGATTGGAAGAAGGTTGTGCACCGGGGCCCTTGGACTTTTCGTTGTTGGGATCTGCTCATTGAAGATTACGATGGCTTGGTTGATCCGGAGGAGGTGACCTTCGTCGGCATGCACGTGTGGGCACAAATTCACGGAATCCCGGAGCTGTACAGGAAGATTGAGGTGGTTGATGATCTTGCGAGGCGGGTTGGTAAGATGAAAGAAGTGCAGATGTCCCCGAAGCTTTTTTTATGAGCGAAATTACGTAAGGACTAGAGTGATGGTGGACGTCACAAAACCTATGATGCGCTTTATCTCGTTGTCGGTCACCGGAGAAGGAAGGGAAAGGCTTGTGGTGAAGTACGAAAAGATTCCGTTCTTTTGCAAGCGGTGTGGACTCATTGGACATGATCATGAGGAGTGCGGGTATGGAGCCTGGGAGGAAAAGGACATGCAATATGGATCATGTATGCTCGCAAAGCGTCGCGCCGTTCATGCCAGAACCGAGGAAGTTTGTGCCTCGTGGCCCTCAGCGTGGTGGATGGTCAGGGAGAGGAGGTTTTGATGCCCTCAGCGTGGTGGATGGTCAGGGAGAGGAGGTTTTGATGATGTTAGTCGTAAGCGTTCGTCCGATGATACGTCACTGGATAATGATGAAGATTACAAGGATTCTGCAACCAGCCCCATGAAAACAAACGCATATGAGGAAAGTGAATGCTGAGCGTCACTCTGATGATCGTAACCCTGATGGAGCCAGGAGGAATCTGAATATGGAAAGGGTGGAGTCAGAAAATCTAGAGAATATTAATACGGGGGCTACCCCTAGTACCGTTGGTTCCAAGTTACCACCACAACCTCCGTTATACGTTCGAGAAAAGGGAAGGAGTAAGCAACGCAAGACTGAACAAGATACTGACTTGGCAACATCGGTGGCCTCTAAGGAGGACCGCCGGGCCAAATGAGTCTCATCGGCTGGAACTGTCGGGGTATAGGGCAACCGGCAATAGTTCAAGAGCTTTGTTGCCTTGTGCAGTCATATAAGTCCTGCCTTGTTTTTTTTTGCGAAACAAGGCAATCTGAGGAACGTGTGCGGAATCTAAGATATCGTATTGGTATGCAGGGTTATTTTCATGTGAAGGGTGATGGTAAAGGAGGTGGTTTAGCATTGTATTACCAGGAGGGTATTAATGTTGAGTTGCTCTCGTTCAGCAAGAGGCATATTGATGCTCACATAAGTGGCGGGCCATATGATCGTAGGTGGACATGTACTTTCGTTTACGGAGAACCAAAACCAGGTGAGAGACATCACATGTGGACTATGTTACGATCACTGAAACCTAGGTCGAATGAGCCATGGCTTATGATGGGAGATTTTAATGAGATCATGTGGCAAGAGAAGCACTTCTCGCAAACCCGACGGTCAGAGAGACTAGTGCATCAATTCATCAGTTCGGACTTTTGGTTCAGATGGCTAGTGCATCAATTCAATATGGTATCAGAGCCAAGAGGTCTCAAGTTTAAGACCCTGCTCATGCAGTATTAAAAAAAAATTCTGTGGCCTGCACTGAACCCACGCTAAGGACTAAAATAGCCTAGACGTGAGGGGGAGTGTTAAGAATATAATACACGTCTAGCCCTTTTCATCAGTTCGGACTTTTGATTCAGATGGCTAGTGCATCAATTCAATATGTACACCCGCGAAGACAACACTGACCCTAGTATTATTACTAACTTGGTCCAGGAGTGCGTTGATAATAATATGAATGACGCTCTATGTGCTCCGTTTTCTGAGAAGGAAATTAGTGATGCTCTCTTCTAAATCGGACCATTAAAAGCACCAGGTCCAGACAGTTTTCCAGCTCGGTTTCTACAGCGCAACTGGGGACTTCTTTGGCATGATGTGGTGAAAGCAGTTCAGCGGTTCTTTGAGGATGGAATTATGCCTGATGAGGTAAATGATACCGCTATCGTTTTGATTCCGAAAAATAATGATCCAATGGAGCTGAAGTATTTTAGACCAATTAGCCTTTGTAATGTGACTTATAAGGTGGTATTTAAGTGCATGGTGAACAGACTTAGACCTTTTTTGGATGGCATTATATTCCCAACGCATAGTGCTTTTATTCTGGGGAGCCTTATTACCGATAATGCCCTCATTGCATTTGAATGTATTCATGCAACCTAAGCTGGAACAACGGCAAGATCTAAATTTTGTGCGTACAAATTGGATATGCTAAGGCGTACGATTGTGTGGATTGGCGGTTTCTTGAAGAAGTTTTAGCGTGTGTGACTACTGTACGATACTCAATTTGCTTTAACGGACATTTGGTGGACTCCTTCATCCCTTCACGTGGCCTTTGTCAAGGTGATCCTCTTTCGCCTTATTTATTTATTTTTGTTGCTGACGGTCTCTCGTGCCTGCTCAGAAAGGAGATTGAGGATGGAAGTCTGCATGAGCTTCGTATGTGCAGAAGGGCGCCTGGTATTTCTCACTTATTATTCTCGGATGATAGTTTACTATTCTTTGAGGGATCGGTGAAATCAGTCCTGGACCGCTACGAGCAAAGCACGGGGCAACTGGTCAGCCTAGGTAAATGCTCAATCTTGTATGGTAATCAATGCTCCTCTGAGGTGCAGGCTGAGCTAAAAGGCATTCTGAAGTATAAAACTTCATGTTTTGAAGAAAAATATTTGGGGCTTCCAGTTCCGGATGAAAGGATGAAGAGTGGCAAATTAAAATCCACTAAAGGAAGTTTTTGAAAGAAAGCAAATGATTGGGCGAAACGGTATATGTCCGTTGCAGCAAAAGAGACACTTATAAAGTCGGTTCTTCAATATTTACCCACATATGCTATGGGGGGTTTTAAATTTCCTATAGGCCTAATTGAGGAGCTTTCAAAAGTTGTCAGGGACTTTTGGTGGGGGGATGAAGAGAACAGACGCCAGATGCATTGGATGTCTTGGGATCGGCTGGCCCGACCAAAATTGCAGGGAGGAATTGGTTTCTGTGACTTGACAATTTTCAACCAGACACTACTTGACATGCATGGAGACTTATACAATTTCCTGATAGTCTATGTGCTCGACTCCTAAAAGCTAAGTATTACCCTAGTGGAAATTTGCTTGACACTGTCTTTGTTCAAAATACATCACAAACCTGGCAGGGAATTATGTTTGGTCTAAAATTATTAAAAAATGGTGCCACTTGGAGAATTAGGTCTGGCACTAGTGTGAGGATTTATCGTGATAATTGGCTGCCTAGAGTGCATGCACCTAAACTGATGGGACACCGAAGTAAAAATAGCCTAAGGTGGGTTTCAAAACTTATTGACCCGAATACTCGCTCGTGGAAGGAGGAGCTGGTGCGGGAGTGTTGCTTGCCAGCGGATGCTCAAGCTATTTTATCGATCAGGCTCCCGGCCTGACGGTGTGCATCTTCTCCGTGAAGTCGGCCTATAGGTTGGGTTTGCAACCCATCCTAGATTCGATGAACCATGGATAGTCTAGTGATGCACCTGAGGGTGATCGCATCATTTGGGAGCTAGTTTGGCATGCACAGGTCCCTCCAAAGCTTCGTGTTTTTGCATGGAAAGTTGTGTCATCAATGCTTGCTATACGTACTGGTCTCCACCATCGGATACCGTCTGCTGATCTTGTGTGTACCATTTGTGGAGCTTAGCTGGAGGATACACACCATGCTTAGTCACATGCACGCTGAGCCGAGCACTGCGGGAAGCAATGAGAATGCACTGGGACTTGCCACCTGAAGAGGATTTCATGGTGTCAGGACATGAGTGGTTTTTAAACCTGCTGCAGAAATCACCGACTAGTACTCATCCACGGATCATCTTCCTACTATGGAGGGTTTGACATCATCAGAACAATATTGTGCATGGAGATGGTAAAGCCTGGATTTCTGTCTCGGTTCCATACCTACATAATTACCTGGAGTCGTTTCTGGCTATTAAACAGCCTGCATGCAAGGTCAAATGGAAAGGTCCCTTATCTACCTGCACGCATCATTGGCCCCAAAGGCCCACCATGTTCTCGATGGATAGCTCCTGTAGAAGGGTGATTAAAGGCCAATGTTGATGCCGGATGGGATGTTTCAACAAACAAAGATGGTATTGGTGTTATAGTCAGAGATCATCTGAGGTCGGTAATCCTATCTGAGTGGAAGTTCTTACCTTTTTGCCGCGTTGATGACCCACAAGTATAGGGGGTGTATCGCAGTATTTTCGAGGGAAGTGAAACCCAATTTATTGATTCGACACAAGGGGAGCCAAAGAATATTTATAAGCCTTAACAACTGAGTTGTCAATTCAGCTGCACCTGGAAACAATCTTGCTCACAGCAGTTTATCAGTAGCAACAGTTTTGTAGTAGGAATAGTAAAGTAACAACAGTAGTAAAGCAAAGCCAATAGTAACAAAAGCAGTAAACAGTGGGATTCGAGTGCGGTAGGCATGGGGATGGATGGACAGGCGTTGCATGGACAAGACAATTCACATAGCAATCAGAACATAGGGCAATTGCAGATAAGTAAGATAAAGCATCCAAGTACTAGATAATCCTAGGCATGTGTTCCATATATAGTCATACGTACTCGCAATGAGAACTTGCACAACATCTTTTGTCCTGCCAGCCCGTTTGCAGCGGGGCCTCTAGGGAACTACTGGCAATAAAGGTGCTCCTTTTAATAGAGCACCGGAGCAAAGCATTAACACTCCATGAACACATGTGATCCTCACATTAAAGCCATTCCCTTTCGGTTATCCCGATTTTTGTCACTTCGGGGTCATAGGTTCCGGACATCAATGTGTGTATACAACTTGCAGATAAGACCATAAACAATACTATCATAATAAATCAATAACATGCTCAGATCTGAAATCATGGCACTCGGGCCTAGTGACAAGCATTAAGCACAACAAGTCGCAACAAAGTCATAAAGCACTAATAAAAGATACTAGGCACCATGCCCTAACAATCTGATGCCATTACATGAACGATCTCATCCAATCCCTACCATCCCCATAGCCTACAGCGGGGGATTACTCACTAGCTCATAGATGGGGGAAACATGGATGGTCGATGGTGATGATGGTGGAGATTGATGGAGATGGCTCCGGGGGCCCTTCCCCGTCCCGGCAGGGTGCCAGAACAGAGACTTTCTGTCCCCTGAATCTCCCCTTTGGTGGTGGTGGCGCTGCGGAACTTCTTCTGGAAAAACGTCCAACCCCCCGGAGTTTTTAGGTCAGAATCCTTCTTATAGGCGAAGAGGGAGACCAAGGGGGTGCCTGGGGCCACCACACCATGCCTCAAGGCGGTCAGCCCAGCCCACTGGGGGTGTGGCCAGCCCCCCCTCCTCCGATTCTCGCCTGAGTCTTCTGGAAAACTAGGCACTTTGGCTTTTGTCCCGTCCAATTCCGAGAATATTCATTTTCTGACTTTCCTAGAACCAAAAACAGCAAAAAACAAGTAGCTGGCACTGTGGCTCTTGTTAATAGGTTAGTCCAAGAAATCATATGAAAAGTACTCCAAAGTGTGGACAAAACACAAGAAAGTGGATACAACCAAGCATGGAGCATCAAAAATTATAGATACATTTGCAATGTATCAACATCCCCAAGCTTAACTCCTGCTCGTCCTCAAGTAGGTAAGTGATAAAAAGAAAGAATAATTTTTGAGGTGACATGCACCATCATAAAATTGATCAAAGTATTTGTAAAACATTCAAAGCCGGGATCATTGTACTTCAATCATAACATGAAAGACAAAGTTCTAGCAATAAGACAAAGAAACTATGATGCAACATGAAAAGGCACAAACAAAAGAATCATGAATAACAATGCTTTGCAAGACATTTGTTTGTTTCACATAAAGAAAACATAGCATAGTGGCACTCAGCTTGTCCCTCATAGAGTAGCAAACATAAATGCATAGGACACCTTCAAAGTTTACAAGAGTGACTAGATACAAATAGTTTAAACAAGGTATGCATCAATCAACAAGTCTTGGGACAACGCACATAGAATTAAGAATGGCCACTATTCTCTCGAGAAAGTGCTCATAGAATGTGTGGAGACTCAACAAGGAAATGAAAAGGTTTTGAAAAGTTTGAAAGGCTTCCAAATGCTGAAAGTATGATACTCGTTAGCTTTGAGCTCTCATTGCCCCTATCATAAGCATCTTTAAATGGTTAAGGTTAAAGTGACACAACTAAGAGGATATGTTTGACAAGTTATAAATCGAAGTCTCAAGCCCTTACTTACAAAGACCGATCCTCATGCTACTCAACTTCAGTCACAAGTAAGCTCTTGTCATTGTAAGTATATACGTATCATAGAGAACCGCCAACGGGGTACCCCTTGCACATGACACAGGAGCTATCCCATAATCAAAATGACAAGGCAAGCAGACAATGAGTATCTCAACGATCTTTTTATTTACTATGTGCATAGATTTTTATTGAGGATGCTTCATAGAATGCTCATTATGGTTATGCTGCAAGTTTCCACCATGATTAGGCATGTCTTAGGCTAGCGGCCCAGGCGTTTCTCTAACATACATACAAACTCCATGATCTTACAAGTTCCACTTTTATTTCACACCGCCGGGATCCATAAGCAAAAGAACATGATATCAACGAGGTACTAAGTACCAATGCAATGTTCAAAGCGTTCCCCATGAAACATGGTTCTGCTAACTTCAACTTATAAAGCGCAAGCATATACGCAACAAAGAAGGACGCAATGGTTCAGGTTTATTAGATGCAAGAAAATAAAGTGTGCCATCAAGTTCGTGAGAGCTTTACTAATTAACTTTCTCATAACAAGCAAACATTTTACTCGGAAGAAAACAAGGCATATTGAATATGCACGGAAGTAGCAAATGATGCTAATAGGTAGGTATGGTGGACACTTTGGAAATATTTGGTTTAGGGAGTTGCAAACATGAGTAAAACATACTCAGTGAAAGTGAAGGCTAGCAATAGTAAGGGAGCTACAAACGAGAGAGCAATAATGGCCATAATCATGCAGAGCGACAAAACATCATTGATCAAAGCATAAAGTGATACTAAAAGTTGAAAACTAAAGGATCATAAAGGCTTATGGTGACTTAGGATAGTCATAACATGGTGTGAGCATGTGCCAAATCAACCCAAATAAAGCATCAAAGGAGAATACCACAATACTATGCTTTAATATGCTAAAACAATGCATGATTCTTCCAAAGCACATTAAGAAATCTCAATTGTTTATAACAAGTCATGCTACAGCAAAGAATACTAAGCATAAAGCCAAAATAATATCAAGCATGGCATCACAAAGCATAGGCCACAGTCAAAAACAAGCTCTCTTTACCACTTAAGCTTCCTACTCTTTTCCAATCCAAACCAAACTATTTGAACACCAATGTATGAAAGAGGAGGTCCAACCAATTTATTCAGAAAACTAAGAAAACCACACAAACTAAAAACCAAAACGAAAACAAAGACGCTCCAAGAACAACACAACTATGCATGAAACAATAAAAATGAAGTGTTTGGAAGAAACCTGGGATTTTTATTGATGAAGAGGGGGATGCCTTGGGCATCCCCAAGCTATGACGCTTGTACTTCTTGGATATTTCTTGGGGTAACATACGTGACATCCCCAAGCTTGAGCTTTAGTCCATCCTTCAGCTCATTACTCATTCCTTCCATACACCTGAAATTTTTCCTTCATACAAAACTTCACACAATCTTTATTAGCAACATTAGTGCACTCAAGATAAATAAGTCTTAAGGTTCAGTTCCAAGACAAATAAAACTTCCAATAAAACACTATCTACTGTAGCACTTCCCTCAAAAAGCTCAATTCCCCAAAAGAACTCAAAAAGGAACCAACAAGAAGCAAATGCAAATAATGGCAGAAATCTGTCAAAACAGACCAGCAGGTAAAGACGAATTTTTTCAAAGACCTTCGGTTGATCAAATCAAAAAGTGTTGAACTAACGAAAGTTAGATAACAACCTGGGGTAGAAGCACAAAACTTAACGCCTCAAAAAGACGTTCAGAGATTTTACACGAATTTTTACGGTGAAGCACAGAAATCTGTTTCAGGATAGCAAATTTCCCAATTATTACTTCTCTCTCATTAGAGGTTACTCTTGGCAAAAAAAGAAAATAAAAAGGATAAGGAGCGGTTATTACTAAAGTAATAACTTCCAAGACTCATCTAAAACTTTTGGGTTATCTCCCAATAAGTACTTTTCTTTAACGCCTTTAAGTTAGGCATAAGGAAAAACTAAAATGGATAGAATAGAAGTAAGCGGAGATAATCATGGTGAAAACATTGTTTTGTTCAATGAAATCCTTTTGTTAACAAGGTTGATCAGGTCTTGTTACCAAAACAATTTCATATGAGACAAAACTTTGTATTCCACTAATGATTATGTTACCTCAACCTTGATAGCAATGGTCCCAATCATAATAGTTTCAAATTTTTCTCTTGGTATGGGGCAATATATTTCTCCAACTTGAATGCCCTCAACATGTTCAATTGAATTCAAACCATAAGTCCTTTCAATCTTATTGGGGAAATAGACAGTATGTTCCTTGTCATTAACATTGAAGGTCACCTTCTCTTGATTACAATTAATAACAGCTCCTGCAGTATTTAAGAAAAGGTCTCCCAAGAATAATAGACATATTATCATCTTCAGGCATAAAAAGTTTGAGAGGATGCTCTCATAAGAAATATGAGTTGAAGTAAAAGAGAGCATCAAGAAGCAAATTCAAAACACATCTTCAGGCATAGGAATCGTGTATGCAAATAAATTCACAAAGAACAAAGTGACAAGCATAGGAAGATAAAACAAGAGTAATTTCAAAACTTTCAACACATAGAGAGGTGTTTCAATACCATGAAAACTTCCACAACCATATTTTCCTCTCTCATAATAATTTTTAGTAGCCTCATTAAGAAACTCAACAATATAACTATCACATAAAGCATGCTTTTCATGATCTACAAGCACTAGAGCTTTATTATAAACACTTTCAAAAGAATCCTCAGGAACATAACATTCATCCTCCTTTAGTAAGCATGGAGGAAAATCAAATAATGTAAGGGATAAAGAGTTACTCTCATTAGAAGGTAGGCATGGGTAGCTAATCCATTCTTCCTCCTTTTGTTCGTCACTCTCCTCCTCTTTTTCATCTAATGAGATTTCAGGTTCATCAAATTCTTCTTCCATAGGATCCTGCAAGGCATTAGTCTCTTCCATTTGTGGAAAGCATCTATTAAAATATTCAAGAATATAGCCATTTTCATCCTTGTAATTATCAAAGCAAAATTTAAGTATACCATAAACCTCATATTTGTAAGGTGAATCATCAATATTTTCAAGCAAACTAGCAAGTTCAAAAGCACCCTTCCAAGCAATAAATTCTTCAATTTGTTCTGCATCATAAAAGTCATAAATTCCTTTAGCATAAGAAGATATGGTATCATTATCATTATACTCACATTGAAAAGGGAGGTGTTTATACCTCTTTCTGCAACGAGATTCATCACAGCAATAAGTAACATTATAAGTAGAGCACACGTTTCTAGCAATGGTATACAATCTATCAATTTGTTCCCATAAGTGTTTCCCTTTTTGTGACAAGCGGTGTTCCTTATAATAATATTTTTGATCTTCTGTGAACCCACCTTGCCAATAAGCTTCAGTTTCAAAGAAACCAACCATTGACAACAAGCATGATAAGGCAAGACAATAACAGACCAACGAAAATAACAACTAGAGTAGAAACTACTTTTTTTATTTTTTATAAAGAAACAAGCAAACAAGGAGAAAATAAACTTAGCTTGAACAATAGTGAATCCAAGTGGACTTGATAAATAAAGCTATGCTCCTCAGCAACGGCGCCAGAAAATAGTATTGATGACCCACAAGTATAGGGTGTGTATCGTAGTATTTTTGAGGGAAGTGAAACCCAATTTATTGATTCGACACAAGGGGAGCCAAAGAATATTTATAAGCCTTAACAACTGAGTTTTCAATTCAGCTGCACCTGGAAACAATCTTGCTCACAGCAGTTTATCAGTAGCAACAGTTTTGTAGTAGGAATAGTAAAGTAACAACAGTAGTAAAGCAAAGCCAGTAGTAACAAAAGCAGTAAACAGTGGGATTCGAGTGCGGTAGGCATAGGGATGGATGGACGGGCGTTGCATGGACATAGCAATCAGAACATAGGGCAATTGCAGATAAATAAGATAAAGCATCCAAGTACTAGACAATCCTAGGCATGTGTTTCATATATAGTCATACGTGCTCGCAATAAGAACTTGCACAACATCTTTTGTCCTGCCAGCCCGTTTGCAGTGGGGCCTTTAGGGAACTACTGGCAATTAAGGTGCTCCTTTTAATAGAGCACCGGAGCAAAGCATTAACACTCTGTGAACACATGTGATCCTCACATCAAAGCCATTCCCTTCCGGTTATCCCGATTTCTGTCACTTCAGGGCCATAGATTCTGGACATCAACGTGTGTATATAACTTGCAGATAAGACCATAAACAATACTATCATAATGAATCAATAACATGTTCAGATCTGAAATCATGGCACTCGGGCCCTAGTGTCAAGCATTAAGCACAACAAGTCGCAACAAAGTCATAAAGCACTAATAAAAGATACTAGGCACCATGCCCTAACAATCTGATGCCATTACATGAACGATCTCATCCAATCCCTACCATCCACATAGCCTACAGCGGGAGATTACTCATTCAAGGATGGGGGAAACATGGATGGTCGATGGAGATGATGGTGGAGATCGATGGAGATGGCTCCGGGGGCACTTCCCTGTCCCGGTAGGGTGCCGGAACAGAGACTTTCTGTCCCCCGAATTTCCCCTTTTGTGGTGGCGGCGCTGGGGAACTTCTTCTGGAAAAACGTCCAACCCCCGAGAGTTTTTAGGTCAGAAGGCTTCTTATAGGCGAAGAGGGAGACCGAGGGGGTGCCTAGGGCCACCACACCATGCCCTGGCGCGGCCAGGCCTAGCCCGCGCCTGGGGGGTGTGGCAAGCCCCTGGCCCTCCTCCGTCTCGTATTCTGGCTCCTGGAGTCTTCTGGAAAAATAGGCACTTTTGCTTTTGTCCCGTTCAATTCCGAGAATATTCATTTTCTGACTTTCCTGGAACCAAAAACAGCAGAAAACAGGCAGCTGGCACTGTGGCTCTTGTTAATAGGTTAGTCCAAGAAATCATATGAAAAGTACTCCAAAGTGTGGACAAAACACAAGAAAGTGGATAAAACCAAGCATGGAGCATCAAAAATTATAGATACATTTGCAATGTATCATGCGTCAGCAGAGGAAGCCGAAGTACTAGCATGTTTAGAGGGCCTGAGGCATTTGATTGGACTAAATTGTGTGGGTGCCACGCTAGAGTCTGACTGCCTTCGACTTGTGCAGATTCTATCTTCGAGGTCTATTGTCACATCGCCAAGCTGGGTTGGTTATTTAGAGTGCCAGGAGCTCCTGAAGATCCATTAGCATATTAGTGTTGCCAAAGTAGACCGCATGAGTAATAGAGTTGCGCATTCTTTAGCGCAATTAGGAAAAGGTAGTTTAATGGTTGTACGATGGAATCTGTCCCGGCCTGTGTGTTGGGGGCGGTCCAATCAGGTTGTAAAACGATCTAATTGCACTGTACTAGAGCAGCAAGTTTCAGACGCACTCTTTTCCTTACCAGGATACCTAAGGGGACTGAAAGGTTTTTAATGAGGTGGCTTGCTTGCTCAATATACTGATCGTTTTACCTTAAAAAGATATAAAGTTGAAACAAAAATGGAGAGTGGGAACAAAATTTAAACATGTGAGGAACAAATCACGACTATTGTGAGAATAAAAATTTAGACTGTTGGAACAAAACTTAGACTAGTAAAACAAAAAGTGACGCTGCAGGACCAAAATTTTAAAAATTATCTAGGAGATGGAACAAGAAAAAATTACAACATGGAACGAATCATGACAACGAGAGGAATAAAAATATGAACAAAAATCGAAACAAACTAAAACACATGGAACAAAGACAAGTGCACAAAATTGAAACAAAAATGGATAGTGGGAACCCGTAAGGAATAAATCATAACTATTGTCGGAATAAAAATTAGACTGCTGGAACAATATTTTTTTGTGAAAATGCAAAGCGTGTGTTTCAATGCATTGATAGAAAAGAGAGAGTTCGTACAAATATTTACACGCTTATTACAAGCGGACGCCCCATATAACTCAACCCGCTAAACCTAGGCGGCCGGAATCAGGGCATGTAGCCCCCTCGCTCCAGCGTCAGCCCAAGATCGAGCCTCGGATCGAATCGTGTCCAGGATCCCTCCTAGGTTCGGAGAGACATTATCGAACACGGCTGCGTTGTGTTGCTTCCAAATCCACCATGTCGTCAGCATGACTAGCGACGAGGTTCCCTTGTGCAAGGCACGGAGCGTAGATTGGCACACCTTCATCCACCATTTGACGAAATCCGCCTCATCCTCCTCTGGGGGGTGGCCGTGGATCGGATCCATGATAGCACCTCGTGCCAGACCGATCTAGATAAAGGACAACCAACAAGTAGATGCCTCATCGTCTCCGTCGACTGGTCACACAGGGGGCAGTGAGGCGGGTGTGGAAGCCCTCGTTGCGCCAGCCTCTCACCCGTCCAGCAGCGGTCTTGGCAAGCTAGCTAGACAAAGAACTTCACTCATGGTGGGGCCCATGTGCGCCAGTTGAGTCTCCAAGAGCTCGTCAGCAATGCTCCTTCGAAAAGGAAATCGTAATAAGACTTGGAGGA
Organism: Avena insularis; assembly: GCA_023614405.1. Taxonomy (NCBI): domain Eukaryota; kingdom Viridiplantae; phylum Streptophyta; class Magnoliopsida; order Poales; family Poaceae; genus Avena; species Avena insularis. Next base: position 358,005,516 of record CM042684.1, read on the forward strand.
GTACTGTGCATATGTCGTCCACCTCTAGCATAGGGTGTCAGTCCCATCCGACAGAGTGAAGTCTCGCATCCTGATCCACAGCTGTACGTACTGCCAGAGGGCTAGTGCGCTCATCGCCCCTTGGATGTCCGTGATCCACCGGCGCTGCAGAAGTGCCTCTCTCACCATGCGGCTCTTACGAGCGCGGTTCGGGATTAGTGCCATGAGGTCCGGCGCTATCTCCTCGATCTTCTAGCCTTCGAGTCATCTATCTGTCCAGAATAGGGCTAGCGAGCCATCACCCACCTCCATCGTAGTGGAGGCATCGAAGACCTGAAGCTCCGTGTTGGAGAAGCGCATATCGAGCCCGCGCCAAGGCCGTAGCGGGTTGGTGCGCATCCTCCAAATGCAGTGTGTCCTGAGGATAATGGCCATGCGGCCTAGGTCTAGAACTCCCAAGCCACCATGCTTGAGGGGTCTACAAACCCTATCCGAATTGACGTGGCAGTGTCCTCCTTCCGCGTCCGCCCTTCCGGCCCAAAGGAAGCCCCTGCAAATCTTTTGGATCTGCTTTAGGGTCTTCTTGTTAAGCCCATGTACGATGATCTGGTGGAGGGGGATCGCCATCAGTACCGACTTAACGAGAGCCAAGCGCCCAGCCTTCGCCATCATGGAGGCTTTCCATGATGTTAGGCTGTCTGCTATACTGTCCACTAGTGGTTGGAGTGTCGTAGCTGAAGGACGCCGCAACGAAAGGGGAATGGCAAGGTATTTGTCAGGGAATGGTGCCAATCGGCACTCCATGACACCCGCTGCTCTCTCAGCTTCCTCGTCCATGCAGGCGATGGGGTCACCGAGCACTTAGCGAAGTTGGTCCGTAGCCCTGATGTCTCCCCAAATAGAGCAAGAATTGCACGTATCGCGCGCAGTTCTGCTTCATCGGTGTGATAGAAGATCACCAGATCGCTAGCATAAAGAGATACTGACGTCACCAGCTCGCGGGACGCCACCCTTCTTAGCACACCCAGCTCTTTGGCCTTAGCCAACATCCTGTTGAGCGAGTTGATAAACAACACAAACAACATCGGTGACAAGGGGTCTCCTTGTCTCAGGCCCCATCGATGCCAGATGGGGGGCCTGGCTCGCTGTTGAGCAACATCCGTGTGCTGGCTATCGATAGTAGGATGGCCACCTGCTCTCGAAATCTAGGGCCAAACCCTACTTTACGCAGCAGCTCGAACAACAACGCCCACGACACTGAGTCAAAAGCTCGAGCTATGTCTAGCTTGAGCATGACTCGCGTCTCCTTGAGCCTGTGTAGATGTAACACCCTCAAATCGGCCCTATGCAAGTTTTAGCCCTTTCCGCCAAACCCGCATAGAAACGATTCAAGGACGCCCACCAGGCACTTTCGTGCGGGTGGAAAACAAAGTAATACCATTACACAACTGTCCTCGATGGGACCCACAGAACAGATAAATACAACAACGACTCCGTGAGTCAAGAATACAGATATACAATACAAAGATCCAAATCACCTTGAAAACGATAGAGCTTCCGACTACAGACAAGATGCAAATGGGGCTAAGAGCCCTGAAGAATAACCAATGGCGTCCATAACCCTGCCTAGGCCAAGCCGGAAGGGTAACCCTACTAACGACGGCAATCTCAAACCTGCTAGAACAAAAGGGGTGCCGACAAAGGGCAAAGGAAAAGAGGGCGTCGATCGAGGCCAAGACAGCGAGGCTAGAATTCGGCGGCTCTCGCCTACATAGGTATGGTGGGCTGAAGCGGCAGCGCAGCGGCACTAAACAACCTATAGAGACTCGCTACAACTGGCGGTTATCAGAGAGGGATAAGAAAGACCTATTCGGATCCAACCTAGCACCAAACAAACCCATCCTGGCATTCCCCCTTGAGACCAAACGAGGAAGTTAAGCCGAGGATACTCACACGGTTGGCAGTTTTATTTAATCTTTCCATTATAGTTGCACCACTTACTAATCAGATATAGATAGCATGAGTCATCCTGAAGCATAAGTAGTGGGCAGTTTTATTATCCATTCCGTGGTAGTTGGAACATTTACTAGTCAGATATAATTGTCCTGAGGAATCCCAAAACCTAGCAGTGGTTGGCACTTTTATCACATTCCATTGGAGTTGCAACACTTACTAGGCATATATAACAAAACAACCCAGATCCAGCAGCTGTTGGCATTTTTAATATCCATTCCGTTATAGTTGAATCTGATTACTAGTCATATATTAAGTCAAGTTTATAACACTACTTTAGTTATGCTTGTCTATGATCGAGATACTGTGCTCCAAGTCGTCCATAACCGCGGACACGGCTTTCAGAAAGTTTTACCCTGCAGGGGTGCACAAATAGCAACACACACTCGATCAACCTCGGAAAAACCAACTCAAAACCCAACGAGGCATTCACGACAAAGCGATCACAGGATTCAGAAATATTTCAGGGGGCCACCCCACTAAGCTACCCGCAACGAAGTTGGCCAGCTCCGGAACGTACCCAGGGTTTGTGTGGACGGCTGTAAACGACTGGGAACCCAAAAGTGTGACTGGGATTGTCGATACAGCAAAAACGTGTCACGATCCTAAACAGTACAGGTGCTCCACGCACAATCGTAAATAAAGCAGTAACATGGCATAAGTATAGGATAGTAATAAAACCCCAAACTAGTTTGTGGCCCCAAGAAATAGAAATGAATCAAGCTCTGGCTCAGGGGGGTCCATAAGGCCTCCCGGATGTGGATAGTGCGAAAAATCAAGGAACAGATATCAAGTACTCGGGGTCCTACGGGACACAAGTGAGCATGGAAGAACCAAATAACATCTATTGCCCACTGATGCCTCTGCATTAGTTATATCTAGCATTTTAATAGTTGTATTTAAAGTCATGATCATCTCCACCAATAAGCTTCTCCACCAATAAACATATGCCCGCATTCCAACAACTGTGGTACTCGACAACACGAGATCGCACCTGAGCAAGCAACTACGACTCGCAAGGCCAGCTATCTACCAAACAACAGGTAATAGGAGGTGTCCATGGCAATATAGAGGCTGCACAGGGTATAACTGGTACGGAACACTAAAGCATCGCGACACAGATAGCAATAGATCAACAGGAGGAAATAAAGTCTACAAATGCAAAATAGGTAGAAGAGGGAGAGATGCTCGCCTGGGAAACACAGCCGAAGGTTCATAACTGAAGAACTTGTCGATACTCGCATCAACTCATCGGCCTAATCCACAAAGAAGCAAAGCACTAAAAGAAACACCGGATGCAATATTTAATACTACGACAAAAGATTCGGCATGATTATGATATGATGCAGATGCGGTGCAATTAGACAGTGTTAAGCGGAACCGGGGTCCCGACAATTAATTACACGGTTCAAGTTATTTAGCTACCCCGCAAATTAAATGTTGTCTTAACAAGGAAAAATATGTCACCGGTTCGCTACACAAATTTAAATGGAGCCAGTATAAGACTAGAAAAGCCCGCATGTGGACTCCATATTTAATTATGAGGTGAATTGCAGAAATAGCCCCAAACACCCAATATGCATGCAAGTATGAACACTTTAATGCAACAAGTATATATCATTTATAAAATAGGGTTCCAAGAAAAGGAGTCACACATGTTTGGGGTTCGAAGATCTTGGGGTCTCTAGGGATCGGTCTCGGCTTCGGCCTCCGGAATCGGGTCTCCAGGGTCTTGGTGTTCGACGGGGCTCGGGCGCGCCGGGATCGGTCTTCAGATTTCGGGGGGAGAACTTGGCGTCCTCGAGGAAGTACTTGGCGTATCCGTGTCGACGACCTTGGGGGTTTTGGCTCCGATTGTCGATGTCAGACTCGGGTATCGGCGCCGGTTTTTGTCGAGGTGTCTCGGTGGTACTTAGGGTCCCTTGAATTTGCGACGGAGATCTTGTCGGACCGTGAAGAGCTAGAGGTCCGGGGTTCTTGACTTGGCAGGCAGAAGGCAACATAGCCGTAACAACATCACATATCAGTACAACATCGGGAAGAGCACACAGACATGTGACACCACGGGTACATTGCTACCTGCAGCTAATGAGAAGGACCTTCTCTGCAAAACAAAAGCAGCGCCCGGAGACAGAGCACGCACGCAAGGTTGTGGAGGAGCTCGGCCGCGGCGATGTGGTCTTGGACGAAGACGGACAGCGAGCACGCGGAGTCACAGAGGCGTCAGCGTCTGGACCTGCGCGGCAGCGGTCGGTGTCCTGCAGGAGTTCGACGCGGTTGGACAGAGGAGGTGGCTGGGGGCGGGCCGGAGCTCTGGGTCGGCGGACGGGTGAGGACGGCCGACGTTGATGGCAGGACGGGAACGAGGTCGCGGCAAGGGGAAGCTCCGGGCGGCGCGCGACGAGCAGAGGCGGCTAGAGGCGGGGACGCGCCGGGGCACGAGGTGACGGCGAGGAGAAGGCGTGGGGCTCGGGGCCAGCGCGGGTTGCAGGGGCGGCCGGAGCCAGAGAAGGAGGCCGTGGTGGCGGGTCGCTCGTAGCGGTGGAAGATGGTCCGCGTGAGGATAGGAAGAGGCGGGGCGGGGCGGCGCGGTGGAGGCGCGGCTCCGGTGGCGGCGGTGCTTCGTGGGGTCGAGGACGGTGGCGGCTCGGGTCGCAGCGACGGCGGCCGGGTACTCATGGGCGAGCCTTGACTGGGCTCAGCCGGGAGGGCTCCAAGGCTGTGGACGGAAGGTGGGGGAGGAAGAGAGAGACGGGGGTAGGGGAACACGTGCGGGAGGAGGATGGAGGTGGGGCGGGATGCGGATAGGGTGGTGGCGGAGGGGACGTCGGCGGCGGGGTAGGGCGAGGCGGTCGCGGGGAAGACCGTGTCGGGCGATAGGGCCGAGGCGAGGAGGCGGGTGCAGAGTGGTGGGGCCAGGCACGGGGCAGGTGGCTGTCAGCGTCTTGGCGTGGGGGTGTGCGCGTGGGGATCGGGGTGTCGGCAGGTGGGTGAGGTGGCCACGTGGTGGGGGAGAGCTGGCGGTGGGGCCTAGGGGCAGGGGTGTGGTGGCTGGCTGGGGTGAGGTGGAGGAAAAGGGATGGGGTTGGTGAGGTGGAGAGAGGGGATTGGATGGGGTGAGGTGGAGGGGAATGGGTAGACTAGGATTGGGTAGAAAAGGGTCTAGGGTTAGACAGATTAGAGTTTTAATTTTGGAGGTGGCCGGCTAGGTTTTCGGGCCTGGCTGGCTGCCTCCTATAAAAATAATATAAATTTGTTTATTTAAAACGGGGCTTTTGAAATCCGTTTTTAGACAAAACAAAATACTCCGGAGACCCGGGTTTTAATTTGAATTAAAGACGGGGCGTTTTGAAAACAAAACCAGGCTTTTCGAAAATAGTTTTGTACAAACACATGCATGATGACATGACGATGCTCAAATGCAATGAGGCATGATGACATGAGCATGCGGTCATGATGATTTTGGCGGGATGCCACAGTAGAAGTCTAGCTGGTTGTTGTACCAATATGAAGTTATCATGTATGAAGCGTTTCTGGATGAAGGTGCATTGGTTCAGGTCCACCAGGGCCCCCAGTCTAGGGGAAAGCCTCGATGCCAACACCTTTGCCGCCAGCTTGGCAAAGATGTGTATTAGCCTAATCGGACTATAGTCCCCAAGAGCCACCGCGTCACACCGTTTGGGCAGCAACGTGATAAAGGCTTGGTTAAGTCCTCAAAATCCGTGCCTGTTTAAGATATGCAGTTTGTCGAAGGCCATCATAAAATCAACTTTGACCGTTTGCCAGCAGGACTGTAAGAATTTTGTCGTGAATCCATCTGGTCCTGGCGCCTTACCATGAGATAGTCGCTTCACAACATCCCACACCTCTTCCTATGAAAAGGGTGCATCCAGGTCTGAGAGGTCCTCAGCATGTCTGTCTAGAAACTCTAGATCCAGCGAGAATTCTCGGTCAACCGACATCCCTAGCAGAGACTGGAAATGATCGTGTGTAGCTTCTGCGATGGACGCATGGTCCACCACTACTGCGTCGTTGTCCTAAAGGCTGCGGATCATGTTCTTCTGTCTCTGATGGGAGGCATGCTGATGGAAAATGCAGTGTTCACGTCTCCCTCTTTCAGCCATGCCACCTTAGCGTGTTGCCGTGCCATGGTGCGCTCTAGGGATGCCAACCCTAGGTATGTGTGCTTCATCTTAGCGTGAAGTGAGCGCTCATCCACGGTAAGTTGTCTGGATTCCATGGTGACATCCAGTCGATACACCACTTCCCGTGTTATCATAAGATGCAGTCTCACCGATCCAACCTTCTTGTCTACCCAGCTCGTCAGCTGTTGTGCCGTGTGTTTCATCTTATAGACAAGACACCGGTAGGGGTCGGGGTCACCGTCGATGGTTACCCAAGCTGATCCAATGACTTCAGTGAAACCATCCATCTTCATCCAGAACTGCTCGTACTGGAATCGCTTCCTGCCTGCCATGATGGGCGTGCAGTCAAGCAACAACGGACAGTGGTCAGAAATAACCGACAAAAGACAGCACAAGTGGCAGCTATCATACATCTCCTCCCAATCAGCAGTGCAGAAGACCCTGTCAAGTCGCACAAGCGTTGGGGGATCCCGCTCGTTCGACCAAGTATATTTCCTACTGTGTAGGTAGATCTCCTTCAAGCACAGTCATTTAGGAATCTCCTGAATCGACCCATCATACATCGGTGGAGGTCGTTGTTGTTCTTATCCTCGTCCCAATAGATCATGTTGAAGTCTCTGCATAGGATCCATGGTCCTACATGAGTCCTCCTGACCTCTTGCAGCTCTGAGAGGAAGGCAATCTTATCCACCTCAGCCTGTGGGCCGTAGACACATGTCAACCACCAAGGTGTTCCATCCGGGGGGTCACCCTAGCTGTCACGCTGTTGAGATCTACATGTGCGCTATCCAACTGCACCACCCTGCTTTTCCAAGCTACTATGATACTGATACATTGCAAATGTATCTATAATTTTTTATGCTCCATGCTTGGTTTTATCTACTTTCTTGTGTCTTGTTCACACTTTGGAGTACTTTTCATATGATTTCTTGGACTAACCTATTAACAAGAGCCACAGTTCCAGCTGCCTGTTTTCTGCTATTTTTGGTTCCAGGAAAGTCAGAAAATGAATATTCTCAGAATTGGACGGGACAAAAGCCAAAGTGCCTATTTTTCCGGAAGACATCTGATGCCAGAATACGAGACGGAGAAGAGCTGGGGGCCGGCCACACCACCTGCCGCATCAGCTAGGCACAGCCCACCAGGGGTGGTCCGCCGACCCAGACCCTCGGCCTCTCCTTCCGCCTATATATTGCCCTCGGGACCAAAACCCTAGGTACCCGATCAAAAATCCACGAAAGAGTCTATAGCCACCATCATCTCCATCCCTAGATCGGGAGGGATCTGAAGCTCTTCCCGGCACCCTGCCGGAGAGGGGAATTCACCCTAGAGGCCTTCTTCATCATCATGCAAGCCTCCAGTGTGATGCGTGAGTAGTTCATCTCTGGACTACGGGTCCATGTAGTACCTAGATGGCTGGTTCTCCTCCTTTTTGCTTTCATGTCTAGATCTTGTGAGCTCCGTATATGATCAAGATCATCTATTTGTAATTCTGCATGTTGTGTTTTCCGGGGATCTGATGGATATTGAGATGCTATTTCAGATTGATTATTGATTCTATCATGTCTTTGTTATTTGTGATCTTACATGCTTTCCGTTGTTAGTAGCTATCTTGGCCAAGTAGATGCTAGCAACTCCAAGAGTTAGTATTTATGCTCGATAGTGGGTTCATGCCTCTGGTAATCTGGGGAAGTGACAGAAATCTCTAAGGTACTAGATGTGTTGTTGCTACTAGGGAGAAAACAACAATCCTTTGTTCATAGAACAATCGTATTGTTTACATTACACGCAATTCGTAAAGTAATAATCTGTTGCTTGCAACTTAATACTGGAGGGGGTTCGGATGATAACCTGAAGGTGGATTATTAGTCATAGATGCAGTTGGATGGCGGTCTATGTATAATGTTGTAATACCCAATCAAGTTCCAAAGGAGTCAAGATGATTAGTATATGCATGTATTGCTTCCTCGATGTTTGTCAATTGCCTCGCTGTAATTTGTCCACCCAGCATGTTATCTATCTTAAGGAGAGCCACCTCTAGTGAACTATGGATCCCGGTCCTTTCTTTTACATATAATCTACAAACTGTTTACTGTTTTGTGTTTACTTTCTGCAAACTATTACTTCCTTCCATTCGATACGTTTAATCCTTCGTTTTTACCAAAACCGGTGAGATTGACAACCTCATCGCAAGTTGGGGACAGAGTTATGTCGTTGTGTTGTGCAGGTCTCTACGTTGCTACTAGCACCGGTAGTGCGCCCTGCCAAGGCTCAGCTAGCAACACCTTTGGGGTGTTTCCTTGCTCCTACTGGTTCAATTAAACCTTGGTTTCTTACTGAGGGAAAACTTACTGCTGTGCTCATCATACCTTCCTCTTGGGGTTCCCCAACGAGCTCGATATATTTTGGGCCATCAAGTACTTTTTCTGGCGCCGTTGCCGGGGAGTCAAGGACATCTTCACAAGGGGAGTCCCTCATAACCAATCTCTTTACTTTGTTATTTTTGTTTTGCTTAGTTTCTTTTTGTTTTGTTTGCTTATTTCTTTATCAAAAACACAAAAAATTAGTTTTACAAGTTTGCTTTCTTATTTGAAAACCCCCAAAAATGACTACTCTTGAAAAGACTAAGTTGTGTGACTTCACTAGCACCAACAACAATGATTTTGTGAGCACACCTATTGCTCCACCTATGGCTGAAAATACTTTCTTTGAGATAAAACCTTCTTTGCTCAATCTTGTTATGAGAGAACAATTTTCTGGTATTGGTAATGAAGATGCTGCTTCCCATCTAAATAGCTTTGTTGAACTTTGTGAGATGCAAAAGCATAGGGATATAGATGGTGATATTATTAAGCTGAAATTGTTTCCTTTCTCTTTGAGAGGAAAAGCTAAAGAATGGTTGAATTCCTTAACTAGGAATAGTATTGATTCTTGGACTAAGTGCAAAGATGCTTTTATTGGAAAATACTATCCTCCTGCTAAGATTATATCCATGAGAAGTGAAATAATGAAGTTTAAACAACTTGATAATGAGCATGTTGCTCAAGCTTGGGAAAGAATGAAATCTTTGGTAAAGAATTGTCCCACTCATGGACTGACTGCTTGGATGATCATCCAAACTTTTTATGCAGGATTGAACTATTCTTCAAGGAACCTATTGGATTATTCTTTGGAGGTACCTTTATGACCATCACTTTGGGTGCTGCAACAAAACTTTTGGACAATATGATGGTTAATTATTCTGAATGGCATACTGAGAGAGCTCCACAAGGTAGGAAGGTAAATTCTATTGAGCAAACCTCCTCCTTGAGTGATAAAATTGATATTATTATGTCTATGCTTGTTAATGGGAAAGCCCATATTGATCCAAATAACGTTCCTTTAGCCTCTTTGGTTGCTCAATAAGAGCAAGTTGATGTGAACTTCATAAGAAATAACAACTTTGGCAACAATGCTTATGGTAATAATGCTTATAGGAACAATTTCGGTAACAACAATTATAGGCCCTACCCTCCTAGTAATACTTATGGCTATAATGGTAAATCTGGATTACCTAGTGAAGGAAGAATTTTAGAAGTTGAAAGAGACACTAAAAACTTCATACAAATGCAATATGAGCAAAATAAGCTATTCACTAAAACTATGGAGGAACAATCTACCATTTTGAAAAATATTAGCCATCAACTTGAGAGTCTAAATAGGGAAATTCCTAGTTTACAACTGAAACTCTCTAATGCTAAAAGGAATATATCATCTCTATCTGAAGCTCAATCTTCTTTGAATAAAATGGCTGCTAAACCTGAAACTAATGATAATCCCTTTGCAGCTACCAATGATATACAAGTAGGAATTGATGAAAATGTTAGACTATTAGCTGAATTACATGCAAGGTGGGAAAGAGAAGATGAAATTGCTAGAAACATTAGTGTTTCTACTATCACCACCACTAGTGTTGAGGCTAGTAATAGTTCTACTACTTTAGATGAGAAATTTGATTTTGATCTTGATGGTTGCAATATCTCTAAAGTTATTAAGTTCCTACAAAAGCTTGCTAAAAGTCCTAATGCTAGTGCTATGAACATGGCCTTTACAAAACACATTACCGATGCTCTCATAAAGATTAAGGAAGAAAAGATGAAACATAAAGCTTCTATTCCTATAAAACAAGAGGATGGTTGGGAACCCATCAATAATATGGAAGTGAATGACTTTGATTTCAAAGCTTTGTGTGATATTGATAGTAGTGTTTCTATTATGCTTAGAAGGATTTATGATATGCTTGATTTGCCTCCTCTTGAAGATTGCTATTTGAATGTCCCACTTGATGATAATGTTAAAAAGAAACTCATGAGGAGTCTTAATGATGTTCTTATTATGGTTAACGACTCCTATGTCCCCGTTGATTTCTATGTTTTGGATGTTGAATACAATGCTTCTTGTCCTATTACTTTGGGAAGACCTTTTCTTAGAACTGTTGGTGCCATCATTGATATGAAAGAAGGCACCATTAAATTTCAACTCCCACTCAAGAAAGGTATAGAACACTTCCCTAAAAAGAGAGAAAATATTTCTTTTGCTTCTCCTATGAAAACAAAATTTGGTCTTAATGCTTCTTCATTTGAGAACACTTGATTTCTCTAAGGTACTAGATGTGTTGTTGCTACTAGATGTGTTGTTGCTACTAGGGAGAAAACAACAATCCTTTGTTCATAGAACAATCGTATTGTTTACTTTACACGCAGTTTATAAAGCAATAATCTGTTGCTTGCAACTTAATACTGGAGGGGGTTCAGACGATAACCTGAAGGTGGATTATTAGTCATAGATGAAGTTGGATGGCGGTCTATGTATTATGTTGTAATGCCCAATCAAGTCTCAAAGGAGTCAAGATGATTAGTATATGCATGTATTGCTTTCTCAGTGTTTGTCAATTGCCCCGCTGTAATTTGTTCACCCAGCATGTTATCTATCTAAGGAGAGCCACCTCTAGTGAACTATGGATCCCGGTCCTTTTTCTTTACATACAATCTACAACTGTTTACTGCTTTGTGTTTACTTTCGAGCCTCCGAGCGTCCGCCCACGAACATGGCGACCATCGCGTTCTGTACCGCCAGTTCGGCCTCCTCCACTTCGGCCGTCCTGGAGAAGACACAGACCGTGCGTGCTGGCCTATGAACGAGCTCGCCGCCCGTTGCCGTGAATGGTGATACCACCTAGGAGTCTGCGCGTCGGGGGGCGCGGTCTCCGGCGGTCGAGCGGTTCGCTAGTGGCAACGGCACCACCACCATGCGCTCCTCGTGCCGCACAATCGCGTCCACCTCGAACCCAGGCAGGGTGAGCGTGCCTGATACATTGCAAATGTATCTATAATTTTTGATGTTCCATGCCTGGTTTTATCCACTTTCTTGTGTTTTGTCCACACTTTGGAGTACTTTTCATATGATTTCTTGGACTAACCTATTAACAAGAGCCACAGCCGCCTGCTTTTCTGTTTTTGGTTTCAGGAAAGTCAGAAAATGAATATTCTCGGAATTGGACGGGACAAAAGCCAAAGTGCCTATTTTTCCAGAAGACTCACGGAGCTAGAATACGAGACGGAGGAGGGCCAGGGGCTGGCCACACCCCCCAGGTGCGGGCTGGGCCTGGCCACGCTTGCATGGTCCGCCGCCTGTGCACCCCGGTCTCCCTCCTCTTCGCCTATAAGAAGCCTTCTAACCTAAAAACTCCGGGGGGTTCGACGTTTTTCCAGAAGGAGTTCCGCTCCGCCGCCACCACCAGATTCCACGAAACAAAGACCGGAAACTCATTACGGCACCTGCGGGACGGGGAATTGGAGGAGATCATCGCCATCGTCATCACCATCGCTTCTCCATCGACCATCCATGTTTCCCCCATCTATGAGTGAGTAATCCCCCGCTGTAGGCTATGGGGATGGTAGGGATTGGATGGGATCGTTCATGTAATGGCATCAGATTGTTAGGGCATGGTGCCTAGTATCTTTTATTAGTGCTTTATGACTTTGTTGCGACTTGTTGTGCTTAATGCTTGTCACTAGGGCCCGAGTGCCATGATTTTAGATCTTAACATGTTATTGATACATTATGATAGTATTGTTTTTGGTCTTATCTACAAGTTGCGTACACACGTTGTTGTCCGGAACCAATGACCCCGAAGTGACAGAAATCAGGATAACCGGAGGGAATGGCTTTGATGTGAGTATCGCATGTGTTCACGGAGTGTTAATGCTTTGCTCCGGTGCTCTATTAAAAGGAGCACCTTAATTGCCAGTAGTTCCCTTGAGGCCCCGCTGCAAACGGGCTGGCAGGACAAAAGATGTTGTGCAAGTTCTTATTGCGAGCACGTATCACTATATATGGAACACATGTCTAGGATTATCTAGTACTTGGATGCTTTATCTTATTTATCTGTAATTACCCTATGTTCTGATTGCTATATGAATTGTCTTGTCCATGCAACGCCCGTCCATCCATCCCTATGTCTACCGCACTTAATCCTCATTTATCGCTATTGTTCTTTGTTGTCTTTACTTTACTACTCATTGCTACTTTACTATTCCTATTACAAAACCTGTTACTCTTGATAAACTGCTGTGAGCAAGATTGTTTCCAGGTGCAGCTGAATTGACAACTCAGTTGTTAAGGCTTATAAATATTCTTTGGCTCCCCTTGTGTTGAATCAATAAATTGGGTTTCACTTCCCTCGAAAATACTGTGATACACCCCCTATACTTGTGGGTCATCAGTGCCCTGGCGTGTAGGTTGGCGCCGCGCCTTTGGGGTGGGCCGGGCAGCCAGGCGTGTCGTCTCTCTCGGCCCCGTTGCTTGGGGTTGCAGCGGCTGCCCTTGGGGCCGGGCAGCCTGGCGAGTCGTCTCTCTCGGCGCTGCTGCTTGGGGTTGAAGCGGCAGCCCTTGGCGTCGAGTCGGCGCCGTCGCCGTGGCCGGGGCCCGGCGGCGCGTGTCGTTCAGCACTTGAACCGGGGCATGCCTGGCGTGGCAAGGTGCGTGGCGCTCCTGGCCGGGCGCAGGTCTGTCCGCCTACACAGGTGGCCGGTCTTGGTGCACCATCGAGGAGCGCCGTTGGCGCCGCTGGCCGGGCTGCGTCTGGTCTGTCGAAGTCTTGGCGCGGCGGCAGGTGACACTCGCGCGACATGTGCCCCTCACAGCCGCAACGATGGCACCCCGGCCCCGTCTTGCAGTCCGCCGCCCGGTGTCCTGGCTCCGAGCCGAGGAGGCAGAGCCCATCGTAGGGCACGCCGTCTTCGCCGCCACCTGCTTCCCCGCCCACCGCCCACGGGGGCGCTTCTTCTTCGACTGCTCCCATGGCCTATTGTCGTCGTATTCGATGGGTCGTCCGAGTTGTCGAGCTCGTCGATGGCTACCGACATGGGTTCACGGTCGACCTCCGACCTAGGCTCACGACGCATCCGGCGGGGCTCCTGCTCCACTGGTGACAGCTCGCTGGTGAGAGCATCCCTGTAGGAGTGCGACGATTTGTTCGAATCGAAGTCCCGGTCGCTGCGCCACCTGTCTACACGGCAGCGCCGGCCACCGTCGGGGGAGGGGGAACGGGAGGGGGTAGGCGTGGGGGAGGTGGCCAACGACGAGGGGGGGGTGGGGTGGGCGCCGGCGTCGGACTGGCCGTCGGCGGGGGGCTGCGGGTAAGGGGCTCTCATGCCACTGGAACAATATTTAGACTATTAGAACAAAAAGTTACGTTGCCGGAAAAAATAGAATGCCAGAATAAAAATAGATAGGATAAATCACACCTAGTGTTGGAACAAAAATTTAGACTGTGGGAACATAAAGATAAATTGTTGGAAAAAAATTAGATAGTTAGAAAAAAAATTGTCAGTCAAAATTAAGAAACAGTTAGGAGCAATCTCAGCGATTTGACCTTATCGTGTGATCCGCTCCATGTATGAACCAGATCGCATGTCCCCTTGCGGCACTTGCTCTGGCACCCAGACGGGCCAACATGACATGGGCTGCCAGTCCAGGAATTAACCGGGGTGAATTGTGATGAACTGGGCCAACTTGTGACATTGTGATGGGCCGTACACACTCTAGGAAGCAAAATGACCGAGAGCGAATGTGGCAGAGCGATTCCGCAGGAGTCTCAGGCGTGACAGCTTGAGGGCCTCGTCCGGCAAGCCGGCCTTTGCCAGCTGAGGTACAAGTGCGAATCGAAAGGTCAGGACTCGCAAGGGGTAGCGGCGGCTCTTCGTTGATGCAATTAAAACTGCTAGCTGCAGCGTATTGGGAGAATTAGAGTTCATCCGCCGCTGGTCAGCCGTTTTTACAAGCTATTAATGGAGGGATCACGGGTGAAGGTCAGTTGCAATTTCGCTTCTTACTCCGCCTACATATGCTCCGTACCGTCGTCCCGGCTCTTTCCTCCTTCCTCCAGCAAAGGTGCCTGTCCAACTTGAGCTTTGTTGTACTCTTTCGGTTTCAAAATATAAGATGTTTTAGCTTTGTGAATGAACTGTATCTAGACTTGATTTTTTAGTGTCTATGTTATCTAGGTTTAGAGTGAACCTAGACACTAAAAGAGATATAGATACACTCCTTTCACAAAGCTAAAATATCTTATATTTTAAAACTGAGAGAGTACAATTGTTTGGAGTAGTAGATTAATTCAGTTCGGAACTTCGGACTCCTTCTAATGTTGTTCTCCGCTCTTACAACTGTTTGCAGTAGCCGAAGTGGCCTGTAGCCAAGTGCTCCTCCGTGGTTCTGGTACATTGGTTCAAGGATTTCCTAGAGACAGGTTCTTGCTTTTTTTTTTGTTCAGGAGTTCTGTCTCCAGTTTTGTTCGTTTGGAATCCCATATTTTATCCAATGCCCAATATCTAACTATACATTCCTATGATTTCTGAGTTTTGCTATCTACGTGTCTGGCAATCTTTTATTACACGTCGCTTAATTTCCATCCAAACTACAACAAGATTTAGGACAGTGTTATCACCAACCGTATTAGCTCTGAATTTCTTAACAATTTCATCTTTGTTTATCCCGGCTGGTGTTATATATCTCGTTCATTTAATTTACCTAAACATACATTTTATGTTCAGTCTTGCATTTTTTGCCCGTGTCATATTGTGGTGGACATAAATTTAGAAATAAGAAATCATTTAGGTGAGTGCATAACGTGTACCCTTTTTATGCCTGCGGTTCAGTTCCCCCTATTTCAATTATTTGAATTGGTTTATCAATTTTTTATTTTATTAATATATTTTGCAAGATTCTTATTACCATATTTTGTAAATGGACGGGCGCGGCAAAACGTGCCATCAGGATCTAGTAAGTCATGATATTTGGTAGAACAAAACATTAGACTGTTGGAACCAAATTATACTATTTGAACTAAACAATTAAGAATCTTGAAAAAATATACAACCTAACTAGGAATAGAACATGAGAATTTATACAGAGTACTAACAGAAAAAGGAAATAAATGGAAAATATGAAGGAAAAGAAAATAGATGAAAGGAAACATACCCTAAAATGAAGACGCATGTTCGCACAAACGAGCATCTCACGTACCTATGTAGTACTCCCTCCGTTTTGAAATATAAGATGTTTTAGTTTTGTGAATAGAGTGTATCTAGACTTTTTTTTAGTGTGGAGCTTCATTCCAAACCTAGATGAACCTACACACTAGAAGAGGTCTAGATACATTCTATTCATAAAGCTAAAACATCTTATATTTCGAAACGGAGGGAGTATGTACGAACGCAGGAACGTGCAGAAGAGTAAAATAAGAGTAAAGAAAAAAACTACTCCCTCCAGCCTAAAATTTAAGGCGTCTAAGGATTAGTGAAAGTCTACACTTTCTAAGTTTGATTAAATTATACATAAAAATATGAATAATTATAATATTGAATCAATATCAATAGATTCATTATAAACTATATTTTCTCAACGTGCCTGTTCAATATTTTAGATGTAGATATTTAAAAAAATATATTTGATCAACATTAGTAAAATTTAATTTTTGACTAATTCTTATGTGTCTTATATTTTAGGATGGAGGGAGTAAAATAGGAGGAACAAACCGGAAGAAATCGTGTCAACGAGAAAAGCAAAACAAAAAAACGCACCTGAACATGGCCTAGTTACGTCTGATTGGTGGAGACTTATTGCTGGCTGCGTGAGCGTACGTGGGGCTTTGCAGGTATGAGATTATCAATGAAAGAGCTTAAACTAACCGGGACCGATTAAATGCTTTCAAAAAAAAAAACCGGGATCGATGAAAGATAGACGGGCCGAGCCGACATCCAAAATCGTTAAGCGAAACGGTAGCCGCGATCGTGCGCGCTACTGAGTCGTTTCCGGAAGAACAACAGCGCCCCTTTTTCTTCTTGGGCTAGTGTGGCAGCGACCCAAAGGCCGCCGTATATTTTTTCATATGTTGCCTTTGTATTGTTGGGTCGTGAGCCTCTGCCTCTTTTCCAGTGCACACATTTCCTCTTCATTTCCTCATGGTATTCTACCGCAATCCCTGCGCTTAATTTGCCTACGTAACTGAATTTTAAAAAAACTCTCCGTCAGTTTCACACCTAACTGACTAACTAATGAAGCCAAACTTTGAGAAACTTGGCAACTTCTCTGTATGGTCGGCTTGCCGGATGTTGGTTAAAACCTAAAAGGTAAGGGAGGATTGGCTGGAAGGGCGTGCAAGCTCCAGTTCGAACAGCGAGCAAAGTAGTTGGTCATCTCTTTGGAAAACGAAGGTGCCATCTAAAATTAGAGTCTTCTTCTGACGGCTTTCACACCAGTCCTTGCCCACTGGTACAACACTGCATCATCGTCATATGTCTGACTCCAGTGCGTGTGCTTTGTGTCATGATCCTTCGGACTCATGGCGCCATTCTTTACTTGACTGTAATATGGCGAGCAGCACATGGGCGCTGATGGATGAGGAGTTAATAGAACATCTGAAGGCGAGCAACTGTGCTGATGCGAAGGAATGGCTGTTCTTTATGATGGAAACTCTGTCTCATACTGACTTCATTCGCGCAACAGTCATTCTATGGGCGATCTGGATGACGAGACGGAAAGCAATTCACGAGAATATCTTCCAAAGCCCACTATCTATCATGGGTGTACACAGCTTTCTGGGAGAGTTGAAACTTGCACATGATACTGCTCCGATCGTTGATCCTCAACCTCGCAATGCCGCTAGGATTCCTTGGCAGCCTCGGTGGTGCCCTCCTCCGACCTCCATGTGCAAGTTAAATGTGGACGCGGCTGTCTCGTAGTCAACAGTCTCTGGGGCTGTTGGTGCTATCTGCAGGGATGAGGCTAGGGTTCTCTTAGGCGCCTCTGCAAGGGTGATCGAAGGCATTGTTGATCCACCAACTCTTGAGGCGATCGCTTGCTCTGAAGGACTGGCACTAGCAGAAGATCTGAACATAAAGAAGTTGATGTTGGCCACGGATTGCCTAGGGGTCGCAAGAGAAATTAACGAGGAGAGCCTGTCAGAGTATGTTACTGTAATCAAGGAGATACATGCGAGGCGTCGTCATTTTGAATCATCGGTAGTAGTTCATGAGAAGAGATCTTACAATGTGGAAGCACATGATTTAGCAAGAACCTCTTTAAGTCTAGGCTCAGGTCGACATATCTGGTTAGGCATGACACCAGATCCCATCCTTGTACCAAATATTATTAATCAATAAAGAAAGGATCTGATTCTCAAAAAAATAAAAAAATAATGAAGCCAAACTCACCGCATCGCTGGATCCTGGGCACACAACACAACAAACCAGGGATTGTAGAACAGTGATCTCATGAAATCTCTCTCGTGGAAATGAAAGGCTAGTGTCTAGTAACTTGCGTGTTATTGAACTTTGCGTTTGTTATCTTTTTCAGTATTAGTGCTTATATTTGGTTATGTGTATTCGAATATACGATGTTGCGATCCTTGGAGTACCTTGCGTTGTGCCTACGCTTCGTCGTTACTCCTTGAAAATATGTTCTATGGGCAACAAGGTCTCATTCCACACCCATGGTTACGTTTCTTATCAAGAAAAAAAATACGAGCAGGTACAATAAGGTGATGTAAATATGCTTTAAAAAATAAAATAACATATTTTCTCCTTGTTAGAGGAGAGCGAAGAGAAGCTGCCATATATGATTAGTCAGATGTAGCAGATGTTCCTACGTACTTTATGAGAGTTTGAGATGGGTCATATATTAATAAAATAGTACACATTTTAGATGAGTACCTAAGTAGCTATAGGGATGATTATGGAGGACATGCCAATAGCTTACAGCGAGCAAATGGCTCTACTAGTAAACTTGCTCTAAAAAAGCGTGTCATCTATTCTGCTCAGAAAAATTATTGTCTTTTCAATCGGTGCATAAAACCTGCACCATGACGAAAACTTAAAGGCAGATAAAATGATAAATGAGAGACAACGGACAACTCCGTTTCGTGTATTCTCAGAGCTTTCTGCTGAACACAAAATGACAGCATGTATCATGCTCGGATGCTCCATGTTCCATTTGAGACGAAGCTAGAGGCAAGAAGGTTTTAACACTTTACCGTGATGGTTTCGCTACGTAAAAACAAAGACTACAAGGAGACCCTCTACCTGTGCTACCCTTGCTGACACAGTTACCATGCTAGTAATTCACCAAGAGACCGATGCTGACATACAAACTAACCCTCGTGTACGTGGGTGGGCACAACATTTGCACATCGATTGCATGCAAATCGCTGCATGCATGCGGTGCAGGTGCATGTACCACTTCGCATGCATCAAATAATCTCGAGGATCGTGCAGCCTTTTCATGATACATGTTGTCTGGAAAAGTTGTGCACTGTCGGATGATGGTGTGCACACCTACCTTCGACTTCGCGTCTTCAGAAATTCTGCAACGTTTATCACCGTACAACCTCAGCTACTCAGGCTGGTAATGTTGTCCGTGGATGTCATGATGTGCATACCTATTTAACCAATTTCCCTTGCATGGTCCAGGCACCTTCATTTTATGGCATAAGATGGCATGTATGCTCAAATTTCTATCAATATAATTAAGGAGACTAGCATTGCTATAGTGAAGTTTGTGCGTCATGCAATATCTGTTTGTGCACACACGAGCACTCTTACTCCTATGCGATAATTTACGTTCTTGTTTTAAATAATTCTTCTCGAAGTTGAAAAGGAAATTTTGACATCATATTTTCTTTGTTGATCTATCCTTAATTATAAATATGTTTGCAAAAGATCAAAACACATAGGTTGTCGCCAATTTAGTATAACTTTGTACTTAACCAGCGACAACTAATATGGATCGGAGGTTGTAGGTAATTTCGAATTTAATAAATATATAATTTTGCCTAACTGAATATACTCCTTCCAATTGTAAAAACATGATTTTTTTTAATACTTGGATACAATTTTATTATGCATATTTGACCATTTTTTGAATGAATAAAGATTACAACTTTGTTATATCAGTAAATAGTGTTCCATAAATATGGCAAATCTAATGATAATGTTTTTTCTTGAGAAGTATATATGAATATTGTGTATGTATCTGAATTCGAAGTAGTAGAAGGTCGACAACATGCTTCTATCCTATTGGGGGGATGTGAAACATATTGTCTAGGTTATTACCTAACCAACCTTAAAAAATACTACTCCCTTTGTCTCATAATATAAGACGTTTTAGTAGCTTGCCATAACGTCTTATATTATGGGAGGAACGAAGTACCTAGCCGGAGGAGTATGTTTCTACTCAAATAAGAAATACTATAAACTTTCATCATAAGTGAAATAACTCAATTTTTACTAAGAAATACTAATATATCTAGGCAGCTAACCTAGATGTATATAGAATCTCAAACCTAAACAACCTAATAATGAATTGGACCATCCTTACGCCCGACTGGAATGGGGTCGAATTATGAGGGAGGGGTGGGGGGTTCAAATTGCCCGAACTTCACGAAAAGCCAGAGTGACCAGTCTAGTCACATCAAAGACCGATAACCCGTGACTGGCTTTAATTAATCGACTCACGTAGATTACACCGAAACCACTAATAATCCGCGCCATCAACGTACAAGCATCGACCGATTCAACACGAAATCGAACCTCTACAATTGAATTCTCCACAAATTGTGGCAAACCCCACTTGGTGCACCCCCACACACCTCCATCGGGAAGGAAGGGGAGGAAAGGGTATAGAGGGAGGTATCTAGGTATTTCAAAAGAAAGGGAGAGGTGTAGCATCATAGCTAGCTAGGTAGGTAGGTATAGCCCTTTTGGGGCAAGGGTTTATTGCCTAGCTAGGCATCATCCATGGATGCAATGACTTTGCCTGCGGCCGCGGAAAAGGCTGAGATCGAGGAGGCTAGGAGCCGCAGCGATGCACTTAGAAATTTCCCGCTTTGGTAACTCGTGAGTCGTGTATAGACAGACCGGTGCCGCTGACATGTGGTCCCTAGTAGCATCTCAAGCGAGCGACACGCGGTGCACAGTAATGACAAGGTCTCCGCGGATGCGTCTGGCCCTCTGACGGCTCGCAGTTTTGTCTCGACTGAATCCTTCTCCCACTCAACGCCGAAGTGCTGTCCGATGACAGATGGGACAGCAGTCATACGAATACGATCCCGCCGGCCAGTGAGGCAGTGAGAGGTGGCGATTACTGCTGGTATATCTTTGTGGGGGCATTGATGGTGTCACAGGTGACAGGCCGGATGCAACAGAGAAGGGAATGAGAGCCTGCTCTCTCTGCCACTGCATCGTACCGTCGGTGCATGCCTGCTGCCGCTGCCGGGTGGGACCACGTACGTGTACGTGGACCTTGGAAGTGGAACCCCTCTCGGGGAACAATACTTGTGGTCACTCTTTGCTTGTAGAGAGTGCCTGATAATTACTAGTACTCGTACGTAGTACTACTCCGTGTAGATCTTATTGAAATGGTGCACGTAGTACTAATGAACCTAAAAATGTTGTCACATATCCAACTCGTGCTGCTTAGCTTGCCAAGCAGATGAACCTTATTATTGGACTTGCCAAGCAGATGAAACTTCTCGATCGATATTCGATCGATATAATACTGCTTATTAGCTGGCGGCCGTGAAGCGTGTGTGTACGTTTCCCTGTTGTGTAGGCAGGTAGTAGGTACCGCAGCTAGCTAGAAAGGGAAACGCTATTTTGCAGATCGATCGCAGTCTACAGTTCTACATGCTCTGCACGCGTACGTACGTACGTACGTAGTGGTCGAACAAACGTGATGCGCCGTTACAAACGAACAGTAGCTTCCAAAGTAGGTCTACTAGTATCGGGTGCCAGATCGGGGCACCATGCCAGTGGACCCTTCGTTATCGCTATTATTTGGCCTGCGATCGTTCCACTAATTGAATTCGACCCGCTCTTCGTTTTCTCGCTTTGCGGCTGCGCTAGCTCACGGGGAACATGGCTGGGCTGAGCTAGTCAAAAATCCAGATCAAGAAGGCGCAATTATAGACCATAGAAGAAATATCGATCTCGGAGTGGGCATTGGTATATATCTTGGCCTCCTCTTGGGACCTTTTTGGCTGCAACTGCGCAAGCTTGCGGGGGCTAGATTTGACGGTGACGGTTCATACAATGACAACTCAATGGATCTACGGCTGTTATCACGAATCAACTGTATGGCAGTAGATGTCTCAGTGATTTTTTTTCATACGGCACCCCACGAAAGGGACCGTGCTCCATTACCATAGAGATAACATGGCTATAAACGTAAAGTTCAACTTAAAGTATCTTTGTGCAACTAAGAAAGTGAAGTCTAGCACGCTCCAGCATCGTGCAAGCGCTAACGATTGTAGGGGAAGAGGATTTTACAACTCCCACCAGCAACCAAATGAAACATCTCTTCCTAGGCATCAAAATTGTTGTTTTTCTTCATCACTAGGGTTGATTCATCTCCATCAATTCATGGGTGATATTCTCTACGAACACCATCGTCCATATCATCGTTTTCCTGTTGCCTAGAGCTTGAAGCATCATCTTGGTTTGTCCATGACTAGGTGCAGTTCTTCCCAGGGTAAATTGTTGTAGCTACGCCGCATCCTCCCTTATATCACGCCTCTCTTGCTCCGGATGAAGACCCACCTGCTAGTATGTCATAAAGGCACAAGCATAAAAAATTAGTTCAACGGGTGATTTTATCACCTTCTTCTCAATGTATTCTATTTCGTAACTTCCAGATAGTCCAACAGATGGTTGCTAGACCTGTGATTTGCACATTGAGAGAAACTGCCAAGTTTGTTTCCACTAGAAATTGGGGTAAATAAAGCATGCTCTATTTAGGAATTGGGGTATATCCACTAGAAATATTGAGAGAAACTGCCAAGTTTGTTTCCAACTCCCACATACTGATACACCTGAAGGGTTACAGATATGCTACACTATCGAAAATAAATTTTTCCACCACGTAAACCAGGATTGCTGCAGTCATATATCACGAGATTACCACTAGACACACAGTTGCGAAACTCGGTGAAACACGTTTGGACAGTGTTGATGATCTACTTCCTCGTCCTCACCGCCTCGTCCCACAAACAGCTCCTCTCGCATGGCTCGTCTCAGTGTCATGGATGCAGCTCCTCCAAGGAATCCACACATACGAAGTGGAAGCGGCCTGTTAGGTCCACGAGTGCAACTGAGGCGTGAGAGGTGTGGCGGCTGCATGGAGTGATCAACCTGATCAGCTCGCCCTACCCTCTCATATATAGGCATCCATGATGGACTTCTACATTAGAGGCCTATTAGTACTCCTAAGTCTGGTCTAATTCAGATCCAGTCTGAATTAGGCCTCCAGCCCCTTAAGTGTGTGACCATATAGGTCAACGCAAGTATAGACATGACGAGAGTACTTCTACTCAGTCAATAGTTCGTTGCGTCCTCTAGCAAGACGTGCCAACTTCTAAACGCGCATAAAGATCATATCAAAAGAACCATCATAATGTTATGTACATATCATTCTCTTTGCATCACGATATTTGTCCCAGCTCCAAGCTGACCACTCTTTCTCGATTCTGTGATTTGGAATCCCTTCCTAGGTTAACTCTTAAACTTAAGTAGCACGACCATACATTTTTATATCCAATCACTCGAGGGCCCATAGATATATCTGTTATCTAGAGAGGGGGAAATCCCATCTTGACTAGGCCTCGCAGCATGCTTCATGACAAACCCGAACCAAATCTACCTTCATAACTACTTTGTTATGGTGTAACATTTGATGGACCCTAAGTAGGTCGGTTTACAACTTGAGTATGTGCGATAATCTTAGGTCTCAGAACAAAGCGTACGCATCATGTAGATAGAGAACTGTAAGGAATCTTGCCATGCCTCGTGTTGGGTTAGTACAAACCCATGTTCATGACATGTGTCCACATAATTGGTTTGACATCTGCATGTCTATGACTTGCAAAACATAGTCAACAACCAATACTTGTGTTATTTTAATGTTCAAGTGTTTATATGAACTCCGAATAGGGACAATTTTAGAATAATCACAAAAGTAAAGAGTTCCACAAACAATTCAAGTAATGTCCAATCAATACAAATTGCATGTTATGGATATTGAAGGAACATATATATATATATAATAAATCATGGATACAAGGAAATATAATTATCTCTATGATTACTTTTAGGATGTATCTCCAACACTACCGTGCTCCAAATGTATCTAGCCGGTACACATTCAAAGAAAATACGTACATTGTCTGTTCTCTATCACGAAATTGCCATTTGTATTTCCCACCCAATTCCTCATTGTCGTATCTTTTGTTGCAGTTGCATCATGCCAGATTAACCATAGCTAGATCTTGATCTTTAAGGGGATTTTAACTTTCCATAAATGCTTGAAAGATCTGTCCATCCTATTACTGCACAAATGTATACATTTACTTGATTGAGAATTTCCCTTTTTTGTCCATTTCTATATTGATTTGTCATCAGAATTATTCAGGGCTACACTAATCTGAATAGTCTATAATTTTATCAATCGATCTTGAGCTTCAACATCCAACCATCTTCTGTTTTCCATATTGGTCACAGTAATAATTTTTTCATTACTGACAACAAACAGACTTGGGAATTTTTCTTTTAATAAAGCCACAACTTGGAACCATGCATCTTTCCAAAAATATGTTCTTTTGCCATTCCAATCAAAATCATTCCCCCATAGATATAATTGTTTGACATGTCGCATGTCTTACCAACATGTAGAATCCATAGCTCTATGTTTGATATTAGTTATCCCCCCTTCACCCAATTATTTGGCTCTCATGAACTGCTCCTAAGGTCCATCTTCAGCTTCAAGCTTCCACCACCACTTACACATAAAACTTATGTTGAATTTTGTGAGAACTTCCACCCTAGGCATCCCTTCCTTTTTGTCTTGCACATCAGCTTCCATTTAACAAGTTGATACTTTCTCTTCTCTCATTTCTGTTCCTCCACATGGAAGATCTTCTAAGTTTACCTAACTCCTCCAAATTGGCTTTATGCAAAAGGAACATGGACATATGTACACATACACTATTGACAAGGAAGCATTAAATTTAGTCAATCTCCCTACAGTGGATAAAGGGTCACCCACTCGCCCGTATATCATATTTATCACTTTTACCGCTAGGAATCCCATCTCATGAACAATGTTCCTTCTAGCACTGACATACATTCCCAAATATATATTTAATTGGCCTTCTTCCTTTGTAAAAATTAAACATCTCAACATATTGTTGATTGTTTGCATCATCTTCGATGATTATCATCACTTCATTTTTCTCAAAGTTGATTTTTAAACTAGACATGGATTCAAATACATAAAGTAAGAGTTTCAAATTCCTTGCAGTTTCTAGATTTTCCCACATGAAAAAATGGTATTATAAGTCCCTCTGTCAATTCAATGACCTGCTAGACCAGTAATAAAGCCATTTCCGTCAGCATTACGCACCATTTTATCCCGAAAACCTAGAGTTGAGTTGAACAAGAAAGGAGAGAAATGATCACCCTGCCTCACTCCTTTGTGACTATCGGCTAGTTTCATCATTCACTTTGACACCAAGTGTTCCCTGACTAACTACACTTTTCATCCACATAATGCATCTTTCACTAAAACCCTTCTACTAGCAATAACCAAGTAGGAACTTCTAGTCAACTTTACCATAAGCATTTTCAAAGTTAGTTTTTAGAGCCATGCCCTTATTGCTTTCTCAATTTTGATTCTCTTACCACTTCATGTAATAATCCCACCACATCCACATGTTTTCTCCCTTTGATAAAAGTAGCTTAACAAGTGTTGATCAACTTTTACATGTACGTTTTTTGTTCTAACTACAAGAACTTTAGTGAAGAATAAAAAACATGTGATAGACAAATGGGCCTAAACTTCTGTGTCACTTCTGCTCTGATGCAGCCTGTCCTGCGGACGCCTCTACATCATCACCACCAAGTCCCCCAAGTGGACCAATGATGCATTCTCGAGCCAAACTTCTACAAGATAAGGTTAACTTGCTCTTCTCCTCATGTGATTTCGACACACCCTTGAATGGCTTGCTACTTCATGCCACTACACTGTGCATACTCAGCTAGGAATCCCCAGCGCGTCGCCAAGCCTAATCAGAAGACGAACCATGCGTTGTACAAGAAGATGTCGCAGCAGAAGCTGAAGCCCCAGAGTCTACGGTGTGTCGCTCCAAGGTCTCCGGGCAGGACTCCGGACCGGCGCCTCAAGCTCCTAGTACACCCCCCGGATACTGCCCCGGAGAGCATGAAGACTCCGACCTAGACTCTGCCCCCCATAAAGAGGCTACATCGGTGACCCTAGAGACTACCCTGAAGACCACCCCGGAGTCTCCGGCCCCCAGGCCCGGAGTCTCCAGCTAAGTGACCACATGAATGTTAAGGTCTTTTGGGCCTGGCCCATGTAATCCCCATTTTTGCCCCAAACTTCTAGTTTTATGCCTAAAGTACCATTGTTTAGTTGTTTGCCTATAAATAGACCACCTCGTCCTTATTGTAACCATAGACTTTGATAATTGAATTAGAAGAAAACCCCTTTGAGGATCTATCTAATTCTAGTCTCATGCTCCTTGACAAGGAGCACCAATTATCCCCCAACCTATTGAGCTTTGCATAGTGCGTTCAAGTTGTACAAGGTCTTGGAGTCGGTGTCCCTTCTCCAAGGCATCAAGATCTTGGCAAGCCTCCCGCTCATCGTGCCGGTTAGAGAGAGATTATTCTTTCCCGCCACTGATCCTAGGGATTGTGTCAGAATGGTAACCGACTTTGTGAGCTATAGGCTTGTATCGTGTATCGCGTGTGTGTTCATCGTGTCCGTTGTGTGTGTGTTCGTGGTTTTCCTCCTCTCCCTCACCCCCACTCGCCTTCACCTCGATTTACACGAAGGTTGGTGAAAGATCAGGCAACCCTAAGGGGTCACCCCTAACAGATTGGTATCAAGAGCTTCGTTGATCACAAAGTTCTCCACAATTTTTTCTTCTATCCACCATAAATTGGAAAATCCCCAAAAAAGAGCCCTAAATTTGCCTTTGGATCGATCTCTCGTTTTGGAGTGTTATTTGTGGTTTGATCCGACAAAATCTTGTCTAAGGTGTTAGTCCAGCTTTTCCCTATGTTTCCTAGCCTAATTTTGGCCAATTTTTCGCGGATTTGAGGCCCCAAGGAGTGGATTTCCACTCAAGAACACGAGAAAGTTCGAGGAGAAGACCCCGACCCTGGAGTCTCCTCCCCCCTAGAGTCTCCAGCCCTAAAGTCCAGAGGCTTCGGTGTTGACGCCTGATTTTGACCGTTTTGCCTCCTCTCCGTTTTGGATAATTTTACTTTGTTGTTTGTGTTTCATGTGCGTGTTAGCAACTAACAGCAAGCTTCCGCAACATCATCTGTGCTCCTTGACACTTCGGAACTCAATATCATCTCGCACCACCAACCGCAAGTACATCATCACCAACTGAGGTATAACTTGCGTCACCTTGCTAACCCACATCTTCCTTTATGTGTACCTATCCCACTGAGAGTGGCTCATCTTGTGTTTGCTTGAGCATTGTGCATTTGTCCTTGGATAGTGAGAGTGTAAGAGCAAAAGCAAGAGTGACTTGGTATCATCAAGGGAGAGCAAAAAAGAAACAAAAGAAAAATAGAAAAAGGAAAGATACAAAGAAAAACAAAAGTAGTATCCCATAGCATAAGAGAGTCTCAATCTTGTAAGCAAGAGAAATAAGTGCTCCCAAGGCAAGTGCACAAATCCATTGCTCATTTTTCTCTTTACAAACGGGCCACCGTCTCTCCCTGGATTGGCACTACAACCGAGCGTAGTCTTCGTTAGGATATTTTGTGCTCATTTTCATAGTCGTACTAGTCCCAATAATCTCCACGTGTGTGTATAGTCGTAGATTCCCATCACCCTTTTGAGTTGAACTTTTTTCCTTTGACTTGAGTTTTGTTGGATTTTACCCACTTTTGAATATCCTTTTTGTTTGGTTGTTTCTTTGGCATTCCACCATCCTAACCTTCCACCAAAAAGCTTTTGAGAGTTTTAGTTCTTTCTTTAGTGTGAGCTTTCTTTGCGATTTCACTTTGTAAGTTTATAGTTATCATGTGTGGCTACTAGTTTGATACAATCCTAAATGTGGGGTAAAAGGCTAACCCTACCACATATTACCTTCCATATACAATCCGTGTTTGTCCTGCATCATGGATAGGAACGGTGAGGTGAGCCAACCACCTCCCAAACAACAACAAGAAGAAGGACCATACATCACGCAAGCGAGCCACTTCATCATTCGATGAGAGTACTGTGACCGTTACAATGCCATTGAGATGTTCCAAGACGAGCAATTTGGTGAGACTCAAATGGAGTTCAAGTGAATCGACAACAACTTCAAGGATCTTTCTCAAGAGAATGAGGGCCATGCAACACAACTTCGCCAATCAAAACAAAGCGCTACAAAGGACGTTGGCGGTGTTAGGAATGATTCCCTAAAGGCTCACATTCCGCCTTGTATTTGTAACCTAGAATCTGGCTTATAGCTAGTTGTATGTGTCACTACAATTGCTACAGGTGTGGAAACACATACTTGTATCTAGCTCTAGCCAGTTTGTCCTTAGTTGTTTGAGGTTTGGAGGGAAACCCACTATGACACTAATTTGAGAGTTAGAAGATGACAATGTTTCGCGTGTCATGAGCATGGAGATGCTATCCTCCTTGCATTGGCTAGTCATAAGAGGTACGATAGCCAGACTAATCCAAAGGTTAGTAGGACGTGAGCACACCATCATACGCTACGACTAACACAATGGAATCCTTACACCTGAGGGGCTCGCACGATCCGAGATGTGGAAAAGCCGGCTTTGAGTCCATATAACGCTCATCGTAACTGGGAGTCATAAGGGTGGTATTGGGCCGACTTCGAAGAAAGTTGCGTGACGTGGATCAGCCAAGATGGAATTTTCCCCTCCATATCAGAGAGATATGTTTTGGGCCCTCTCGTGTGATATGATTCAGAAGCATGGCCATGTGTTACTCGATCAAGTGTTGATCGAGGTAGTCTAAGTTAGTGAAGTTGGAAGGAATCAGTTATCACTACAACAAGAAGAGAGTTAAACCGGCACTAGGATGATGGCATCTCCCCTCTGGTTTATTACCAATATCGTGAGGCAAAGGCACTCGGATAAATCGTCACATTGAGGGAACTTGCAGAAATCGGGAGTCGGCAAGTCTTGCTAGAGGCTGCTACCGATTATCGGCTCTAGTCAGAAAGTCAGTGAACTACCACTCTGATTGAATGATTGCTGAGTTGTGTTCGGCTTACTATAAGCCTACAGGATCGCACACTTAAGAGAGTGGAACTAGGAAGATGATGATCTGAATATCACAAGCTGGCAAGTTGGGCTTGTTCGAACAGGGACACGTGTCAATGGGTTGGACCCACTTTGACTAGGCCTAGGGTTTAGGACCAAGGGACACAAGTGGTGTGTGCCCTCACCTACTCACATATATAAAGGAAGGTGGGTGGCGGTGGACAAGACAATCCAATCCAGTGCTGCTTCCTAGGGTCTCGCTAGACTTGGCAATCCACCTTCCTGTCCCGCGGTGGCAAGACCGAGACTAGCATCTCACTTGCACTACCAGGAAAATGGCTATAGGTAATCTGCACATCCGTGGCACACATTCTAGTGGTGCCCCATGGCTAAAATAGGCGCGGCGCACTGGCCACAGGTGCCCTACGTCTATCTACCATAATAGTGGTGCACATGCAGTTGGTGCGCCACGGTCGTGTGTGGGCCAGGCCCCTATCGGCCGTAGACCACATAGCCGTAGCGCACCCCGGTGAAGTGCTCTACAGGTGTGGCCGGTAGTCGTGGCGCACATGGCCTCCATGCGCTACAGGCAAGATCGGGCCACCTGTACTGTTAACTGGGAAAACACGTCTGTGGCGCACTACCGGTATGTGCGCCACGGATGTTCTTTACTCCTGTGGCGCACCCCCCATGTGTGCCACGGATGTGCGTTCTGCTACTTCTTTTTGACAGATACACCTTTGCACATTTGACTAGATCTCACCATCTCACACTTCACTTTCCCCTCCTTCTTCCTCCTTGGATCTCGCCCCCTCCTCCTTCCACCTCAATTTCTCCACTCTTTCACCATTTGTAGCATGTAAAACTTACCTTGGATGCTACATACATAATAGAGGAAAGCTCTCCTTCCGGCCACCATCTCTCGATGCATTACCTCTCCTTCGAGATCTTCTCGGTCTCTCATCTTGGTAAGTTGTCTATGTAAGAGGATGTGTTTATGTGTATGGATGATATATGGTCACATATCTATGGAGAGGATCGATGCTCTCATGTGTTTGGAGAGCATGCATTGTATGCTCTCCCATATATTGGCATTGTTTTGCCAAAATGTTGATTCATTTCCATTTTGGCAAGACTTTGACATTTCGCAAAGGTCCTAATTTTAGGATAGGTCATGCCGAAATTTTCCATCAACCATTGCATGCATACATTGGTTCTGTGGTTGTAATAAACTTCTAATTCTACCTTGTACACCACGCAGGCAACCATGGTTCGCATAATGAGCGACGGCCGACATGATACGAAATAACATGACGGAGATAAGATGTCCGTGCAGAAGATGCAAACTCAATTGGTTGATTGACCTAGATTCCGGAAATCTGCAGGCGCACCTGCTCCGCCATGGTTTCATGGATGGATACACTCGGTGGATAAGTGATGACGAAGACGATGAGGCCGTAAATGGGGCGGCGGAAAATGAGGAAGGCGGGCAACATTATCATGATCACGGCAAGGACGGGCGAGATGAAGAAGAGTCTCCTGGAGATGGTGAAGGTGCGGAAGCAGACCAGGATGATGATGATCTAGATGCCGGAGCAGACGATGGAACAACGTCAGGCTGGGTGCGGGACCCTTATGTTCAAGAACTACTTCTCAAGCAAACGAGTAATGCCAGGGCTACCGCTAGAGAGAAAGCCAAGCTTGCGCAACTTGAGAAAGACGCGGTTACTCCATTGTATGAAGGATGCAAGCCCGATGATACCCGGTTGAATGTAACGCTCAAGGCTATGGAGATGAAGGCAAAACACAAATGGACCGACGCAAGCTTCGACGATATGATGGCATTCTGGCACGATCGTCTCCCGGAGGGGAACACGTGTCCAACTAGTATCGAGGACGCTAAGAAAATCGTGTGTCCTCTTGATCTATCGCACATTAGATACCACGTCTGCATCAACGATTGCATCATTTATCGGGGCGAGGACGCGGAGAAAACCACATGCCCGGTGTGCGGAGTTAGTCGATACAAGAAAGGGAAGAAAGCTCCTCAAAAAGTGGCATGGTACTTTCCTATCACTCCTCGTGTGCAACGCTATTTCGCAGACCCTAAGGAAGCAAATCTCATGCGCTGGCATGCAAAAAGAAAGAAGCCAGCAGATGACGATGACCCTGAAAAGGACGAGCTGCTAACGCACCCTTCAGATGGTAGCCAGTGGAAAGCATTAGACCTCTAATTCCCAGAATTCGGTGGAGATTCGAGAAACATCAGGCTAGGTGCATGCACTGATGGACTCAATCCGTTTGGTAGCCAGAGCAACACGCACAACACTTGGCCCGTGTTTGTATGGATGTACAACCTCCCTCCCTGGTTGTGCATGAAAAAGAAGTACATACAAATGAGTATGCTAATTTAAGGGCCAAAACAACCTGGTACCGACATCAATCTATATCTCGGGCTGTTGAAAGAGAAGCTAGCCATGTTATGGGAATCCGGAGCCAATACGTATGACGCTGTCGCACAAGATTATTTCACTATGAGAGCCGCGTTGGTCACTACGGTGCAAGACTATCCAGGTTGCGGATATTTCTCGAGGCAGGTTATCCAAGGATTCTACGCATGCGTTAGGTGCATGGATAAGACGACCTATCTCCAACTAGAGAAAGATCCAGGGTCTTCGAAAACCGTGTTCATGGGGCACCGAAGATGGCTTGGAAAGAATGATGCATGGAGAAAACGTGGAGATCTGTTCAATGGAAAATCCGAGACCCGAGGAATCCCAGAGCGGAGAGCAGTGAAGAAGTGGATGAATTGCTGAAAAACTGGAAAGAGTGTCCTAAACCGGGAAAGAAGCGAAAGAGGCAGCAAGACAAGCCGTTGATGAAGGTATGGAAAACAAGGTTTGTATTCTGGGAGTTGCCATACTGGAAGTTTCTCCGCACGCCTCATAGCCTTGACATCATGCATATCACGAAGAACGTGTGCGAGAGTCTAGTCGCCACCCTAATCAACATGCCAGATAGGATGAAAGATGGTCCTAAAGCAAGGAACGACTTGATATTCATGGGTATCCGGAAGGATCTTCACGGAGGACGCCCTACTCCTGATGATCAGGAAGATGACGATGATCATCAGTCAGAGGCGACACAAGGTCGTCGAAAGGGTAAAAAGGTCAAGAAGAACGAATATTACTGCCCCCCCTTCGTGCTTCACACTAAGCCAGGATGAGATCAAACAGTTTTTCAAGTGCCTTCTAGGAGTCAAATTTCCTTACGGCTACGCTGGCAAGATAAGCAGGTACCTAGATGAGGCTAAGCAGAGGTTTAGTGGGATGAAGTCTCACGACTGTGTCGTGCTAATGACGCAGATACTTCCAGTTGCACTACGAGGTATAATGGACGAGCATGTCCGAGAAACATTGTTTGGGCTCTACAAGTTTTTCGACGTCGTCTCTCGAAAGTCAATTGGCGTGAAACAGCTCGGGAGGCTACAAGAGGAGATCGTGGTGATACTATGCGAGCTCGAGATCTACTTCAAGCCCGCATTCTTCGACATTATGGTGCATCTGTTGGTCCATATCGTGGAGGATATCATCCAACTCGGGCTGATGTTCCTCCGCAGCATGATGCCGTTCGAAAGGATGAACGAACACATCAAAGGATACATTCACAACAGGTCCCGTCCAGATGGAAGCATAGCCAAGGGCTTTCTGGCTGAAGAGTGCATCTCTTTCTGCACAAATTATCTAGGCATCGAGAACCCTGTCAGTCTTCCCGTCAATAGGCACCTTGGAAAGATCGATGGATCGGGTCATCGAGAGGGTCGTCGCGTACTGCATGCAGACTACGATTGTCGACGCGCAGACTTTGATAGAGCAAACCTAGTCATGCTACAACATTTAGAACTGGTCGATCCTTGGGTACAAAAGCACAAAAGGTCAATCGAGAAGAAGTATAGTGACCGGGGCATACAGAGGACGCAGGGAGAAATAATCAAAGAGCACAACACAGATTTCAGGCATTGGTTTAGGCAGACGCTCCTAGATAATCCCCCGCAATCGCATTCTGTGGAGGAAAACATCATATTCACCTTGTCGCAGGGACCCATGCACAACCTGGTGACCTATCAGGCGTATGATATCAAGGGCTACACATTCTACACGGAGGAAAAGGACAAGAAGTGTGACTATCAGAACTCAGGCGTAACATCGGAATTCTACACCGATGACAACGTGAAGGAAAGATTTTACGAAAGGATTGAGGAGATCTGGGAGCTCGACTACTATGGAGAAAATGTGCCGATGTTCTGTGTCAGATGGGCCAAGAGCGTCGAAAGAGAAGACCGGTATTTCACAACCATGTTAATACCCGAAGCAGCCAAATCCAAGGCCGTCGGTGCACACGTCGCCGCGAAAAATAAACCGTGGGTACTGGCTAGCT
Source organism: Avena insularis (assembly GCA_023614405.1). NCBI lineage: Eukaryota > Viridiplantae > Streptophyta > Magnoliopsida > Poales > Poaceae > Avena > Avena insularis. Next base: position 358,038,949 of record CM042684.1, read on the forward strand.
AAGTGGACCAATGTTTTTTTATTACTGACCCGACAAAGCCTAGCCGTGTTGTCATGAGGAGAGGAAAAAGAAACATCATCGGAATGGATGGAGTCGCCAACGAGCAAGACTTCGACCAGTACGGTGATCCAAAGATTGAAGATGACGACGACTACGATGAAAAAACATACATCACAAGAAGAAAAAGGACAACCTTACCCAAAAAAGGTAGCTTGTTCGAGCGAAGAAACATAAAAGTGCCAGGGCTAAATTATTCAACCGCGACAAAGAAGGGAAAAAAGAATTTAAAACGCTAGCTCAAAAAAGATTGTATTGATGCATATGGATGGCATATTATTAATGGGCACATTATTATTTAATTTCTTTCTACTTTGAATCACTTTTGTACCACTTTTGACGATATATATATGTACCATTTTTGTCATATAAAACATATAACATATATTTTATATAGTTTACATAATTTTTGGGATATTTTTTAACATTTTAAAGTAGTTTTAAAATAAAAACAAAAAATGGGGGCACGTGGTTCGAACACAGGTGCTCCAGGTTTAGTGAGCGTACATAGCTAGGGCGGAACCAGTGGGATATGCAAGTGCTAGTGTCAACTAACGGGGCGGCAGCTTTTTGTTTGACCTGACATGACACTTAGCCGTAGCGCACCCTTACCTAGTGCGCTACAGTCCTGTAGCGCACTAGGTAAGGGTGCGCTACGGCTAAGTGTCGTGACAAGTCTGTTGTGCTGCGCACGGTTATCTCCCATCTCCCATCTCCCATCTATCCTCCGCCGCTCGATCTGCCGCCTCCGCCGCTCGCCCGCTGCCTGCCGAGGAGGAGGAGAGGAGGCCGCCGCGTTCGTGGAGGAGGAGAGGAGGCCACCACGTCCGAGGAGGAGGAGGAGAGGAGGCCACCGCGTCCGAGGAGGAGGAGAGGAGGCCGTCGCGTCCGCGGAGGAGGAGAGGAGGAGGCCGCGTTCGAGGAGGAGGAGAGGAGGCCGCCGCGCGTCCGTGGAGGAGCTCCGTCCGTGCTCTTCATCATCGTACGCACGCTCTTCATCGTCGTCGTCTTTGAGGTGAGCGTCCCCTCTCCCCTCTCTAGGGTTTCCTCCTCCGAGCACATGAACCCTAGCTTGATTCAGTGATAGATTCCGAAAATTTCAACCCTAATTAGGGTTTCCTCCTCCGAGCACATGACCTAGAACACAAATCTGATATTGGACAGTGTTTTACCTAGTGAGTAGCTTCGAGCACATGAACCCTAGCTTGATTCAATGATAGTGTTTAGGGTTCAGTCATTCAGACAGTGCAATAGTTGATCTGTGTTGTAGTGTGCTGATGCTATGGTGGTCTATGTGTTGTAGTGTGTTGATGCTATGGTGGTCGATGGTGATTGATTTGTGTTGTAGTGTGCTGATGCTATGGTTCAGGGTTCAGGGTTCAATCATTCAGACAATGCAATAGTCATTCGAACATTGAAGGTAATAATTTCTACTGTATTTTGTAGTGTGCCTTGATTAATTCTTGGACCTGTTCAATGTGTAAAGCTGATGCTATGGTGGTCGATGCTATAGTTACTAAATGTGTAAAGCTGATGCTATGTGCTTGTGATGTTGCTAATAGAATAGTATTCCTTCAAGTTTACCTGAGATGCATTTGCGGTACTTAATTCAGCAAATCTTAGAACTTAATTTCGTGCTCTTGGAGGTTTCTGTTTGCCAGCCTCAAATAGGCTTATAAAGCCTAACACATGCCATGGTTAGCAAGGTTAATTAAATCAGCAAGGTTCAAGGATCATATTCCTATTCATGTAAAAAGGGACTTGTTGTACTGTAGTTTATTGATTGTGCCACATGGTTAATTAAATCAGCAAGGCTCCTGTCTTTGTTAGGCTTATATACGTGAAAATACCCCTAGTTGTATTCAGATCGGTGCTTGTATGAAATAAGTCCCGATTTTCCGAAATGTTGATTAACTTCCGCTTCGTGAAATCGGGCACTCTAGTTTAACAAAAATGAGCAATGGTCATGCCAGATTTTTCCGCGCACTTTACTAACCATTATTTGCCTTTTATTAGTGCAAACATGTGTGACAACGACGAGGCTGGATCTTCTTAGCGTATCAATGCTGAAGGAGAAGTGAGACCTCAAAACAGACCCTTGTCATTCTGGGAGGAGGTCGAGCGGCTAGAAAGAATGACAGAGGGTGATGAAGAATACAACCCTTCCGAGAGCGACGCCGATGAGATGGAAGACGCGGAGGAAGAAGAAGCGGCCGAAGGAACGGCGGATGATGAAACCACTGATGGCGGCGAGGGCACAACAAGTGGTAGTAATCCGCCTAAGAAGAAGAAGGAAAGGCGCCCGAACACGGTCGAGAGGAAATCAAGTGAGCCCAAAAGGGGTTCCTTTGGCGCCCGACCATGTGGTCAAAGGGTACGGTGGGCAAGTGGCGGCTATCACCCGGACCACCATCTCGATCAACACCGAGAATCTCCGGCATAAAGATAATGGCCATTTGCGCACACTCCTCTTCGAGAAGCTGCACGCAAGATACAAGTTCCCCCTTCAGTATCGGAACACAGATTATCATGGGAATGAAGTAAATAAATCCGCCCTCACGAGGATGAGCACCGCCCTGGCCAGCTTGAGAACCCGGATAAAGAAGAAGATATTTAAAGAAGAGAAAAGTCTTGAGGAGATCCAGAAGATTGACCCGCAGATCACCGAAGATCAATTCCAGGAGTTCAAGGCCAAGTGCACCTCCGAAGCAGCCAAGGCCTCGAGTAAGTGGGGAAAGGAATTGCAGGAGATGAATATAGGTCACCACCATCTTGGATCTGGTGGTTATAGAGCTGCGGAGCCCAAATGGGATAAGGAGGACGACGAGTATAGAGCTAAGGGGATACCTAACCCCTTTTCAAAATTCGAAAACAAGCAGCTTCGAAACTTCATTAGGGCTCATTACCATGTGGACCCCAAAACCAAAGAACTCACCGTGGAAACTAAGGTGAAGGACTTCGAGGTTCTTGCGGTAAGTAATTTAATTACCACGGATCAATTCGATTACATTATAATCGATCAAGTCGAATTTCTAAACGGTTCACGTTAATTCTTCTGCAGGACGAGGAAATTGCTAGTCAGGGATCCCATGGTTCCTCATCCCACGGGTCGACGGCGGGATAACCCTTTTAACAGGGCGATGAACCGGGCCAAGAAAATCACGCCGGTTACAAAGAAGCCATCGTTGGCTGGCCGTCTGGCCGGCTTCGGGGCTAAGAATTGGGTGGATCATTTTGGTCCACCCCCGAGGACGCGTGTGGAGGGAAGGAGCAACAAGGAAAACTGCGAGGTTCAGGAACTTAAGGAACAAGTGGCACGGATCCTGCAGATCGTCCAAGACAACCTGGCAATCACCCTCACCTCTATCCTGCCTACCTTGGTGGAGTCAATAGCGAACTGGAGTGCGGGTGGTCGACAAGGGCCGTGCCCGATTCCAAGCATGGTTAGTAGCCACTCAAACAATGCGGCGCCGATGATCCCGGTGAATTATGTGTTCGTGACTCCACCCGCTAGCACGGCGGTGCCGGAAGCATTCGTGACTCCCCCTGCCATCACCGCGGTGCCGGAGCTTAATGCAACCGATAGGGAGAATACATCGGCGGCCGGCACCGTGCCATCAAGTAGCCCCTCCATCTCTTGCACGCCCATCGTCGTATGTGGTGCCTCGACATTAGCCGAGCTCGATGCCATCACGGTAAACCAAATACTTTACCGCCTTGCCATTTATTACTCTTATGGCATCTTTTTAATGCCATACATGTTGTTCGCAGACGGATGTTCCATGCACTCTCTTAAGCTTCGTGAACAACGAGTTGAGGGATGTTGCCAAGGGTACCATCATTCAACCCTTGCACCGCATGTTCCACTCAAAGCCGATGCCAGATAGCATGCATAGGGTTAAAATTATCCGGGTGCTAAGGGGCTGCGATGACCTGGAACCTCCCATTCAACCCCCAGTAGCGGATGAAGAAGAGCCGGCTATCCTCAGAAGTTGCTTCGGCTTATTCCTGCTATGGCCAAAGAACATGATTCGTTTGGGGACGGCCGGGGCCATCACCCCATAGACAACAACATTGTCTATCGTGCCAGCGCCAAGCCATGGCAAGACCCCCACACCATCACCTCCACGCGATTGTTCGGCTGGTCATATTGACATGACCATGGCGCAGGATCCGAACGAGGATGACAAAGAATACTTCGATGATTTCATCAACACTAATCTTTTCTCCGGCGACCTAAACAAAGACCCAGCTGGTGGCCCCGCAGAGAAAGCCACTTGCAACAAACGTCTCTTTGGTTCTCAGGAGACGCCTCCAGCTTGCACCTTCACCGAGCCAGCGGATACATCCAACCGGCCCTTTGTTCTAAGCCCTGACACACTACATAGGGCGATCGATGCTCAGATTGTGGTGCCTACCCACTTCCCAAAAGGCAAGAAGACCAGGAAAAGAAAATCTCGTAGCTCGAGCCAGCCGGTGGCATCAACTGTGAATCCAATCAGGTTTAAGGACGGGCCACCAAGACCAAAGGGTATTATGTGGAGGATGCATGTGGCGGATGAGCCCATGCTAACTAAGAAATTGCTCAGGCTTGCCACTTCAGAAATGAGGAGTGTGCATGACGGTGTGTTGACGATAGAGAGACGCCTTCTTGCGGAGAAAGATCCCTCGCACCCGGTATTCGTGGTTAAGGTGCCACAAGGCTTGGGAGTCGTTGATAATGTCCCCGCAGATCTGTTCTTCCTGCAGTTTGACGACATCTTCAATATGTTCCACCTGTATCCGCTGCACTATACCATGGTACGCCTGTTTTTTCTCAACCTGGCCATTCAGATCATTAGAGAGAACACCTCGGGCATCGCTATAGTGGACCCCTACTACATGCGTGATGGCTGCTTGGGAAGCGCCATTGAACGGCGATTCGTGGCTTCGTACCTCCAAGGCATCTTGGTGGCGAACAAGACAAAGGAATACATTCTCGTGCCTTTCTTTCCCGAGTAAGTCATTATTCACTCGCCGCCATCACATGCTTTATTAGATTTTCATCATTCTTTTTCCAACACATTCCGTTTGAATTGTTTTGCGCAGAGATCAACACTGCAGACTCATCTGCTTGTCGCCGAAACATTCGCAAGCCACGTATTTTGACTCGGGGAGTCAAGAGAAGAAGAAAAACTACGACAAAATCAAGGAAGTTCTGGATGATGCTGTCACCGGCTATGCCTCAGTGGAAGGTGCCACCTTCGTGCATAAGAAGCTCAAGTTTGGCAGGCACGTCTTCACCCATGTGACGGAATTCCCCCGCGTGAAGCAGCTGACAGGCAGTCAGAAGGAAGCCTACTATGCACTCCATCACATGAGGGCGTTCCTACTAGAGCAACAGAATTCTACGCTGCCAGATCATCTCAAATGGTGGGCTGAAGTCAAGGCCAGGATCAATGATTCAGATATTAGACAAGAGATGTATCGCATCCAGCAACAGTTTGGGGCAATTATCAGCCGTGATGTCATGACTTCAAGGGGGTCTTCTACGGAGGCAATCCCCCGAATAACCGTGACGTAGTAGATCGCCTAAAGATGCAGGGTGACTATAGGGCGTTCATGACGAAATAAGGCGTCCTCCCGTTCCCTGAGCCGAGCCAGAAGTCTTGATGTGTTGGTCTAGTTGTAGTTCTTTATCCCCACGTGTACTTGTGTGTGTCGACATGTACATGCTACTACTTGGTATTTTTTGCTTATTTTGTTACCTTATTTGATAAGTATATCTTTATATGCGACTTTTACTTGTTTTTTCATCATCATTTAATTATTATTGCCAACTTTTAGATGACGTGGTACGTCGTGTACAAGGGACGGGTTCCTAGAGTCTATGATGATTGGGAAGACTGCCGGAGACAGGTGCACCGTTTCAGCGGCAATAGCTACAAAGGGTACAATACTCTGGCGGAGGCGGAATCTAGATACGCGCGCTATCTAGCGGGAGTTAGGACAAGAAACCGGATGAAGACCTATACTTCCGTCGTGGTGATGGTTATTGTCCTTGGTTGTCTGTCATGCATGTTCCTACTTTAGATGTCTAGGTGAGCTTCTGCGAGCTCTAACTTGGTTGAGACATGTATTCATGTCATCACTAGCTACATTGTAACTTGATCGAAATAATATAACTTATACTGTGTATTTATGTATGTGACTTATCTATATGTATTTGTTTCTATCTTGTCTGTGTATTTATTTCTGTATTGTATATCTGTGTATTTATTTTTGTACTGTATATCTATGTATATTAGCTGTATTGTATATAATCTATATTGAATATCATCTGTATTGAGTATTTTTGTTTTGTTTTTTGAAAAGCTAAGCCGTGGCGCACATATACGTTTTTAGTGGCGCACCACGTTGGTGGCGCACTTGGTCAGCTACTAGTAGCGCACTACGTCATGCGCCACAGGAATAACCGTAGTGGCGCACCAGCCAGTGTGCTACTACTAACTACATACTAGCAACGCACTTGTCATGCGCCACAGGAAAAATAGTGGTAGCGTACTGTGTTGTGCGCCACTACTATGTCGAGATACTTGTAGCGCACCTGGCAGTGCGCTACGGGCACTTTTTAGCCGTAGCGTAGAAGTCATGGCGCACCCCTAGTGCACCACGGAAGGGGAAAATAGGTGCGCCACGGATTAGCTGTTTTCTAGTAGTGTTGATGTTGTTCCACCTTGTATGTGTGTGAGACAGTAGAGGCACCACACCTGCAGTGCTCATCGACGGTGTTGGGCGGCGAAGTCAGAGGCGAGGAGGAGCACGGAGCCGGCGACGAGGTGGTCCTAGGATCGAGCAGTTCGTTGGAGCCGAACGATACGAGGGGAACATACGGCACCATTACGACGCGCTTCCTCAGCTTCCACACCTGCGTGTCGATAGGTATGAGCTATTGCCTTTGACCTTGGCCGGATCTTGGGATGGCTCGCCAGAGTCGTAGACAAAGCAGAAAAGTTTTTGTTTTCGGTCTGGCTCTACGTGTTGCCCAATAGGGGTATATCAGGGCATCGGCTCTAGGTTTTTGGCCTAGTTCTTGCGCATGAGATGCGCTAGTGGGAAAGATTGGATATTTTTTGCTGTTTTGTTTTGCCTTTTTGGTCTGTTTTGATCTAGAGAAGTGGCTAGATCTGGTTTGTCTTGGCCAAGAAGTTGGTCAAAACTGGTCCAAATCTGAGTGGGAGATCACGTGGTTGACGTCCATGATCAACCACTAAAATTGCTTTTCTTGTTGGACAAGAATAGGACAACTATACCCTGTCAAAATTTATAGCTAAAAATTTGCTGGTGTGAGTCGGAAAGGTTCCTACTTTCAAGTTTTATTTGCTTATTTTCCCTCAAAGAAGGTCTAGTCAGATTACCCCACCATTTTCTGCAACACTACAAGTTCGAACAATTTTGGTGAGTGGGCTCATATTGTTGGGGCACTGCCAATTATCTTCGATAAAGTGTGAGAGATTCGGACTCTCTCTGCAAGGCACTTGGAATCTAGACGGAGCTATCACAATAGTTGTGGGCTTCGGGGTAAGGAGGGTTATCGGACAATCCAACAGGAATTAGATAGAGATCTGATTGGCAAGGTGTTGCCTACTTGGAAGGTTCTTCGGCTAGCAATGACACAAAGGCTCATAGGTCGGATAAATGACCGGGATCCTGAATCATTGTTGCATGTCGGAGGGATATCAGTATCAATGGGAGTGTGCACGATTAAAAGGTTTAATTTGCCTTCTCTTGTTATAAATATATTGTCTTAAGTGTTTGCATCTTTCATTTGTAGATGGCACCAACTAGCACCGTTCAGATTTCTAGTTTTGCGTTGCATACGACCTTGAGAAGGAGAAGCTGAATGCAAAAAACTTTACCAACTGGTATCGTAACTTGAGAATCGTTATCAAGCAAGAAAATAAGGAACATGTCCTAGGCAATCCGATTCTGGTCGAGTCAGGCAATGATGAGCCTAATGCTATAAGAACCGCTTTTCACCAGGCTCAGGATTAGTCGACAGAAGTCAGCTGCCTCATGCTTACTCACATGGAGCCGGAACTACAGCAGCAGTTCAAGAATGTTGAGCATACAATATGATCGTTGCCCTCAAGAGCATGTTTGAGACGTAGGCTAGGACAGAAAGGTAAAATGTCTCCAGAGCCTTGCTTAGGTGCAAGATTAAAGACGGTGATCCACTGGCGCCACACATGATCAAGATGGTCGAATATGTACAGTCCTTGGATCGTCTAGGTTTTCCCTTGATTGGAGAGTTCTCTACCGACATTCTCCTAAATTATATTCCTATTGCTTATGGCCCATTCATTTCGAATTAACATATGCATTGTATGGATAAGTAGTTGGCAGAACTCCAAGGGAGGCTCAAGACAGCAGAGGCCGACATCAAGAGAGGTGGCACCAATCAAGTGTTGATGGTGCAGAATGCTTTGAAGATCAAGAAGAAATCTTGGTCTATTAAATCCGATGATGGCACGCTGGATCCATGTCCCAGCGCTGGCTCAGTGACTTGCAAGCCAGCAAAACCTCTGGGTACAGTATGCTTTTAGGGTAAGGCGGAGGGTCACTAGAAGAGGAACTGCGACAAGTACAAGGTGGATAAAGCTAGTAGTGGAAGTATGACTTCCCACTCAGGTACACTTGTTGCGAATTTTATAGACATTTATCTTGTCGACACTCCTAGCAGCACTTGGGTATACGATACCGGATCGGTTGTTCATGTGTGCAACTCAATGCAGGGACTGGTAAGGCATATGAGCATGGCGAGAGGGGAGATTGACATCAGAGTCGGAAACAAGGAAAGAGTTGCTTCATTAGCCGTAGGGACGATGCAACTCCAGTTACCTTCAGGATTCGTACTAGAACTAAATAAGTGTTATTATGTTCCTATACTAAGCCGAAACATCATTTCTGTCTCATGTTTGATGGAGCAGGGTTATGAGTCGAATATTAAGAACAATGGTTGTTCCTTTTATTTGAATAATGTGTTTCATGGCTATTCATATGTCCAAGCCAGAATTTTTGTGCTTGATCTTGAATGTAAATCAGTATATAACTTGAATGCTAAAATGTTGAAGCCGAATGATCTTAGTTCTAATTATCTATGGCATTGTCGCCTTGGTCATATCAGCTGGAAACGCATGTAGAAGCTCCATGGTGATGGACTCCATGATTTGTCTGGCTTGGAGCCATTCGAAACATGTGAATCATGTCTGATGGGTAAGATGACCAAGACACCCTTCGCAAAGAGTTGCGAGAGGGCGTCCGGCTTGCTGGAACTGATACATAGTGATGTATGTGGTCCAATGAGCACGACAACCATAGGTGGCTATGAGTATTTTGTCACGTTCATGGATGATCTCAATAGATATGGCTATGTCTACCTGATGAAATCAAAGTTGGAGACCTTCGAAAAGTTGAAAGAGTTTCAGAGTGAAGTGCAACAACTCGGCAAGAATATTAAGTTTCTGCAATCAGATCGTGGAGGCAAATATATGATCCATGAGTTTGATGACCATCTCAAGAGTTGTGGAATAGTTCTGTAGCTCACCCTATCGGGAACACCTCAGAGGAATGGTGTGCCAGAAAGGAGGAACCAAACATTATTAGACATGGTGAGGTCAATGACGAGTAAGATGGATCTACCTTTATCATTCTGGGGGCTTTTGTCTAGAGACAACAGTGATAACACTAAACAAAGTAGCACCTAAATCAGTAGAAAAGAAACCACATGAGATGTGGACGGGTAAGAAGCCGGCCTTGGCTTTTCTCAAGATTTGGGTATGTGAAGCTTTTGTCAAGAAATTACATTCCTACAAGCTCAGACCCAAGTTGGATAAGGTAGTTTTTGTGGTCTACCCTAAGGAAACTTTGGGTTACTATTTCTACAACCGAGAAGAGGGAAAAGTGTTTGTCGCTCAAAATGGTGTATTTCTAGAGAAAGAGTTTCTAAACCAGAAAGATAGTCCATGAAAACTGATTGGAAAGGTGTTGCCTACTCGGAAGGTTCTCCGACTAGCTGTGACGCAACAGATAGAGATATGATTGGCAAGGTGTTGCCTACTCAAAAGGTTCTCCGGCTAGCAGTGACGCAAAGGCTCACTACTTGGATAATTGACCAGGATCCTGAATCACTATCGACTATCGGAGGGATATCAGTCTTAATGGGACTGTGCACGATTAAATGGTTTAATCTGCCTTCTCTTGTTACAGATACATTGTCTTAAGTGTTCCGCATCTTTCATTTGTAGATGGCACCAACTAGCACCGTTTAGATTTCCAGTTTTGCGTTGCATACGATCCTTGAGAAGGACAAGCTGAATGGAACAAACTTTACCAACTGGTATCGTAACTTGAGAATCGTATCAAGCAAGAAAATAAGGAACTTGTCCTAGACAATTCGATTCCAGCCGAGTCAGGCAATGATGAGCCTCATGCTATAAGAACTACTTTTCACCGGGCTCAGAATGAGTCGACGGAAGTCGGCTGCCTCATGCTCGCTCACATGGAGCCGGAACTGCAGCATTTCGAGAATGTTGAGGCATACGATATGATTGTTGCCCTCAAGAGCATGTTTGAGACCTAGGCTAGGATGGAGAGGTACAATATCTCTAGAGCCTTGCTTGGATGCAAGCTGAAAGACGGAGATCCACTAAGACCACATATGATCAAGATGGCCAGATATGTGTAGTCCTTGGATCATCTGGGTTTTCCCTTGATTGGAGAGTTTTCTACCGACATTCTCCTGAATTATGTTCCTAGTGCTTATGGTCTGTTCATTTCGAACTAACATATGCATGGTATGAATAAGAAGCTGGCAGAACTCCAAGGGATGCTCAAGATAGCAGAGGCCGACATCAAGAGAGGTGGCACTAATCAAGTGTTGATGGTGCAGAACGCTTTCAAGATCAAGAAGAAATCTTGGTCCATTAAAGCCAAGCCAAAGGGAGACGACACACTGGATCCAAGTCCCAATGCCGTCTCAGTAACTCGCAAGCCAACAAAACCTCCGGGTACAGTATGCTTTTACTGTAAGGCGGAGGATCACTAGAAGAGGAACTGTGACAAGTACAAGGTGGATAAAGCGAGGAGTGGAATTATGACTTCCGACTCAGGTACACCTGTTGTGAATGTTATAGACATTTATCTTGCTGACACTCCTAGCAGCACCTGGGTATACGATACCAGATCAATTGTTCATCTGTGCAACACGCCGTAGGGACTGGTAAGGCATAGGAGCATGTTGAGAGGGGAGATGAGATCAGAGTTGGAAACAAGGCAAGAGTTACTGCATTAGCCGTAGGGACGATGCAACTCCAGTTATCTTCAGGATTTGTACTAGAACTAAATAAGTGTTATTATTATCATGTACTAAACCGAAACATCATTCCTGTCTCATGTTTGATGGAGCTGGGTTATGAGTCGAGTATTAGGAACAATGGTTGTTCCTTTTATTTGACTAATGTGTTTCATGGCTATGCATATGTCCAAGCCAGACTTTTTGTGCTTGATCTTGAATGTAAACCAGTATATAACTCGAATGCTAAAAGTTTGAAGCCAAATGATCTTAGTTCTACTTATCTATGGCATTGTCGCCTTGGTCATATCATCTAGAAACGCATGTAGAAGCTCCATGGTGATGGACTCCTAGATTTGTCCGGCTTGGAGCCGTTCGAAACATGTGAATCCTGTCTGGTGGGTAAGATGACCAAGACACCCTTCGCAAAGAGTTGTGAGAGGGCGTCTGTTTTGCTAGAACTGATACATAGTGATGTATGTGTCTAATGAGCATGACAACCAGAGGTGGTTATGAGTATTTTGTCACGTTCACGGATGATCTCAATAGATATGGCTATTTCTACCTGATGAAATCCATGTTGGAAACCTTTGAAAAGTTCAAAGAGTTTCAGAGTGAAGTGCAAAAACAACTCGGCAAGAATATTAAGTTTCTACGATCAGATCATGGAGGCGAATATATGATCCATGAGTTTGATGACCATCTCAAGATTTGTGGAATAGTTCCAAAGATCACCCCGTCAGGAACACCTTAGAGGAATGGTGTGCCGGAAAGGAGGAATTGAACCTTGTTAGACATGGTGAGGTTGATGATGAGTAAGAAGGATCTACCTTGAGCATTCTGGGGGGTTTTGTCTAGAGACAACAGAGATAACACTAAACAAAGTACCATCTAAACCAGTAGAAAAGAAACCACATGAGATGTGCATTGGAAAGAAGCCAGCCTTGGCTTTTCTCAAGATTTGGGTATGTGAAGCTTTTTTCAAGAAATTACATTCCGACAAGCTCAAACCCAAGTCGGATAAGGTAGTTTTTGTGGGCTACCCTAAGGAAACTTTGGGTTACTATTTGTACAACCGAGAAGAGGGCAAAGTGTTTGTTGCTCGAAATGGTGAATTTCTAGAGAAAGAGTTTCTAAGCCAGAAAGATAGTTCATGGAAACTGATTGGCAAGATGTTGCCTACTCGAAAGGTTCTACGTCTAGCAGTGACCCAACAGATACAGGTCTTATTAGCAAGGTGTTGCCTACTCGGAAGGTTCTCTGGCTAGCAGTGACGCAAAGGCTCACTAGTCGAATAACTAACCGGGATCCTAAATCACTATCGACTATCTGAGGGTTTTCAGTCTCAATGGGAGTGTGCACGATTAAAATGTTTAATCTTCCTGCATCTTTCATTTGTAGATGGCACCAACTAGCACTGTTCAGATTTCTAGTTTTGTCTTGCATACAATCCTCTAGAAGGACAAGCTAAATGGAACAAACTTTTCCAACTTGTATCGTAACTTCAGAATCTTATCAAGCAAGAAAATAAGGAACTTGTCCTAGACAATCCGATTCTAGCCAAGTCAGGCAATGATGAGCCTAAGGCTATAAGAACCGCTTTTCACCAGTCTCAGGATGAGTCGACAGAAGTCAGCTGCCTCATGCTCACTCACATGGAGCCGGAACTGCAGCAGCAGTTCGAGAATGTTGAGGCGTACGATATGATTGTTGCGCTCAAGATCATGTTTGAGACACATGCTAGGACAGAGAGGTACAGTGTCTCCAGAACCTTGCTTGGGTGCAAGCTAAAAGACGGAGATCCACTGGGACCGCACATGATCAAGATGGCCAGATATGCGGAGTCCTTGGATCATCTAGGTTTTCCCTTGAGCGAATAGTTCTCTACCGACATTCTCCTGAATTATCTTCCTAGTGCTTATGGTCCGTTCATTTTGAACTAATATATGCATGGTATGGATAAGAAGCTAGGAGAATTCCAAGGGATGCTCAAGACAGCAGAGGCCGACATCAAGAGAGGTGACACCAATCAAGTCTTGATGGTGCAGAACGCTTTGAAGATCAAGAAGAAATCTTGGTCTATTAAAGCCAAGCCAAAGGGATACGACATGCAGGATCCAAGTCCCAATGTTGGCTTAGTGACTTGCAAGCCAGCAAAACCTCCGGGTACAATATACTTTTACTGTAAGGCGGAAGGTCACTGGAAGAGGAACTGTTACAAGTACAAGGCGTATAAAGCTAGGAGTGGAAGTATGACTTCTGACTCAGGTACACTTGTTGTGAATGTTATAGACATTTATCTTGCCGACACTCCTAGCGGCACCTGGGTACACGATATCAGATCAGTTGTTCATGTGTGCAACTCGATGCAGGGACTAGTAAGGCATAGGAGCATGGCGAGAGGGGAGATTGACACCAGAGTCAGAAACAAGGCAAGAGTTTCTGCATTAGCCGTAGGGACGATGCAACTCTAGTTACCTTCAAGATTTGTACTAGAACTAAATAAGTGTTATTATGTTCCTGTACTAAGCCGAAACATCATTTCGGTCTCATGTTTGATGGAGCAGGGTTATGAGTCGAATATTAAGAACAATGGTTGTTCCTTTTATTTGAATAATGTGTTTCATGGCTATGCATATGTCCAAGCTAGAATTTTTGTGCTTGATCTTGAATGTAAATAAGTATATAAATTGAATTCTAAAAGGTTGAAGCCAAATGATCTTAGTTCTACTTATCTATGGCATTTTCGCCTTGGTCATATCAGCTGGAAACGCATGTAGAAGCTCCATGGTAATGGACTCCTGGATTTGTCCGGCTTGGAGCCATTCGAAACATGTGAATCCTGTCTACTAGGTAAGATGACCAAGACACCCTTCGCAAAGAGTTGCGAGAGGACATCCGTCTTGCTGGAACTGATACATAGTGATGTATGTGGTTTAATGAGCACGAAAACCATAGGTGGTTATGAGTATTTTGTCAAGTTCACGAATGATCTCAATTGATATGGCTATGTCTACCTGATGAAATCCAAGTTGGAAACCTTTGAAAAGTTCAAAGAGTTTCAGAGTGAAGTGGAAAACCAACTCGGCAAGAATATTAAGTTTCTGCGATCAGATCATGGAGGCGAATATATGATCCATGAGTTTGATGACCATCTAGAGAGTTGTGGAATAGTTCCACAGCTCACCCCGTCGGGAACACCTCAGAGGAATGGTGTGCCAGAAAGGAGGAACCGAACCTTGTTATACATGGTGAGGTCGATGTTGAGTAAGATGGATCTACCTTTATCATTCTAGGGGGTTTTGTCTAGAGACAACATCGATAACACTAAACAAATTACCATCTAAATCAGTAGAAAATACACCACATGAGATGTGGACGGGCAAGAAGCCATCCTTAGCTTTTCTTAAGATTTGGGTATGTGAAGCTTTTGTCAAGAAATTACATTCCGACAAGCTCAGCCCCAAGTCGGATAAGGTAGTTTTCATGGGCTACCCTAAGGAAACTTTGGGTTACTATTTCTGGAGAAGTGTTTGTCACTCAGAACGGTATATTTCTGGAGAAAGAGTTTCTAAGCTAGAAAGATAGTGGGAATAGGGTGCACCTCGAAGAAAATCGGGATTCACCAACTTAGGACAAGTCGGCAACCTTGGAGTTTGAGTCGGATGTTGTGCCTCAGCCGGCAAATGCACCAGAGCCATGAAGATCAGCAAGACTACGTGGATACGTACTTATCATGGACGGCGATGAGCCGACTACTTATCAGAATGCGATGGGAAGTACTGATTCCGAGTCATGGCTTGTAGCCATGAGATTCGAGTAAAATTCCATGGATGACAATCAAGTTTAGAACTTGGTTGATCTCCTAGATGGTGCAAGATCCATCAGAAGCAAATGGGTCTTTAAGAGGAAAACTGACCAAGACAGAAATATTTCCATCTATAAAGCACAACTTGTCACGAAAGGGTTTTGACAAGTTCAAGGAGTTGACTATGACAAGACTTTCTTGTCAGTAGTGATGCTTAAGTAGGTAAGGATCATGTTAGCACTAGATGCATATTTCGATTGGGAAATATGGCAGGTGGATGTCAAAACGGCTTTCCCTAACATAAATTTAACCGAGGACGTGTATATGATACAACCCGAGTGTTTTGTCAATCCGGCTAGTCTGAAAAGAGTTTGCAAGCTTTAGAAATCCATCTATGGATTAAAGCAAGCAAGTCGGAGTTGGAACATTTGTTTTAATGAAGTGGTCAAATCATTTGGCTTCATCAAAAGCGAACAAGATTCTTGTGTATACAGGAAGTTTAGTGAAAGGTTAGTTGTTTTTCTGCTACTGTATGTAGATGACATATTGATAGTTGGAAACAATGTCCCAATGTTGCAAGAAACCAAGAATTCTTTGGGAAGGTGTTTCCAAATGAAGGACTTGGGTGAGGCGGCATTTATAGTGGTAATTAAGATCTATAGAGATATGTCCCAGAGACTCATAGGCTTGAGTCAGAGTACATATCTAGAAAAGATATTAAAGAAGTTCAATATGGATTCGGAAAAGAAGGGGTTCTTACTGATGGCGCATGGAGTCCGACTTAGTAATACTCAATGCCTAGCATCGGCTAATGAGCAAAGTCGGATGGAGAGGATCCCTTATGCTTCGGCAGTAGGATCGATCATGTATGCGATGATATCTACTAGGCCGAATATTTCCTATGCTCTCGGTGTAATGAGAAGATATCAGTCGGATCCTGGTGAAGGCTACTGGACAGCAGTAAAGAATATCTTCAAGTACTTGAGATGTACTCAAGATGAGTTCCTAGTCTATGGTGGTGAGGAAGAGCTAGGTGTAAAGGATGCTAGCTTTCAGACTGACCTGGATGACCCGCACTCGCAATCCAGCTATGTGTTCATAGTGAATGGAGGTGCAGTGAGCTGGAAAAGTTCCAAGCAAGAATCAGTGGCCGATTCAAGGATGGAAGCTGAGTATGTTGTTGCCTTAGAGGCAGCAAAAGAAGGGGTTTGGATCAGAAATTGTTTGACCGAACTCGAGGTTGTTCCGGGTTCATCCAATCTATTAGACGTGTACTGTGACAATACTTATGCTTGTCGAAGTCCTAGCACCCGGGGTACCATGATCCTATGGCTGCTGGACCCACCACCTGATCCACGACACCCTCTATAAAGGAGGAGCCCGGTAGAAGCGGCTTCAGGAGGGAATCCCAAGGCCGTCACCCTCACAGAAGCCTCAACGGGGCCTCAAACCTCAACCTCGAGTAGCCCAACCTCGGGAGGCCTCGCAAGGCTCCTCGGCCCATGCCTCGACCTCAGATACTCTGGCACGTGCCTCAGGGGTACATCCGTAATCGCACAGCAAAGGAGGCAAAGATGGCGCAACCCGACAAGCATGTCTCGCCCCAGCTAGACAGTGGACCCCCTGGACCACCTCAGTACAGAGGAGACGGTCTGGCCCCTTGGATGCCAAAGCTAGGTAGACGACCTCAGCGATGGCAGTGACCCACCTTTTGCCGTTTTGGTGCAAGAGAGGAGAAAGGCATCCTCACACGACGACAAGCGACGCCAAAGGGACTAGATTTAGGAGAAGGTAGAGGATGGCGCCAGGGACTAGAGAAAGGCCAGGGGTCTTGGACCGAGTCCACATAAAGTAGTCTCGTGGACCGAGGGTTTGGTGGACGGCGATCTTTCCCACCCATGTGGTGACCCTTCCCACCCATGGACGTGGGAAAGAGGTCCGATGCCCCTATATAAGGAGATCTTCTCCTACCTTAGAACATGTTGATCCTAATGATCTGTAACCCTAGACATTGATACACCATTATACCCTCGCGAGACACCGCGAGCAATACAACCAAGCAGGAGTATGGGCTTTACCTCCTCACGAGGATCTCGAACCTGGGTGAAAAAACCTTGTGCCAACCTCTCTATCGTGCTCGTGCGCCACTGTCTCCACCGCCACTGAGAAGCTCGAAACGTGTGTTCAGCCCCCTCTCGAACCCATGGCTTGTTGGACCCCTTGTTCCTTCACGGGACACTTTCTCCAACAGTGCTATTGCACAAGCTAAGGAGCCACGGGCGAACTAGAAAAACAAGAATATACTCAGGAAATTTCACCTGATTCGGTAGTTCGTCGATCGCGAAGAAAATAAGCTATGGAAGGTACACACGGATGCAAATGTTGCAAACCCGTTGACCAAGACGCTTCCACAACCTAAGTTTGAGGCGCATGTTATAGCGATGGGCATGAGATGCCTAAGGCCTGGAGGTGCCTGAGTGTTCGACTCTAGTGCAAGTGGGAGACTATTAGGAATGATGCCCTAGAGGCTCACATTCCGCCTTGTATTTGTAACCCTAAATACGGCTTGGAGCTAGTTGTATGTGTCACTACAATTGTTGCAGGTGCACAACCACATACGTGTATCTATCTCTAGCCAGTTTTTCCTTAGTCGTTTGAGGTTGGGAGGGAAACCCACTGCCGAGATTAATTTGTAAGTAGGAATGTTTCACGTGTCATTAGCATGGAGATGCTATCCGCCTTGCATTGGCTAGTCAGAAGAGGTACGATAGCCGGACTGATCCAAAGGTTAGTAGGAAGTGAGCATACCGTCATATGCTCCGACTAATGCAATGGAATCCTTAGACCTGAGGGGATTGCATGATCCGAGTTGTGGAAAAGCCGGCTTTGACTCCATCTAACGCTCACCATAACTGGGAGTCATAAGGGTGGTCTTGGGCTGACTTCGAAGCAAGATGCATGACGTGGATCAGCCAAGACGGAATTTTCCCCTCCATGTCGGAGAGATATTCTCTAGGCCATCTCGTGTGATATGATTCAGAAGCATGGCCATGTGATACTCGATCAAGTGTTGATCGAGGTACTCTGACTTAGTGAAGTTGGAGGGAGTCAGTTATTAGTGCAACGAGAAGAGAGTAAAACCGGCACTGGGATGACGAAATCTCCCCTCTGGTTTGTCACCAATATCGTGAGACAAAGGGACTCGGACAGATCGTCACAATGAGGGCACTTGCGGAAATCAGGAGTCGGCAAGTCTTGCTAGAGGCTGCTACCGATTATCAGCTCTAGTCGGAAAGTCACTGAGCAACCTCTCTGACTGAATGATTGCTGAGTTGCATCCGGCTTAGAGTAAGCCTGTGGGATCGCACACTTAAGAGAGTGGAACTAGGCGGATGATGATCCGACTATCACAAGCCGGCAAGTTGGACTTGTTCTGACAGGGACACGTGTCAATGGGTTGGACCCATGATACGTTGCTAACGTATCCATAATTTTTTATGTTCCATGCTTGGTTTTATCTACTTTCTTGTGTTTTGTTCCAACTTTGGAGTACTTTCTATACACTTTCTTGGACTAACCTATTAACAAGATGCCACAAAGCTGCTTGCCTATTTTACATTGTTTTGGTTCCAGAAAGTCAGAAAATGAATATTCTCGGAATTGGACGGGACAAAAGCCAAAGTTGATATTTTACCGGAAGACTCACAGAGCCAGAAGACGAGACGGAGAGGGGCCACAGGGTGGCCACACCACCCCTAGGCACGGGTCCCCCCTGGCCGCACCAGGGCATGGTGTGGGCCCCCTGGCCGGCCACCAACCTTGCCTCTTTCGCCTATATATCTCCCCCGATGCAGAAACCCCAAATCGTCAATCAGAAATCCACAAAAAGTTCCGCTGCACCGCCGCCACCGAAGGGGAGATTCGGGGGACAGAAAGTCTTTGTTCCGGCACCCTGCCGGGATGGGGAAGTGCCCCCAGAGCCATCTCCATCGATCTCCACCACCATCTCCATCACCATTGCTGATTCCCATGATGACGAGGGAGTAGTTCTCTCTCGAGGCTAAGGGTTCTACGGGTAGCTATGTGTTCATCTCTCTCTCTATGCATGATCTTATTGACATGAGCTTGTAATCTATAGATCTACCTTGCTACTCAAGTGCTTTAATAGATCTCTGCTCTCCCCATGTGTGTGAAGTTGATAGTGTGCACACCATGGTGGCACTTAGGCTAGAGATTACAAATACTTGTTATGAGTTATATTTGGAGTTGGATGTCTTTATGAAATTGTGGTGTTTGTTTGAACCATCTAGTGCTCAAGGTGACAATGTGGGGTTATCTAGATGGGAAAGGCTTACTTTGAGGTGTGCTATTATAGCCCTACAATGGATTAGAGTGTCCAACTGGAGAATAGTTTAGAGTAGTATCATAAAGAGAAGATATTTATATGAGAGTGTTCACTAGCGAAAGTATGATCCCTAGGCCTTGTTTCTAAGCATTGAAACACCGTTTGCAACTAGATCTGTTACATGTTTGCTTGCTTCCTTCTTTATTTCAGTTTGCCTTTAGTCTTTTCCCACGTCAACCACACGCCATCAAGCTATTTTCTAGCACCGTTGTCTTATATCTATACCACTTGTATTTCACTATCTCTTCGCCGAACTAGTGCACCAATACACCTGACAAGTGTATTGGGTGTGTTGGGGACATAAGAGACTTCTTGTATCTTGATTGCAGGGTTGCTTGAGAGGCGATACCTTTGACCACTTCCTCCCTGAGTTCGATAAACCTTGGGTGATCCACTTAAGGGAAAACTTGCTGCTGTTCTACAAACCTCTGCACTTGGAGGCCCGACAATTGTCTACAAGAATAGAAGTGCGTAGACATCAACCCACTTTGACTAGGGCTAGGGTTTCGGACCAAGGGACACACGTGTTGTGTGGCCTCACCTACTCGCCTATATAAAGGAAGGTGGGTGGCGGCAGACAAGACAATCCAATCCAGTGTTGCTTCCTAGGTTTTCGCTAGACCTGGCAATCCATCTTCCTATCGTGGGGCGGAAAGACCAAGACTAGAATCTCAGTTGCTATTGTTCCACCTTGTACGTGTGTGACAGTAGAGGCACCACACTTGTGGTGCTCGTCGGTGGTGTTGGGCGGCGAAGTTGGATGCAAGGAGGAGCACGCAGCAGGCGACAAGGTGGTCCGAGGATCGAGCAGTTCACCGGAGCCGGACGAGACAAGAGAAACGTACGGCACCATCACGATGCGCTTTCTCAGATTCCGCACCTATGCGTTGAGAGGTACGAGCTATTACCTTTGACATTGGCCAGATTTTGGGGTGGCTCGCCGGAGTCCTAGCCGGAGCAGAAAAGTTTTTGTTTTTGTCCTGGCTCTGCGTGTTTCGTAACAGGCGAAGCTTGCGTGAAACACAAGGTCGCGTTCCCGCACACCAAGATCTTCAAGGCACCATTCGAGTGCATAAAGCTCGTCACACCATTGTTCTCCTCATCGACAAGACCCTCATGCAAGTGATCCAACATGCAATGAAGCCCCCGTGCTTGAACCCATGATATCTTCGCAATATGTACCTTCTCCACGACACGCAGCAACGTCAAGCTATTATGGTGATTTCTCCTCAAGGCCTCGAGCAATGTGAGACGGACATCTCCATCACACAAGAGCACTAGTGATCCAACAAGAGCAACCACATGAAGAACCTCGAGTGGAACCTCAAGTGCATCGTCAACATCCGCAAGACCTTCACTCAACAACAAGTGATGACTCCAATTTGGAAGATGTCAACACCCGGATTTTTAATCCCAGATGCCTGTTATGTCATACATCGCAATCCCAGGATTACCATTTTTGCGAGACATAACAGATTGGATATCACAGTACATCATCCATTACAAACCATAATAAGGTCTTACACAAATAAGGATCTCATGATCCAGTCTTAGTACAATCAAGTAGCGGAATAAAATAACGTAACAGTGGGGTCCATCTTCAGAGTCATAGGCAATGCTGACGATGGAAGATTGTCCTAGTTATCATAGCCGTCCTGCTGTCCTTCATCTTGGTAGTCTCCTTCATAGTCTGGCCATAGGAATAGCCAGGTACAATGCCATGAGTACTCTTTAAGTACTCATAAACTACCACTAACAAGTAGTATAGTTCTAGTAGGAAATGCTAAATCTAAGTTTACTTGTAAAGTTAAGTTTGAAACGTAAGCTGAGTTCAGAAGCAAAGAAAGATAAAATAAAGTTTGAAAACACCTAAGTGGGAACTTAGTTATCATAGTCACAACTCTGTTGTGGTCAAGTCATGTCACAATTCATTTCATAAGTTGTTTTGAAAACATCTGACAACGGAACAGTATGGCCACTCCAACTGTCCATAACCGCGGACGTGGCTATTCGAATAGTTTGACACTCTGCAGAGGTGGTACATTTTCACCACAAGATTCGATACATCTGTCAGGGGTAACCCTGAATCATCATACTTAGTATGCAGATAATCAAACATAACCTTTCCTTTACACACCCTAGTATAAGCACCTCTCCTATGAGCATGGCCTCCCAACCATGACCATCTATCATCTTGGGCACTGCATAGGTGGACAACATTGAGAGGTAGCCTCAGCTCAAACCTCTCCCATGAGGGAACTAATAGTAATGCATATAAACTTCCGGCTAAGCCTTACCCAATTCAGGTATTGTGGTTGTACGGTAAAATTGGAATGGTATCACATCCGAACCCAATCATCAGTTTTGTAAAAGGGCTAAGGCTCATGCCTCAACATTTTCATCATTATAAACATTTGTGTTTCTCAACACATGTCAAAACATCTCAATAGAATGACTCCTCATTCCAAAGTTTTCACAAGTCATTTTCACCAAGTATTCCCATCTAAAGTGAATCACGTTTTGGGTTTTGCTCCAACTACTAAGTTAAGAGTGTTCACTAATGTGGGATGCTAACCTCAATCTCATGCCATAGAATGACATATAAGTCTAACTAGATAGGTCAAGTTTTATACTCTTTATTCTACCTTTAAACAAGTAAAGGACTTGGGTAAAGTAAAGAAAGTAAAGCTTGTAAATAAAACTTGGAATAGGTATAAGTCACAATGGTATAACCAAAGCATGCCTAATGCCTTTGCTTAGGTTATCTAGCTTGCAAGGGTTAGCTTGCATTGTTAATGATGGCTTGCAAGTAATCACTTGCATGGTCAACTTGTATAATGCTAGCTTGCTAACAATAGCTTGCTCAGTTTACTTGAAGTTCTAGGCTTGCCTTGGGTAGTGAAGTGGTTGAAGTTTTCTTCCTCCTCCTCTTGGTAGAACTCCTCCTCTTTGTAGACTTGGTCGGTGCTATCGTCTATAAATACATACGGGATACATAATCATCAAAAAATACTTAACTAGTCTACTTAGCACACTAAGGCACACATTTGATGATCTAGTATCATCTCAAACATCACAAGGTTTAATGAACTAGCTTCATTCTTTTTATTTGAGAAAAGTAATTTCTACTCATTGAAAAATAACTAAGATTTAATATTCTCCAATTAAAATATGGGATCATGTGGACACATGTCATCACCACATATCCTAACATATGGGCATGTGATTTAAATGTTGGATCACATTTTAATAAGTTCAAGTTTAATAATTAATGATTTAAAGTGACTAGAAATGCCTATATAGCATTATTTTGGTACTAGTCCAAAGTCACTGCATGCAAACCTTACTATTATTACATATTCAGATAGGTATAGTTAAATGTGATTTTTGAGAGTTTGAATCAACGCAAAAGCTATTATGGTTGATTTTATAAAAATGTTTGAGTGTGCAAAGGCTTCTGTTTTGTTATTTTAACTAGGAGAGATCTATAACTCTAAATGATTTAAATCCAACAGGCTTGGATAGATATTTTCAGTAGCTTTCCAAAAAAATTGGAATCACTCAATTTGGATTTGTAAAACTCTCTGAATTGATTTTTAAACTAAGGGACAGAATTGATTCTAAATCTAAATAGAAAAACATATATTTCAATCTACGGGCTTAGGCGGGAAACTAATTGGGCCAGCCCACTGACGCTCAGCGGCGCAGAGGGAAACTGATAGGGGGGTCCCGCATGTCAGCGATACTTAAAACCCGAAGCGGTACGGGATGATCTGGGCCACACGATTAGAACACAAATCGACGGCTCACGGTCGTCATCGACGACGGACTCGTCGCCGGCGAGACTGAACCTTAAACGGCCGGTGGGGGTCTACCGTGGACGTACTAGGGCGTCAGCTAGTGCGGCGAGGCGGGCAAACAAACTGGACGGCGATGGAGGACTTAGGCGAGGTTGCGGCAGGGGCTGAGGTGGACAAAATCGACAACCACGTCTCCTCGTCTACAGCGGCTACCTCCGGTGGAATTCTGGCAAACGGCGGCTCGAGCGGCTCCGGCGAGAGAAGGGAAACAATCAGTGGAGAGAGGGGAGTGAGATGGTGTGAAGAAATGGTGATGGGGTGGCCTCCTTATATAGGCTCGACGGTGAGGCAGTGAGGCATGGGCGCGGCTCGTTAGTGACGGCGAAACAGAGGGCTACCGGCGTGGGTGAGGTAGGCGAACGGTGGGCAGTCTGCTGGTGGTCCTCTATGGCGTAATGGTGCAGCTAGGGGCGGTGCCTAACGGTCGGGAGCTTCCCACGCTCTGGGAGACAGAGGCGGTGCCCGACGCGGCTCCCGGCGACTGTCGGTCGCGCGGCGGTGCACGGCCGTGTCTGGCGGGGTGTTGGGTTGATGACGGAGCGACGTGCGCGATATGGTGTCTGGGCGCGGTCTGAGGTGTGCTGGTGGCGACCGTGCTCTGGCGCGCTCTGGCTGCACGCAGAGAGAAAGGGTGGCGAGGCTCTGAGGTGGTCTAGTGCCTGGCTGGGCTTGGGGAAGGGGCAGGGAGTCGCGGTGTGGTCCGGTCTATCTCCTACACATGGCGAGAGAGGGAGGGCGGCCGGCTAGGAGCTGTCCATGCTCGACTGGCGAGCATGGCGCTCAGGTGGCGCGGCACTGCTGCAAACGGCTAAGGGGTAGCCTCTTGATGGCATGGTTGGTACTAGGGGAGACAATGGGAGGGGTTTAGGCCTTAGTGGCATTTAGATCACTGTTTTAAAACAGTAATAGTTAGGCAGATTGATTAGTGCTCACTAAGTGTTCGACACAATGACCGCATGAACAAAATATTTGAATTTTGAGATGGTTTTTGGTGCAATGGTTTATCTTATGCTTAAGCTTCTAGGTTTGCTTGGGATTTTGAAATGGAGTTCATTTGAGTGGTTTTTGCAAAAGTGGTATCTAGACATATGAACTAGATTCAATTTTCAAATGTCAATTAAATTTAGAGTTTGAAAGTTTTTGGGATGAAACAAAGTGGGCCTTGGTACATCACTACTTGTTCTAGAAAGGGGTGCAAAGAACCACAATTGTTTCTGTTAAGATTTGAGTGCTAGGAATAGCCAAAGTAGGGTATGTGATTAAAATGGCAAAAATGACCATTTGCTTATTTAATTGTTTTTGATTTATTTTTCTTTGGGATTTGCTTGGGGATGATCTAGATGATGTGTAATTCACCTTAGAGTCATTTTACAATCAATAGATCACTCAATCATGGCAATTCAAAACAACTCCTATTTAAATGCACACACATATGAATGCTTAAAGATTTTTAAATAGAAAAAGTTTTTGTTAACCCTAAATTGGGTAGATTTGATCTTGATCATTTGGATTAAAGTTTTGGGATGTTACAGAAGAATAAGCTCGTTGTCAATGTGAAGCTCTAGAAGACCTGCTTCATCATCATCGGCATCATGAACGCCAACACTGACACCATGGACACCATGGAGAGCCTACTCCACCACACCAAAACATGGAGCGTCAAATTGTACATGTTGAGCGACACCGTCCATGTTAAGAGGCTCAAGACCATGATCTTCATCAAGAGGCCCAAGTTCCTAACCCACGTCACCAACCGAGGAATGAGCCTCCTCCTCATCCACAACCGTGACAAGAGGCTCCACATCTTCATCACCCTCGTGAGGACCAAGTGCCTCAACCTCGTCAACAAGCACGCCAAGAGCAAGATCAAGCTCGTCAACAACCACGCCAAGAGCAAGAGAAAACTCGTCAACAACCGCGCCAAGAGCAAGAGCAAACTCATCAACAACCGCGCCAAGAATAAGCTCCCCAACAACGTCGCGAGGACCAAGTTCCACCTTCCCAAACGCGGCTCAACAACCATAAGAGCAACATCAATATCAACAAGCTCATCACAATGATTGCATGGAAGATGAAGACCATCAACATCATGGCAACCGTCGCTACTGTGACCGCAATGAGGAAGAAACTTTTGGCAAGCTCAAGTTCACCATGCCCAAGTTCATCATTCCAATGATCCCGAAGAATACCTCTCATGGGCACTCAAGGTTGACAAAATCTTATGCATGCACAACTAT
The DNA here is from genome assembly GCA_023614405.1 of Avena insularis. Lineage (NCBI taxonomy): Eukaryota > Viridiplantae > Streptophyta > Magnoliopsida > Poales > Poaceae > Avena > Avena insularis. The sequence continues at coordinate 358,064,648 of CM042684.1, forward strand.
AGTGATGATAATATGGTATCCATGGCTTCGCTTGACTTTGATGATTATGTCAACCTTTGATGGTAACAAGTACAAGTCACTCGTGAAGAAAGAGGAGAGCCGCCAATCAACACTTGGGAACATATGAAGGGACATATGAGATCATGGTTTGTCCCTTCGCACTACACGCATGACCTCTTCAGCAAGATTCAAATGCTAAACCAAGGAACAAAGACCATGGAAGAGTACTTCAAGCAAATGGATCTCAACATGATCTGTGCCAACATTGAAGAGCGTGAGGAGTAAACCATGGCATGTTCCCTCATTGGCTTGAACCATCCAATCAAGCGCATCGCCGAGTTCCAAAAGTACAACAACATGGTTGAGCTTGTGCATAATGCAACAAAGGCTGAGCATCAAGTGCAAGAGGATATCAAATACAACAAGCCCAAGACGTACTTCACCTATAAGAAAGCTCCAACCTCTACACTAACAAACATCAAATGAAGCTCCTCAAGTACCTCCAAGCCTCCTTTCAAGACCACACTTCCTCAAGGAAAACCTCCCCCAAGTGGTAAGCAAAGTTTGGATGACCCGCCATTCAACGACAGATGCTACAAGTGTGGAGGCAAAGGACACGATTCCACCAAATGTGGAAATACCAAACTCTTGTTCATTCATGACAATGGTGACGAGGAATACTTGAGTGAAGATGAATTTGATGTAAGAGTCAAAGAAGCAATTACAAGGCAACATGTGGGAGATGACCAAGAACTCCTCATGTGTGAGCATGACGCAAGTCCATCGCTTTTCGTCATAAGAATCTTGACTACTCAAGCCCAAGAGTATGAAGATCAAAGATCCAACATCTTTCAAACATGTGTTGGCATCAATGGGAAATCCATTAAAGTTATCATTGATGGAGGGAGTTGCCACAACCTTGTAAGCACCGAGTTATGCTAGAATCTCAACCTCACCCTCCATCCACACAAGCACCCCTACCATGTCCAATGGCTAAGTGACCAAGGGTCCGTGAAGATCAAGCACACCGTCTCAGTAACATTCTCAATTGGACCATATAAAGACATTGTGGAGTGTGATGTGGTTCCCATGACGTTATGCCATATGTTGCTTGGTAGACCATGGAAATATGACAAGAGTGCTCTACATGATGGTCGCACAAATGTGTATACCTTCAAATGGCTTGGCAAGACATGTGTTTTGCAACATATGACTCCTAGCCAAATAATTTCAGACAATGCAAAGGATTTAGCGAGGGTGCAAACCACAAAACCATTTGTGACAAGAGTGGTGAGCGATAGAACCACCATATAGCGAGTGAGAGCCACAAGGCAAACTCGAGTGGAAAAACTAAGAGTGTTCTTCTTGACACCAAAAGTGTGATGAGAGACGTGAGGAATAACCCATCTATCTTGCACTATGTCTTTGTTTGCAAGGGATTAGTGCAAGGGACTAATGACTTAACAAATGTTCCTCCCTCTTTGATGGCTATTTTGCAGGAATTCAAGGATGTGTTTCCCGAAGAGCTTCCACATGGACTACCTCCTCTTCGCGGAATTGAGCATCGCATTAACCTCATACCCGGCACACCTCTACGAAACCGCGCCACATACCAAACGAACCCGGAGGAGACAAAGGAGATCTAACTCCAAATCAACCAACTCATCTCTAAAGGTTTAATCCAAGTAAGCACTAGCCCAAGTGTGGTACCTGTGATTCTTGTCCCAGAGATGGATACGTTGTGGTTATGCATGGACTTCCATCCAATCAAATGCTATCACCGTGCGTTATAGACATCCTATACCACGTCTTGACGACATGCTTGTTGAGTTGAGTGGAGCCACAATTTTCTCGAAAATCGATCTTCGTAGTGGTTACCATCAAATATGCATGGCAGAAGGTGATGATTGGAAAACCGCCTTCAAGACCAAAATTGGTCTCTATGAATGGTTGGTCATGCCTTTTGGCATATCTAATGCCCCATCCACCTTCATGCGCCTTATGAATCATGTTTTGAGATTTCACATTGGAAAAAGTGTAGTTGTCTACTTTGATGATACTTGTCTATAGCAAATCGCTTGATGAGCATGTTACACATGTTAGGGAGGTGTTGCAAATCTTTCGAAATGAAAATATATATGCTAACGTTCCCAAGTGCAATTTTTCTAAAAATAAGTTGATTTTTCTTGGTTTTGTTGTCTCAACGAATGGTATTGAAGTCGATGTTTCTAAGGTCAAAGACACACAACATTGGCCAATTCCCACAAATGTGAGTGAACTTCGAAGTTTTCATGGTTTGGCCGGTTTCTATCGCTTATTTGTGAAAGATTTCTCTACTATTGCTTATCCTCTCAACGAATTGACCAAAAAGAATGTCACATTAGTTTGGGGCAAAGCACAAAAAAAAATCTTTGATGAGTGATGAGTCCAAAATTGATGCATATATAAGTACATAAATTATTTATATTGCCACTCATTACTTGATACATCTATCTACAACTATGCCTATTATGTATTGATTTCTAGTTTTCATTCATTTCCACATGGAATTTTCACATTACTAGTTTTATTAGGATTTTATTACCTTTTTATTGTCTTTGATTTGTGTGTAGGTGCTATGGATAATCATGGATAAATGGAGCCAAGAGGATTCAATATGGAGGAGTTGCAGGCACCAGACTTAGCCATTTGAGGGGAAGAAAAAGTTGATTTTTCCATCAATTCCAAATGATGATTCAAGGCCATGGTGTTGTATCCCTCGTCCATATGAATCCAATGAGCTAAAGGACACATCAATCGGAGTCCGTATGAAGAAATGGTAGCCAAAACACAGCGGAGTACCACGCGCGTAACGACCAGCGGTACGGGCGGAGCCAGCCCGTATCGTACGGCCATACCGTCCTCCAATGGCTTTGTTTCGTCAAACGGAATCACATTTGTGAAAGCCCAATGGGCATATTCGGCCCCCATCTCTGTCGGATCGCGAAACCGACCTCCAGATGCCTATTTAAAGAGGGGAAAACCCTAGATGAAGGGAAGGAATCCATCCACGCCTAAGGGGCGGAGCCCTGCCACTCCACCACCTCCATAGCCGCCACACACAAGATCCACATCTCCACACCATCAATCAAGAGGAGTAGAAGGAGGCGCCCCCCTCCCATCTTCACCGCGTGCACCGTTCATCATCATCATATCCAACAGCTTCTCCATCTCTCTCTCTTGTCTTAGATCTTGTTATTGTAAGATTGAACATGGTCGTGACTTCATTAATATATTCATCTATGTTTTGTTATTCATCCATGTGTAATTGATTGATTAGGTTCTAGGTTGAGGTTTGATCTAGTGCGCTGAGTTAGAATATATTTGTGATCCAAGTATTCAATTACATGAGTTACGAGATGAGTTCACGGGATCCCTTGGTCCGGAAGTGTACGTTTGCCTCGCGAGTGACATGTGAGAATCATGCATACTACACATAGTGTGATAGCCCGGTAATCAAGTGGGGAACATTTATTTGTTGAGGGAATCTCTTGTAGATAATGGATTCGCACATATATTCGCCCATCTAGTACTAGTGAGACCGAAGCCTAGAAACCCTCTCTCATTCTATTCAATCCTACATCTACAACCCCCTTTAGTTTATTCTTCTTCTAGTTTACTTTTAGTACTTTATTTACTTTGTTACTAGTTACTTTAAATCTCTCTTGTTTACTATTACTCTAGCAACTTATAGTGTAGACTATTTCTAAACACCGCTTTGGGTACGAACATGGCTGCATTGACAACATAGTTGCGGGGTTGTGTGGTTTTCATCTTGCAAATCTCCTTTGGGATCAATCTTTCTAATAAATAGTTGCCACTACTAGTACTGCAATAACCATGTTGTTGGACGCGGGAACCCAGCTATCAACTTGGTGCCATTTCCAGGGAGCAAAGCATTTGGTTATTACCTACCCACTCACACATAGTTTATTTCCATTTGTTGCTATTTAGTTTTCACTTATTTGAAAAGAACAAAAAAATTATAAAACCCAAAACCCATAAAAAATTATATAAAAAAATTATAAAACATTTGCTACTAATCATGTCTTCTGAGATTTCTATTTTAGAACATATTCACCTTGCAAAGGAGGAGAAGAGATGAAAAGAATCATTGTACATGGTTGCCAAATAAGAAGACAGTGTGTACAACGAAGAACTCATAACTACTAATGATATGCAGGTATATGATATTATTAGGTAATATGTTGTGCTCACACATTATGTTCTTCATATCAAATAATATGTCTTCACTGTATGTGTGCTGGGCATTTTTGCTTTCAATGTTCTCATACCTATGATGAATCTTTGGCGTCTTACAATAGTAGTGATGCTAATAGGGAAGTTATACAGTATGTTCTTTATGAAGGTGCCCATGAACTACTTCGAAAAATAATGATACTTATGATGAGTAGTGATAATGAACTTTTAGGACATCTTAGTGAGAATGCACTTGTGTTGGAGAGTAAGGCACGGTGTAAAGCCGTAGTGCCCGAAGATAATCATTTGTAGGAATCACAAGATGAAAATTAGGAGCACAAAGGTAAGGTTGACAAAGATTGGCACACTACAAATACTTTGTTTGATAATGATGCCTCTCTCTTTAGTATTGATTCTTATAATGCTAAAACTAATTATAATTTATCTGTGGAGGCCTTGTGCCTAGACACTCATGAGGAGAGCATTATTAATGATGAACTAGAGATAGGACCTTGCTATGAATCTTTCAATGCTAATGTGCAGGAACCACTTTCTGTTGCAAAGAAAGAATTCTATAGAGTTTTCCCCTACAATGGTAACCAAGATAAAAATTTAAATATTATATTCGAATCTCTAATCCTCTCGTTGCAGCTATATAAGGAGGCATGCTCACCACACTTTGTGCATCCACGCTCGCTTGGAAGCGAGAACCTATTCATCTACATGATGCCGATGCACTGCAAGAGGGTACGACTTTGATTGCACTCTACTATGATATGCTCCAACCCTTTGCTAGAGGTAAGTACCATTACACATTGAATTGATATCCTCTGGGATCCAGGTGGATGATTTAATGGAGCATCTAAGCCTGGCTATATGACTTTAAAGAAATCGCTTCCCGAGAGGCAACCCGGAAGTTTTTAGGTGCTTTCTTAATTTTGTGTCTTGAGTCTAGTTGCACTCATGTTGCATTTTTTTGACATGGAACACTCGTATTCCATTAAACTGAGTCGGCAGAATCGCCGAACATGGCCAGGCTTACAATATCAGGAACATTGTCCAACCACACATGGTGGTATCCTTGTTCACCCGCTGCACCTAGGCCAGCCAGCACATGCGCTGGTTTGTTGCAATCCCATGGCTTATACATAATCTTGAACTCAATAAAATTTAGAGCCATCTTGGTCTTCACTTCTCTAAAGAGGGCTCCGAGTGGGGAGAGGTCATAATCTGTTGTCTTGATTGCCTGGACAAGTCCCATGCAGTCCGTGGTGAATATAGATCTGCCCATGCCCATATCGTTTGCAATCTTTGCCGCTTGGAGGATTGCTTCCGCTTCAGTGTGCAGTGCTTCACTTACAAACTTCATATTACCAGCCGCAGCAAACATAAGATTTGTCGCACTATCCCTGGCGACAGCCCCCCATCCTCCACAACTTGTATTCTGTCGGATGGCACCGTCAGTATTAATAAGGATCCATCCTTCCGGTGGCGGCTGCCATTTCAACAGACTGATTTGTTTGGGGGTATTTTTATTAGAGAAAAATTCCTTCCACTCTCCACTGAATCTTCTAATTTGGTTTGAAAACTCAACTGGAGTGAGGCAACGTTCTCCTCTGTTTGCTTTGTTCCGTTCAGACCACCAGCACCAAAGGAGCGCAATGACCATCATTTTTTGTTTGTTCTTCATTTTGAGAACTTCTTCAAGCATGTGCATAGCCGAGTTTGAATTCAGAAGGATCTTTCTGCTGTCATTCAGACCTAAAGCCTTCCACATTTCCTTTACCCTTTTGCATCGGAGAAATAGGTGTCCTCCATCTTCGAAACACGACTGACACACAACACATCGTGTGTCAAGCTCTACATGCTTTCTTTGAATATTCATTCTCATCGGCAAACTATTATGCCCAACTCTCCATAGGAAGTGGTGAATTTTCGCTGGGCATTCTGTTTTCCAAATCGCCTTCCATACATCTTGTTTCCATTTGCTTCCGATATGACCATCAGTAGAACCACTGAAGTACTCTGGGTGCATCATACGAACATGGACTTTATATGCCGATTTTACAGAGAAGCATCCTTTTGCATCGAAGTGCCAGGCCAAGTGGTCTTCCTCGTCTTCAAAAATTGGCATTGCAAGGATTAGCCGCACATCAGACTCGTGAAAGGTCTGTTTCACAAGCTCTTCGTCCCAACCTTCGGTGCCAGGATCCATGAGTTCTGCAACCTTTGTCACAAGGTGTTGACCTCGCGCTATGCATGGCCTCCTTGTGTCATCATTGGGTATCTAGCAATCTTTCCAAATGTTGATGTTATGCCCATTACCTACACGCCATATCATCCCATTCTTTAGCAGTTGGATTCCTTTGAGAATGCTTCTCCAAACGTAACTCATGCCAGTCATGGGTTGTGCATCTAGGAGGTTTCCATCTGCAAAGTATTTCGCTCGTAAAACTCTCGAGCAGAGAGAATCTGGCGATTGGATTAGACGCCACCCCTGCTTCACCAACATGGCCATGTTAAACGAGTGTTGCATTGGCACTTGTATATATTTGCATGATTTCCTATTAGAGTTGGCTTGGGACTATTTGCGACAAGTATAATTATTTTTTGCTCTAATCATGTGTTGCATATCTTGGTTAAATCTTCTCAACAAAAATATATGTTTGCTTTGTTTGGATGTTGGACTAATGTTTCAGGTCCTTAGTAAAAATTTTGGAGAAAAATAACTTGTTCCGGAGCTCACAGTGATCTTAACGAGCAGCAGTACGGGCAGACCTGTTCGTACCACGCGCCCATACCGCTCATGTGACAATTCAGAAGAAGTAGAAAATTCTCCAGAAAGGTGACAACACGCTTAACAAGAACAGGTACGGACGGACGCGTCCATACCGTCTGCCCGTACCGACCTCGTTATCAGGCAAAGAAAACATGAAGAGGACCCTGAAGTTTTAACGACCACCCGTACGAGCGCATCCCGCCCATACCACCCGGTTGTACCAACTTCGTCGGAACCCTTCAAAAAACAGACAAGGTGTAGTATGGGCGGAGACCGTCCGTACCACGCGCCCGTACCACGAAGCAGCATCGTGCAGTAAGGGCAGGTACGAGTACAAAAAGGTCATAACCCCTCCAATCTTTTTAATTTGACAATCTCAGGTCAGTGGGTTACCTTCTACATGTTCCTTTATACTTCATTTTATTTTACCTACCTTCAAAACCCCCTAGCCTCTAATTCTCTGTAGTGTTTCGTGTTTCTTTTATTTTTTTCTCACGGTTGGGTGAACGAACTCCGTTCGTATACCAAATCATTTTCTTTTACTTTGTTTGTTATTTTCGCAGGGACTTGAACCTTGTGTGATGACGTACATGGTTTATGCCAACCGTGTAAATATTTGCACAAGACACTTGGTTGTTTCAACTCAACACTTGAACAAGGAAGTATTCGTTGAACCAAAGGTCCATGTCCATCAAAAGTGAGGTTATTCGTACCTCGACGGTAAAGTGTATCACCCTTGTTTTATTCAAGCTTGGGGAGATAACCACTTCTCACACTCTCTTTTGATAACTGCATTTTCTCTTTTATTTTTGGTAATCTATTCAAATTTGGTTCTTACAAAAGTTCTAGCTTGGGGAAGTTACTTCTGCATATGTAGTGTCTTGTGTAATGTTCTTGTTCGATGAAATTTTTTGTGCAATCATGTATCCTAATGTTTTTTAATGCTTACTTGGGTAAGTTATGTTTCATGTTTATATAATGGATGCACTTGCCTTTGTTGGGATTCATAAGATTTGAGTTAGATCTTGATGCACGTTGTTAATATCTTTATCTGGCTTGAGAAGAACATTATCATCCCGTAAAAATACACTGCCATGATTTCTACACTCAAAACCTTTGTCTCCCACATTTGAAGTTTGAATTGTTTATCTTAGTTGGTTGATTTGTGAAGATGCCATGCTAGTGGGAGTAATTCAAAATAGTTAGAGTAAAGCTTTTTATTGGTATGATGATTAGTTGTGGAAGCTCCTACTCTAGTTCTTTTAGTTAACCGAGTCTTGCCTTGAAAATAATATTGCCAAATAAGTACAATAAGAAAAAGTATGAAATTTACGACTTGTTTGATGAATGATTGTCTTGAGATTATACCCTTGATGATACTTAACCCCATAAATATTTTGATAGTCTTGACGACACTCATGAAAGGAATTGTTTGATTGAAATAAAGTCTAGTGGTAATTGTGATACATGCCAAAGCTAACCTTGTGGATCAAATCGCGGTACTAGCTCAAAAAAATAGAAAGAATTGAGACAACTTTGTTCTATGTGTCTAATTCACACCTTCGGGATGCCAACAACTCCGCTAGCTTTTGAACAATCTATGTTATAACCCTAGATTTCGGCTATGAGTTGAAGACATGAGTGGCATATGTGTCAATATATGGGCAAAAGTATTGGTAATCTCAAAGGTTGTGCAAACACTTGCAAAAGAAACATTCATCGATCCATGAAAAAAAATGAAAGGAAGAAAAAAGATATCTATGAGGATCCACATAACAAGTCCTTGGCATGGTCTCATTACTACTTTATGATTTTTTCTTGAAAGACAATGATTGGATTAGAAGTGTTTTTGATAGACTTGATTTATTGATGTGGGTGTAAATAAGACACTTCATTGTTATGCTACTTGGGACATGAAACTCTCTTACTCAATTTTGCTATTAAAACATCCTAGTGTTCCTTGGCAAGCTGAGAGTTACCTAGAAGAATTGGATTGATTGTTGCATTTCTAGTTATTTATACTTATATTAAACTCTACTTTGATTGTCCTGATTTACCTATGCTTGTATAGTATTCTTGACATCCCTCTAACTATGATGAGCTTTACAAATGGATGAAGTGCTGAACGCATATGACTGCCAACTGTAAGTAAATTCATATTCTTGTTGAAGCCCTTACTCTACAAAAGTAAGGAGATAAAAAACTTATTAAAAGGCTCAATAAAAGGATCACAGGTTTGCTTTCAAGCTAGATTCACTTTTTGACATGGAGCATTGAAGTTTTAATTGACCTTTATGGATTGACATAACTAAGCTTGTGTTGCCTTGTATGAATATGATCCTTCCTACTTTGAGCTTGTAGGGAAAATAAGGATATAAGGCATTGATCTTCTACATCTGGTAGTATACTTTTGTTTCAATTTTTGCCTCATTTATGTTATCGACTCGTGCCTCATGAACATGATGACCTTGTTCATAAGCCACTTTACTGCTCGAGACGAACAAGAGTCTAGCTTGGGGAAGTTGATGAGTCCAAAATGGATGCATATATAAGTATATAAATTATTTATATTGTCACTCATTACTTGATACATCTATCTACAACTATGCCTATTATGTATTGATTTCGAGTTTTCATTCATTTCCACATGGACTTTGCACATTAGTAGTTTTATTAGGATCTTATTACCTTTTTCTTGTCTTTGATTTATGTTTAGGTGCTATGGAGAATCATGGATAAATGGAGCCAAGAGGATTCAATATGGAGGAGTTGCAGGCACCAGACTTAGCCATTTGAGGGGAGGAAAAAGTTGATTTTTCCATCAACTCCAAATGATAATCCATATACATGATGTTGTAGACCTCATCCATATGAATCCAACGATCCAAAGAACACCTCAATCGGAGTCTGTATGGAGAAATGGCGGCCAAAACACTGCGGAGTACCACGCGCGTAATGACCAATGGTACGGGTGATGACCCAAAATATATCGAGCTCGTTGGGGAACCCCAAGAGGAATGTATGATAAGCACAACAGCAAGTTTTCCGTCAGTTATGAAACCAACATTATCAATCTAGTAGGAGCAAGGAAACACCTCCAAGGTGTTGCTGGCTGAACTTTGGCAGGGCGCACTACCGGTGCCAGCAGCAACATGGAAACCTGCACAACACAACCATAGAACTCTGCCCCCAACTTACAGTGAGGTTGTCAATCTCACCGGTTTTGCTGAGAACAAAGGATTAAACGTATTGTGTGGAAGAAAGTAATAGTTTGCAGAAAGCAAACAGAAAGCAGTAAATAGTTGTAGATTGATGATAAAACAAAGGACCGGGGTCCATAGTTCACTAGTGGTGCATCAATATGTTGCTGCTATTGAATCTGGTTTTGAATCAAGCAGCAAGAGTCCGACCTCAGGGTGGTGTCTCTCCTTAAGATAGATGACATGTTGGGTGAATAAATTACAGCGGGGCAATTGATAAACATCGAGAAAGAAATATGCATATACTACTCAGCTTGACTCCTTTGAGACTTGATTGGGTATTACAACATTATACATAGACCGTAATCCAACTGCATCTATGACTAATAATCCACCTTCAAGTTATCATCCGAACCCCCTCCAGTATTAAGTTGCAAGCAACAGATAATTGCATTACACATTGCATGTAAAGTAAACAATATGATTGTTCTATGAACAAAGGATTGTTGTTTTCTCCGTAATAGCAACATCACATCTAGTACCTTAGAGATTTCTGTCACTTCTCCAGATTACTAGAGGCATGAACCCACTATCGAGCATAAATACTAACTCTTGGAGTTGCTAGCATCTACTTGGCCAAGATAGCTACTAACAATGGAAAGCATGCAAGATCACAAATAACAATGTTTAGACATGATAGAATCAATAATCAATCTGAAATAGCATCTCAATATCCATCGGATCCCCGCAAACGCAACATGTAGGAATTACAAATAGATGATCTTGATCATGAACGAAGCTCACAAGATCTAAACATGATAGCACAAAGGAGGAGAACCAGCCATCTAGCTACTACATGGACCCGTAGTCCAAGGATGAACTACTCACGCATCACACCGGAGGCTTGCATGGTGATGAAGAAGGCCTCCAGGGTGAATTCCCCTCTCTGGCAGGGTGCCGAGAAGAGCTTCAGATCCCTCCCAATCTAGGGATGGAGATGACGGCGGCTATAGACTCTTTCGTGGAATTTTGATCGGGTACTTAGGGTTTCTGTATCGGAGGCATCTTATAGCCAAAAGGGTAGGCCGAGGGGGTGTCGGAGGCGTCCAGACCACCCCCTGGCGCGGGCCAGGTTGGGCCGTGCGGCCAGGTGGTGTGGCGGCCCCCTGGCCCCTCTCCATCTCGTATTCTGGCTCCATGTGTCCCTCGGTGAAAAACTGACTTTGGCTTTTGTCCCGTCCAATTCCGAGAATATTTATTTTCTGACTTTCCTGGAACCAAAAATAGCAGAAAACAGGCAGCTGGCACTGTGGCTCTTGTTAATAGGTTAGTCCAAGAAAGTGTATAAAAAGTACTCCAAAGTTGGAACAAAACATAAGAAAGTAGATAAAACCAAGCATGGAACATCAAAAATTATGGATACGTTAGCAACGTATCAACATCCCCAAGCTTAACTCCTGCTTGTCCTCAAGTAGGTAAGTGATAAAAAGAAAGAATAATTTTTAAGGTGACATGCACCATCATAAACTTGATCAAGGTATTTGTAAAACATTGATAGCTGGGATCATAGTACTTTAATCATAACATGAAAGATAAAGTTCTAACAATAAGACAAAGCAACTATGTTGCAACATGAAAAGGCACAAACAAAAGATTCATGAATAACAATGCTTTGCAAGACGTTTGTTTGATTCACATAAAGAAAACATAGCATAGTAGCATTCATCTTGTCCCTCATAGAGTAGCAAACATAAATGCATAGGACACCTTCAAAGTTCATAAGAGTGACTAGATACAAATAGTTTAAAACAAGCAATATCAAAGTTATGCATCAATCAACATGTCTTGGGACAATGCACATAGAACTAAGAATGGCCACTATGCTCTCAAAATAGGTGCATAAAGATAGAAGGTGGAGACTCAACATAAAAGTAAAAGAAAGGCCTTCATAGAAGGAAGTAGAGATTCAAGTTTCATAAAGATCTTCCAAAAATTATGGTACTTATTAGCTTTCAGCTCTCATTGCCCCTATCATAAGCATCTTGAAGTGATTAAGGTTAAAGTGAACAAACTATGGAGTATATGCTTGACAAAGTATAAGTTGGAAATCTCATGTCCCTTGAATACGAGGGTTGCTCCTCATGCAACTCAAGTTTAGTTACCGGTAAGTTCTTGTCATAGTAAGTACATGTGTATCATAGAGAACCGCCAACGGGGTACCCCTTGCCCGATGATACGGAAGAATCTCCATATCAAAATGACAAGGCAAGTAGACAACAAGCATCTCAGCAATCTTCTTATTTACCATGGGAAAATGGTGCTTTTTTTATCTCTTTCCTCTTTTCTCATATCTCTTTTTTTCCTTTTTCTCTTCTTTTTCTCAATATCTGACTCTTTTTTATAAGAAGAATGCTTCATAGACAGCTCATTATGGTTACGCTGCAGGTTTCCACTAGGACAGCATGGATTAGACCGGCGGCCTAGGCATTTCTCTAGCACACATACATGACTCCATGGACTTACAAGCTCCCCTTTTATTTCACACTAACGACATCCATAGACAAAAGAGCATGATATCAACTAGGTACAAAGTACAAGTGCAATGTTGAAAGTGTTCCCCATGACATCATGGTTCTGCTAATCCCCAACATATAAGTGCAAGCATATACAACATAGACGACACAATGGTTCAAGTTTATTAAGGGCAAGAAAAGTAAAGTGTGCCATCAAGTTCGTGAGAGCTTTAATCACTAGTTTTCTCATAACAAGTTTAATTCGGAAGGTAGATAAAAACATGAATATACTTGGAATAGCATATGATAATACGTAGGTATGGTGGACTCTTTGGAATAACTTGGTTTTAGGAGTTGGATGCATGAGTGGAACTCATACTTAGTTATGGAGGCTAGCAAAAGACTGGGAGCGACCAACTAAGAGAGCAATAATGGCCATAATCATGCAGAGCGACAAAACATCATTAATCAAAGCATAAAGTGATACTACAAGTTTAAAACTAAAGGATCATAAAGGCTTATGGTGACTTGGGATAGTCATAACATGGTGTGAGCATGTGCCAAGTCAACCCAAATAAAGCATCAAAGGAGAATACCACAATACTATGCTTTAATATGCTAAAACAACACATGATTCTTCTAAGGCACATTAAGCAATCTCAATTGTTTATAACAAGTCATGCTACAGCAAAGAATACTAAGCATAAATCCAAAACAATATCAAGCATGGCATGACAAAACATAGGCCACTGTCAAAAACAAGCTCTTTTTACCACTTAAGCATGAACTTTCCTACTCTTTTCCAATCCAAACCAAACTATTTGAAAACCAATGTATGAAAGGGGGGTCCAACTAATTTATTCAGCAAACTAAGCAAACCAAGCAAATGAAAACCAAAAAAAAACGAAGACGCTCCAAGAACAACACAATTGTGCAAGAAACAATAAAAATGAAGTGTTTGAAAGAAACCTGGGATTTTTATTGATGAAGAAGCGGATGCCTTGGGCATCCCCAAGGTTTGACGCTTGTACTTCTTGGGTATTTCTTGGGGTAACACGCATGGAATCCCCAAGCTTGAGCTTTAGTCCATCCTTCATCCCATTACTCATTCCTTCCATACACCTGAAATTTTTCCTTCATACAAAACTTCACACAATCTTTATTAGCAACATTAGTGCACTCAAGATAATAAGTCTTTAGGTTTAGTTCCAACATAAATAAAACTTCGATTAAAACACAAGCTACTGTAGTACTTCCCTCAAAAATCTCAATTCCTCAAAAGAACTCAAAAAGGAACCAACAAGAAGCGAATGCAAATAATGGCAGAAATCTGCCAAAACAGACCAGCAGGTAAAGATGAATTTTTTAGAAGACCTTCTGTTTCTCAAATAGAAAGGTGTTGAACTAACGAAAGTTAGATAACAACCTGGGGAAGAAGCACAAAAATTCACGCCTCAAAAGGACGTACAGAGATTTTACACCAATTTTTCCGGTGAAGCACAGAAATCTGTTTCGGGATAGCAACTTTCCCAATCATTACTTCTCTCTCATTAGAGGTTACTCTTGGCAAAAAAAGCAAATAAATAGGATAAGGAGCGGTTATTACTGAAGTAATAACTTCCAAGACTCATCTAAAACTTTTGGGTTATCTCCCAATAAGTACTTTTCTTTAACACCTTTAAGTTAGGCATGATAGTTTGAGAGGATGCTCACATACCGGAGAACAAATGCTCCAATTTTCAGCAGCAAAGATGGGCTGAGCAAGGAGATCGAAAAATCATGGGCAAGAACAGAAAGAACGCGATTTCGAGCAATGAACTTGTGTTTTCTCGGGAGAGAGGGAGCAGGGGCAAGTGAGAGAGTGAGTGGAGGGCCAGGGGTGGCCCACACCAGGGCCAGGCGCGCCCCTGGGCTGGTCACACCACCAGGTGGTGTGTCTGCCTGGTGGGCCCCCCTGGTACCTTCCAGGCACTTCTCTGCCCCTTTTTTCACGTAAAAATTTAATATGATTTTTCTGGAATTTTTTCGAGACACTTTATTTTTGAGCAATTTTCAGGTATAGATGAATGATTTTCTCACAGAAAAAGGTTTCTGGAATGATGCAAAAGCAAAACAAAACTAAAACTTCAGATGTTCTAAGACACTCTAACAAGAAAGCAACTAACAACAGAAAAGTAGGCTAAACGAAAGAAGATACTAAAAATGGATAGAATGGAAGTAAGCGGAGATAATCGTGGTGAAAACATTGTTTTGTTCATTAAAATCCCTTTGTTAACAAGGTTGACCAGGTCTTGTTACTAAAAAAAATTTATATGAAACAAAACTTTGTATTCCACTTATGATTATGTTACCTCAACCTTGATAGCCATGGTCCCAACCATAATAGTTTCATATTTTTCTCTTGGTATGGGACAATATATTTCTCCAACTTCAATGCCCTCAACATGTTCAATTGAATTTAAACCATAAGTCCTATCAATCTTCTTGGGGAAATAGACAGTATGCTCTTTGTCATTAACAATAAAGGTCACCTTTCCTTGATTACAATTAATAACAGCTCCTGCAGTATTAAGAAAAGGTCTCCCAAGAATAATAGACATATTATCATCTTCAGGCATTTCAAGCACAACAAAATCAGTTAATATCAAGCAATTATGAGCCACTTGAACAGGTACATCCTCACATATACCAACATGAATAGTAGTAGATTTATCAGCCATTTGCAAAGATATATCAGTTGGTATTAATTTTTCCAGTTGAAGTCTCTTATAGAGAGAAAAAGGCATAACACTAACTCCTGCTCCCAAATCGCACAAAGCAGTTCTAACATAACTATTTTTAATAGAGCAAGGAATGGTTGGAATCCCTGGGTCTCCAAGTTTCTTTGGAACCTTACCATTAAAGGAATAATTAGCAAGCAAAGTAGAAATTTCTTCATTAGGGATCTTCCTTTTATTTGAGACAATATCCTTCATATACTTTGAATAAGGAGGCAATTTAATAGCATCAGTCAAAGGAATTTGCAAGAATAAAGGTTTCATCCACTCACAAAACTTATTATAGTGTTCATCTTCCTTTGACTTGTGTTTCTTATCAGGGAAAGGCATAGGTTTTTGGACCCAAGGCTCTCTTTCACTACCATGTTTCTTAGCAACAAAATCTTCTTTAGTGTATTTAGTAGTCTTAGTGTGCCTTTCAGGTTCTTCCTCAACCTTCTCCTTATCAGGAGCATCATTTTCTTGATTACCACTTTTAGTTTCAGCATGAGAGACAGATATACTATTAGGATCTTTAGCAGGTTCAGAAGGTTCTACAATAGTTTTATGTTTCTTCTTTCTTTTCTTAGGAGTAGTACCATTATTTTCAATTTGTTGAGAATCCTGCTCAATTCTTTTAGGATGACCTTCAGGATATAGAGGATCCTAGGTGGCAGCACCACTTCTAGTTCTAATTTCATAAGCATGTTTTTCTTTAGCAGCATTAACTAGCAAGTCTTTTTGTACTTTAATAAGATGATCAATTTGAGTTTGAACCATTTGAAAATGTTTAACAAGCATTTTAACATCATTAGAGGTTCTTTCCACAATATATTTTAACTCAACAATAGCTCTAGAGTTTTCCATTAAATGATTTTGCACCCTTTTATTGAAATTATCTTGCTTAACAATAAAAACATCAAATTCTTCTAAGCATTGATCAGGAGGTTTAGAGTAAGGGATATCACCTTCATCAAAATGTTGGAGAGAGTGTACCTCAATGGTGGATGAGTGGGAGATTGGCTTACATAGTTCTTCTATAGGAGGTAAATTCTTGACATCTGCAGCTTTAATACCCTTCTCCTTAAGACATTTATTAGCTTCCTTCATCACTTCATCATTTAGTTCAATAACTCCCCTCTTCTTAGATGTTGGTATAGGCGCAGGAATAGTTGGTTCAAGTATAGTTGTCTCAGGTATAGCTGGTTCAGGAGGAGTCCAGTCTTCATAATTCTTGCTTATTTTAGCCATTAATTCCTCAGCTTCCTTGGGAGTCCTATTCCTGAAAACACAATCAGCACAACTATCTAGGTATGTCCTAGATTCTTCAATTAGTCCATTATAAAATATATCAAGACGGTCATTCTTAGGTAATGGACATCCAGCCTGTGCATGAATCAAAGCACAAAACCTTGCCCATGATTCATGCAATATCTCTTTTTCTCCCTGTTTAAAATCAAAAAGTTCCTGCAAAATAGCATGTCTAGCATTAGGAGGAAAATATTTCTGCAGGAAGGTACTAATCAAGCAATCAGGGCTATCAATAGATCCAGGAGGTAAATTATTAAACCAAGGTTTAGCTTCTCCTTTCAGTGAAAAAGGGAAAATTTTAGCAACAAAGTAGGTGTGCATCTTAATATCATCAGAAAATAAGCCACTCATGGTAGAAAGCTCAGTCATATGTGGTACCACACTTCCATTCTTAGTCCCACAAAAAGGTTGTTTCTCAACAATAGCTACATAAGATAGATCAAGAGAGAAATCATAATCCTTATCTTTAATGTTTATGGGAGATGCAGCAAACTTAGCATTAGGAGACAATTTGGGTTTTATAGTATGCCTCTCAAGGAGACTCTTAATAGCACTCCTATCATGGATGTTTTGACATTCTTTAATAAATTCATCGGTCATCTCTATATAACCGTCTTCAATATCATAGCTCTCTCTAGACTCAGGTGAACTGACAGGTGTAGTAGTGTCTTCATTAGGAGTTTCAGTATTTCCAACTATAGTTCTAGCAATCGTAGCATCTAGGAAAGGACCTAATGAACCACTTTTATCAAGCACAGTAGAAGCATCATCATAAGTATCAGAAGTTTCAGATTCAGCAGTAGTAACAGTGTGTGTAGCATGTGTATGTGGTGGTGTAAGGAGCTTACTCATAACAGACGGTGAATCAAGAGCAACAGAGGTGTTCAGAACCGTACCTCTTCTTGTAGTGGATGGTAAAATAAGAACCTTGTCATCACGAGACTTACCCATGATGGATGGATGGCAGCGAACAATAGTGATTCCAAGTGAACTTGATAAATAAAGCTATGCTCCCCGGCAACAGCGCCAGAAAATAGTCTTGATGACCCACAAGTATAGGGGGTGTATCACAGTATTTTCGAGGGAAGTGAAACCCAATTTATTGATTCGACACAAGGGGAGCCAAAGAATATTTATAAGCCTTAACAACTGAGTTGTCAATTCAGCTGCACCTGGAAACAATCTTGCTCACAGCAGTTTATCAGTAGCAACAGTTTTGTAGTAGCAATAGTAAAGTAACAGCAGTAGCAAAGGTAAAGACAGTAGTAACAATTGTAGTAAACAGTAGGATTAAAGCGCGGTAGGCATAGGGATGGATGGACGGGTGTTGCATGGACAAGACAATTCATATAGCAATTAGAACATAGGACATTTGCAGATAAATAAGATAAAGCATCCTAGTACTAGATAATCATAGGCATATGTTCCATATATAGTCATACGTGCTCGCAATGAGAACTTGCACAACATCTTTTGTCCTGCCAGCCCATTTGCAGAGGGGCCTCAAGGGAACTACTGGCAATTAAGGTGCTCCTTTTAATAGAGCACCGGAGAAAAGCAATAACACTCCATGAACACACGTGATCCTCACATCAAAGCCATCCCCTCCAGTTATCCCGATTTCTGTCACTTCGGGGCCTTTCGTTCCGGACAACAATATGTGTATACAACTTGCAGGTAAGACCATAAACAATACTATCATAATGAATCAATAACATGTTCAGATCTGAAATCATGGCACTTGGGCCCTAGTGACAAGCATTAAGCATAACAAGTCGCAACAAAGTCAAAAAGCACTAATACTAGATACTAGGCACCATGCCCTAACAATCTGACACCATTACGTGAACAATCTCATCCAATCCCTACCATCCCCATAGCCTACGGCGGGGGATTACTCACTCATGGATGGGGGAAACATGGATGGTCGATGGAGCAGCGATGATGATGATGGCGATGATCTCCTCCAATTCCCCGTCCCGGCAGGGTGCCAGAATGGAGTTTCTGGTTCCGTTTCACGGAATCTGGTGGTGGCAGCGCAGTGGAACTCTTTCTGGAAAAACGTCGAACCCCCCTAGGTTTTTAGGTCAGGAGGCAACTTATGGGCGAAGAGGAAGGCCGAGGGTGCTCGAGGCGAGACCACCTCGGCACGGCCTAGCCAGGCCTAGCCAGGTGGTGTGGCCGGGCCCCAGCCCCTCTCCGTCTCGTATTCGGGCTCCTGGTGTCCCTTAGTGAAAAACTGACTTTGGCTTTTGTCCCGTCCAATTCCGAGAATATTCATTTTTTGACTTTCCTGGAACCAAAAATAGCAGAAAACATGCAGCTGGCACTGTGGCTCTTGTTAATAGGTTACTCCAAGAAATCATATGAAAAGTACTCCAAAGTGTGGACAAAACATAAGAAAGTAGATAAAACCAAGCATGGAACATCAAAAATTATGGATACGTTTGCAACGTATCAGGGACTCCCCTTATGAAGATGTCCTTGACTCCCTGGCAACGGCGCTAGAAAAAGTAACTTTGATCGCTCGTAGTTGATGTGGGAGCTTCTTCTTCTTTGTTCCCCGGCAACGGCGCCAGAAAAGGTGCTTGATGGCCCAAAATATATCGAGCTCGTTGGTGAACCCCAAGAGGAAGATATGATGAGCACAACAGAAGTTTTCGCTTAGTTATGAAACCAAGGTTATCAATCCAGTAGTAGCAAGGAAACACCTCCAAGGTGTTGCTAGCTGAACTTTGGCAGGGCGCACTACCGGTGCCAGCAGCAACGTGGAAACCTGCACAACACAACCATAGAACTCTGCCCCCAACTTACAGTGAGGTTGTCAATCTCACCGGTTTTGCTGAAAACAAAGGATTAAACGTATTGTGTGGAAGAAAGTAATAGTTTGTAGAAAGTAAAGCGTAAATGTTTGTAGATTGATGATAAAAGAAAGGACCGGGGTCCATAGTTCACTAGTGGTGGCTCTCCTTAAGATAGATGACATGTTGGGTGAACAAATTATAGCGGGGCAATTGACAAACATCGAGAAAGAAATATGCATATACTACTCATCTTGACTCCTTTGAGACTTGATTGGGCATTACAACATTATATATAGACCATAATCCAACTGCATCTATGACTAATAATCCACCTTCAGGTTATCATCCGAACCCCCACCAGTATTAAGTTGCAAGCAACAGATAATTGCATTATGCATTGCGTGTAAAGTAAACAATACGATTGTTCTATGAACAAAGGATTGATGTTTTCTCCCTAGTAGCAATAACACATCTAGTACCTTAGAGATTTCTGCCACTTCCCCAGATTACTAGAGGCATGAACCCACTATCGAGCATAAATACTAACTCTTGGAGTTGCTAGCATCTACTTGGCCAAGATATCTACTAACAATGGAAATCATGCAAGATCACAGATAACAAAGACATGATAGAATCAATAATCAATCTGAAATAGCATCTCAATATCCATCAGATCCCCACAAACACAACATGTAGGAATTACAAATAGATGATCTTGATCATGAACGGAGATCACAAGATCTAAACATGATAGCACAAAGGAGGAGAACCAGCCATCTAGATACTACATGGACCCGTAGTCCAAGGATGAACTACTCACGCATCACACCGGAGGCTGGCATCGTGATGAAGAAGGCCTCTAGGGTGAATTCCCCTCTTCGGCAGGGTGCCGGGAAGAGCTTCAGATCCCTCCCTATCTAGGGATGGAGATGACGATGGCTACAGACTCTTTCATGGAGTTTTGATCAGGTACTTAGGGTTTCTGTATCGGAGGCATCTTATAGGCGAAAGGGGAGGTCGAGGGGGTGTTGGAGGCGGCCAGACCACCCATTGGCGCGGGCCAGGCTAGGCCACGTGGCCAGGTGGTGTGGCGCCCCTGGCCCTTCTCCGTCTCGTATTCTAGCTCCGTGTGTCCCTTGGTGAAAAACTGACTTTGGCTTTTGTCCCGTCCAATTCCGAGAATATTCATTTTCTGACTTTCCTGGAACCAAAAACAGCAGAAAACAGGCAGCTGGCACTTTGGCTCTTGTTAATAGGTTAGTCCAAGAAAGTGTATAAAAACTACTCCAAAGTTGGAACAAAACATAAGAAAGTAGATAAAACCAAGCATGGAACATCAAAAATTATGGATACGTTAGCAACGTATCAACAAAGCTGCCTCATCTTGGCATACCTTCGCTTCACAAACGGAACAATATTTGTGAAGGCCCAACGGGCATATTCGGCCCCCCAGCTTCGTCGGATCGCAAAACCGACCTTCAGATGCATATTTAAAGAGGGGAAAACCCTAGATGAAGGGAAGGAATCTATCCACGCCTAAGGCACGGAGCCCTGCCGCTCCGCCACCTCCATAGCCGCCGCAGACAAGATCCACATCTCCACACCATCAATAAAGAGGAGGAGAAGGAGGCGCCCCCCATCTTCACCGCATGCACCGTTCATCATCATCATCTCCAATGGCGTCTCCATCCCTCTCTCTCTCTCTCTTGTCTTAGATCTTGTAATTGTAAGATTGAACATGGTTGTGACTTCATTAATATATTCATCTATGTTTTGTTATTCATCCATGTGTGATTGATTGATTAGGTTCTAGGTTGAGGTTTGTGTTGGAGATATGCCCAAGAGGCAATAATAAAGTGGTTATTATTATATCTTTATGTTTATGATAAATGTTTACATCCCATGCTATAATTGTATTAACCGGAAACATTAATACTTGTGTGTTTTGTAAACATAAAATAGTCCCTAGTAAGCCTCTTGTTAAACTAGCGTGTTGATTAATGGATGATCATGGTTTCCTCATCATGGGCATTGGATGTCGTTAATAACAAGATCATATCATTAGGAGAATGATGTGATGGACACACACCCATAGTAAGCGTAGCATAATATCAAGTCATTAAGTTCGTATTGCTGTAAACTTTCAAATGCATAGTAACCTAATCCTTCGACCATGAGGTTATGTTAATCACCATCACCGGATGGGTACTTTGATGACACCAAACACCGCTTTGTAACTGGGTGGTTATAAAGGTGTCATTGGGTATTCTAAAAGTATGTGTTGAAGCGCATGGACCAAGATTGGGATTTGTCCATCCATATGATGGATAGATATGCTCTGGGCCCTCTCGGTGGAATGTCATCTAGTTAGCTTGCAAGCATGTGACTAGGTCACAAGGGATGACATAACATGGAACGAGTAAAGAGTACTTATCAGTAACGAGGTAGAACTAGGTATGGAGATACCGACGATCAAACCTCGGGTAAGTAGAATATCGCGTGACAAAGGGAATTGGTTTCGTATGTTAATGGTTCTATCGATCACGAAGTCATCGTTGAGTATGTGGGAGCCGTTATGGATCTCCAGATCCCGCTAATGGTTATTGATCGGAGATGTGTCTCCATCATGTCTGCATATTCACGAACCGTAGGGTGACACACTTAAGGTTCGAAGTTGTTTTAAGTAGATATGGAATATGCGTTGGAGACCGAATGTTCTTCGGAGTCTCGGATTGGATCCGGGACATCACGAGGAAATCCGGAATTGTCTGGAGAATAAGATTCATATATTGGGGATCTTTTTCTAAGTTAGGAAATGTTCCGGAGTGTTTGTATGGAGATTCTAGAAGGTTTCGGAATGTTCTGGAAGGTTCTAGAAGATTTCTTGGTGTTTGCTTGAAAACCAAGAAAGGATCAAGGAGTCTTTGTGGGGTAAGACACGGATTCGTGGGGGAGGAGGATTCCTTCCCCCCTCCCAATCCGCCGGCCAACGAGGGAGGGGATTCCTACTAGGACTCCCCCTCCCATGGCGCCTCCCTCCTTTAAATAGAGGGGAGGGGGCGCCACCCCCTAGCACTCCTCCATAACAAACCCTAGCCGCCGCCTCTCTCCTCCTCCTTCCCTCTGCTCTGGCTTAGGCGAAGCCCTGCATAATTCTCTACTCCACCACCACCACGCCGTCATGCTGCTGGGATTCCGTGGAAAGATCTACTACCTCCACTGCTCGCTGGAACAGGGAGAGGAAGGTCTGCTTCGACTGCGGAAGCGCTGCCGGAACGCGGCGCCGGAAGGATCATCTACTCGATCTTGAGATCGGCAAGTGATCGACTACATAAACCACGAGATCCGATCTCGTAACGCTTTCGGGTCTACAAGGGTTAGTACAGATCTATCTCGTTGCACATGTCTAATAGATTAGATCTTGGCTTTTATCTAGAATAGATATGATTTTGTTCCTTCTTGCGGTAGAAAATTTTTGTTTTCCATGCTACGAACCCATCAGTGGTATCAGAGCCTTGTCTATGCGTAGATCTGTTGCACGAGTAGAACACAATGGTTTTGTGGGCGTTGGTGCTCGTGCCGTCTTTTGCTTTGTGTACTTTGCATCTTGCGTTATGGTGGGATGAAGCGGCTCGGGCTAACCTTACATGTCATCGCACATGAGACTTGCTCCACGCTTGACGTGTAACTTGCTTTGCACAAGTGGCTTTGCGGGTGTCTGTCTCTCCCATCATAGTATAGATCCAATCTACACTTTGCACTTGATAGCACTTGTATCAACGTTGTGGTTCAGTTTCGTAGGTAAGATCCATTCTTATTCGAAAGCCCCAAACCACGTAAAACTTGCAAAGAAAATTAGAGGCGTCTAACTTGTTTTTGTAGGGGTTTTGTGATGTGATATGGCCATCATGTGATTGTGATTATATTTGCTGTATGCAATGATCCTTGTTGTAATATGGCAACCGGCAGGAGCCTAATGGTTGTCTTTAATTCTGTTAAGACCTGCGTGTCTATTCATCATGTAATAGCTTTATTCCAAGTAGTTGTAATAGTTGCTAGTGATGATGGACAACCATGAAGCGGCGCCACTGACCTTGACGCAATGCTGGTGATGATGGAGATCATGTCCGTGCTTTGGAGATGGAGATCAAAGGCATAAGAAGAAAGGGCCATATCATATCACACTAATTATGAATTGCCTGTGATGTTAATCCTTTATGCATCTTGTATTGCTTAGATCGTGACGGTAGCATTATAAGATGATCCCTCTCACTAAATTTCGAGTAATAAAGTGTTCGTCCTTAGTTGGCACCGTTGCTAAGACTCGTCGTATCGAAGCATCTCGTGATGATCGGGTGTGATAGATTCTACGTGTGCATACAACGGGTGCAAGCCAGATTTGCACATGCGGAAACTAAGGTTAATCTTGACGAGCCTAGCATGTATAGACATGGTCTCGGAACACGGAATACCGAAAGGTAAAGCATGAGTCATATGGATGATATGATGAACATGTTGATTGTTCGCCTTTAAAGCTACATCATCTCACGTGATGATCGGACTTGGTGTAGTGGATTTGGTTCGTGTAATCACTAAAACAACTCGAGGGATGTTGTTTTGAGTGGGAGTTCATTTGTAATTTGGATTAGTCAAACTCAATTTATCATAAACACAATCAAAGTGAAATTTGCATAGTTTGTTGTAGTCATTGGCATACGTTCACCACCTTACGCTTAGTTATAGTTGAGATAGTGGAACTATAAAAATTCTGGATATTTTCTTTATGAACTGGTATCGTATTGTTTTGAGTGTCAATCTAAAGTTTAAAAGTCATATTGCAAACCTTCAGCAAACTCCATTTACTCTGTGAAGTTTAATAAACAGTATTAAATCAAGAGTAACAATTCCAGTGTTAGTATCTAATGTATCATGTTTGCCTCCATGATTCTTGATACTCAAAAGATTGTTTTTAATATCAAGTTTATCTAAGAGCTGAAAGCAATGTTTCAGAAACCATCATATGTGAAAGGTATTGCGATATCTAAAACAATATGTTGGTTACAACATGATAGAGTATATGTCCTCATATTTGATGAGTGTGAAGGTTGGAGACGCTAGTCGTCCTAATCCTCCAAAAGGTTTTGGAAAAGAAACATTATACTAGCAATTCACCTTTATAAGCTATAGCAGCTTGATCATGAAAGTTGTCATGATAAGGATGAATAGAAGATGTAAGTAAAATGTTCACTACACTAAAAGATTACTAAAGAATGGAATTTTGAAAGAATGCCAAACATTTGATGAAGGTGATCCACTTCAAAGTGCAAGTCCAAAGGTATTAGTATTTGACTATACACACTTTGTACTATGTGTCATGTGAATGAGACCACTATTGATGTTGATAGATTCTTTTAAAATAAAAGGAATTGTTGAAAGAGAATCTATAAAATATTTGGCAGAAAAGAAAAGATATGAGATATCCAACTTAGGTATATAGAAGATACATGTTATGGCTGTATTCCTTGGTTGTTAAACAATGTGGTTCTGCGGTATTGGATACCAAATTGGTTGGTATGAAGTGTCATACAGGACAACACAATTTATGAACTGCAATGGCCTAAGTAACTAGCAAGAGAATATGTGATGATGTTCATCGAAAACAAACAAAGGGTTGTTGTGTTGCTCGTTAACATCAAAGCTTGCCTTCAAGATTAGTTTCAATAATTGTTATTTTTGATCAGGTATTATGACGACAAAAGGTTGTTCAAATAATTACCGCATTCCATAATAGATGGATGATATACAATTCTGGTTGGAGAAATAACGACCATAAAACTAATGCTAAAATGTCGCAAGACAAATGATTGAAAGATCACTTGCGAAGTGACATCATCGTTTAAGTTATATTAGGGATACATGAAGAAACTCCATGATGATGGATTTTTGGAGTCTTTGATTTTGATCAAATGACGCTTGTGATACTTTCCTGGAGATAACTAAACTCCGTTCGTAGGCCAAAAGAGGAACGGATGACTAACTGATTGGAATTTGTACATATTGATGTATATATTCCATTATGTGTAGTCGTGGGCGATGGATTTCAACTTCATATGCTTTCTCCAAAGATTTGAGTGAGTATATGTATATACTTACTCAATAAGGAAGAAGTATGAAACATTTGAAAATGTTCAAAGACTTTCAAGATGAAGTGGAAAATTATTATAACAAGAAAATAAAAAAGTTTATGATTGGATCATAAAGAAAGATGTTTGAGTTACAAGTTTAGCAAAACACCTAAGATTTGAAGAATCGTTCCATGGATTTGCATTTCCAAAACACCATAGGAGTATGGAGTGTTCAAGATATGTAATGAAACCTTGTTTGACATGATAAGATCAAAGGTGTCATTTATAAAAATGCCATTATATTTTAAAGATTAAAGCTTTAGTGACTACCGCTTTTACACTGAAAAGAGCTCCATCGTGATCCGTTGAAATGACACCATATAAGTCATGGTTTGGGATAAAACCCAGGTTGTCCTTTCTTAAATTTTGCGTATGCTAGGCATAAGTAAAATGTTAAGTCAGATGAGCAAGTCTTTGTAGGTTATTTTGAATAACCATTGGGTATTTCTCCATAAACACCGAAGACAAAAGTGTTTTTCACTTAGAATGTCGAGTTTCTTGAGAAGGAATTTTTGGTGAAAAGTTGAGTGGGAGGACGATAGAACTTTGACAAGGTTGTTGAACCTTGGCTAATATGTGCTGAGTTGCGCAGCGTCGGTAAGTGTCCCGGAGGCAGCAACAATGCTCATGGCTCACGTGCCTCAAAGGATGTGGTCACGGGGATCTAAGTTCCTATTGAACCAAGTAGGTCGGGTAAGTAATCAAATGCCAAGATTTGAGAGTTAAATCATTATTGTTTGACAATGATGAACCGACTACATGCAAATAATCAATGATGGGCCCTGACTTCGTTAAGTGGCTTGAATCCATAAAATCCGTGATAATTCCATACAAGAGAAATCAAGCTTTGAATTTGAAAGACCCTCTGGAAAGGTGCAAGACCTTACAGTCGTATATGGATCTATAAAGAAATAGACATGGATGTTTCACATCTATGAAATAGTCGACATGTTGGAAAGAGTTTAAGACAATGTTCAAGGAATTGACTATGATAAGATTTGATCTTTCATAGCGATATTTAGTCTGGACGGATTAATGTAGCAACCACTACATATATTTTGGTATATGGTAGTTGAACAAACAAAACAAGTTCTTCTAATAGAATGGTTACCTAGGATGTGTCCATGACACGATCCAAAGGGTTTTGTTAATTCAAAGGATGCTAAAAGAGTATGCAAAACTTCAATGGTTGAAGTGAGCATCGCGGAGTTGGAATCTTCACCGTGATGAAACCGTTCAAAGGTTTAATTTCATCAGAGACGATGAAGATGTTTGCATTTTGCAAGAAATTAAGTGGGAGCGCTAAGACATATTTCTAATACATTATGTGAAAGACATATTGTTGATTAGAAATGATGTATCTTTTATTGACACGGGTTAAGAATTTCATTTCGATGAAAGACTTAGGCATAACCCAAGAATTAGGCATCAATGTCTATATGGATAGATTGAGGCACTAATATGGTTTTGCCAAATGTACATAGATAAGATGTTGAATGAGTTCAATATGGAAACAACAAGAAAGGTTCTTGGCCTTGACGGAAAGGACTGAATCAAGATTCAAGTGTGTTGACACGAGATTCAAGTGTTTTGACACTTGGTGAAATCACAAGAATAATTTGATCAATCATTCTTTGAGATGTACACATCCAGGTATGTCCTATGCTCTAAATGTTATGAGCATATACCAGAATGACTCATAAGATGATCATTGGACAATAGTAGGGATATTCCTATGATCTTTGGAAGAACTAAGAATATATTACTTATATAGTGGTGACAAATAGTTCATTGTAAATTGTTACATTGATACTAGTTTTGTCACAAATTAAGTTTATCTCAATTTAAACTATGGGTGGCACAATGTAATGGAAAGGAAGTTCCATAACGGATTTGGTTGAGTACCAAAATTAAAACATTGTGACAGATACTACAACAAAAGGCTAAGTATATGACTACTATTGTAGCAGCAAATGAGGGCATTTGCATCAAGTAGTTTGTTATCAAACTAGGTGTGGTTCATAGCGGGATAATACTATGAAGATACATTGTATGACAATTGTATCAACATGATTTAATCCCAAGGAACTAAAGGTCTCACCAAAGGACCAAATTTATACAATGCCATCTCATTGGAGAATGAGTAATGCGTAGAGACGCAAGGACATGCAAATACACACGGACCTGGAAGTGTCAGATCCAAAGATTATGTTTACCACTAGCAATAGTGTCTATACAACACCAGAAAGCCATAGGTGTTGAATGCACAAGTTTTTAACTAGATTATTGACTCTAGTGCAAGTGGGAGACTGTTGGAGATATGCCCAAGAGGCTATAATAAAGTGGTTATTATTATATCTTTATGTTTATGATAAATGTTTACATCCCATGCTATAATTGTATTAACCGGAAACATTAATACTTGTGTGTTTTGTAAACATAAAAGAGTCCCTAGTAAGCCTCTTGTTAAACTAGCTTGTTGATTAATGGATGATCATGGTTTCCTGATCATGGGCATTGGATGTCATTAATAACAAGATCATATCATTAGGAGAATGATGTGATGGACACACACCCATAGTAAGCGTAGCATAAGATCAAGTCATTAAGTTTGTATTGATGTAAGCTTTCAAATGCATAGTAACCTAATCCTTCGACCATGAGGTTATGTTAATCACCATCACCGGATGGGTACTTTGATGACATCAAACACCGCTCAGAATCGGGTGGTTATAAAGGTGTCATTGGGTATTCTGAAAGTATGTGTTGAAGCACATGGACCAAGATTGGGATTTGTCCATCCATATGATGGATAGATATGCTCTGGGCCCTCTCGGTGGAATGTCATCTAGTTAGCTTGCAAGCATGTGACTAGGTCACAAGGGATGACATAACATGGAACGAGTAAAGAGTACTTATCAGTAACGAGGTAAAACTAGGTATGGAGATACCGATGATCAAACCTCAGATAAGTAGAATATCGCGTGACAAAGGGAATTGGTTTCATATGTTAATGGTTCTATCGATCATGAAGTCATCGTTGAGTATGTGGGAGCCGTTATGGATCTCCAGATCCTGCTAATGGTTATTGATCGGAGATGTGTCTCCATCATGTCTGCATATTCACGAACCGTAGGGTGACACACTTAAGGTTCGAAGTTGTTTTAAGTAGATATAGAATATGCGTTGGAGACCGAATGTTCTTCGGAGTCTCGGATTGGATCCGGGACATCACGAGGAGATCCGGAATTGTCCGGAGAATAAGATTCATATATTGGGGATCATTTTCTAAGTTAGGAAATGTTCCGGAGTGTTTGTATGGAGATTCTAGAAGGTTTCAGAATGTTCTAGAAGGTTCTAGAAGATTTCTTGGTGTTTGCTTGAAAACCAAGAAAGGATCAAGGAGTCTTTGTGGGGTAAGACACGGATTCGTGGGGGAGGAGGATTCCTTCCCCCCTCCCAATCCGCCGGCCAAGGAGGGAGGGGAGTCCTACTAGGACTCCCCCTCCCATGGAGCCTCCCTCCTTTAAATAGAGGGGAGGGGGCGCCACCCCCTAGCACTCCTCCATAACAAACCCTAGCTGCCGCCTCTCTCCTCCTCCTTCCCTCTGCTCTGGCTTAGGCGAATCCCTGCAGAATTCTCTACTCCACCACCACCACCACGCCGTCGTGCTGCTGGGATTCCGTGGAGAGATCTACTACCTCCGCTGCTCGCTGGAACGGGGAGAGGAAGGTATGCTTCGACTCGACGCGTGACCGATCAAGGAAGCGCTGCCGGAACGCGGCGCCGGAAGGATCGTCTACTCGATCTTGAGATCGGCAAGTGATCGACTACATCAACCACGAGATCCGATCTCGTAACGCTTTCGGGTCTACAAGGGTTAGTATAGATCTATCTCGTTGCACATGTCTAATAGATTAGATCTTGGCTTTTATCTAGAATAGATCTGGGTTTTGTTTGTTCTTGCGGTAGAAAATTTTTGTTTTCCATGCTACGAACCCATCAGTTTGATCTAGTGCGCTAAGTTAGAATATGTTTGTGATCCAAGTATTCAATTATATGAGTTACGAGATGAGTTCACAGGATCCCTTGGTTCGGAAGTGTATGTTTGCCTCGCGAGTGACACGTGAGAATCATGCATACTACACACAGTGTGACAGCCCGGTAATCAAGTGGGGAACATTTATTTGTTGAGGGAATCTCTTGTAGATAATGGATTCACACATATATTTGACCATCTAGTACTAGTGAGACCGAAGCCTAGAAACCCTCTCTCATTCTATTCAATCCTACAGCTAAAACCCCCTTTAGTTTAGTTCTTGTTCCAGTTTACTTTCAGTACTTTATTTACTTTGTTACTAGTTACTTTAAATCTCTCTTGTTTACTATTAATCTAGCAACTTATAGTGTAGACTATTTCCAAACACCGTTTTGGGTGCGAACATGGCAGCATTGACAACGCAGTTGCGGGGTTGTGTGGTTTCAATATTGTAATGCTCCTTTGGGATCGATCTTTCTAATAAATAGTTGCCACTACTAGTACTGCAATAACCATGTTGATGGACGCAGGAACCTAGCTATCAATGAGCTCAAAAAGAGGCTAACTGAAGCACCTCTACTTGCTTTACAAATTTCACAAAAACTTTTTAAATAGAGTGTGATACTAGTGGTATTGGCATTGGAGGAGTCCTCATGCAAAATGGATGTCCTATTGCTTACCATAGCGAGAAGCTTGATGGAGCACGCCTTAACTATCTGATTTATGACAAAGAGATGTTTGCCTTAGTTTGTGTTCTTCAAGTTTGGCAACATTACCTTTGGCCTAAGGAATTTATCATACATTATGACCATGATTCATTGAAATATCTCAAAGGCCAAGCCAACTTGAGTAAAAGGTACACTAAGTGGGATGAGTTCATGGAGTTGTTCCCTTACATTATCAAGTATAAGAAGGGCAAATATAATGTAGTTGTGGACGCTTTGTCTCGCAAGAACACAAGCCTTCTTATTCACCTCAAAGTAAACATGTTGGGTCTTGAGGACACCAAAACTTTGTATTCTTCCGACCCATTTTTTGGACCAATATTTGCAAACTGTTCAATGGAAAAATGATTTGATGACTTATATTTGCACAAGGGTTTTCTCTTCAAACAAAACAAGCTT
The DNA here is from genome assembly GCA_023614405.1 of Avena insularis. Taxonomy (NCBI): domain Eukaryota; kingdom Viridiplantae; phylum Streptophyta; class Magnoliopsida; order Poales; family Poaceae; genus Avena; species Avena insularis. The sequence continues at coordinate 358,095,599 of CM042684.1, forward strand.
TGTATTCCGAAGTCATCTCTCCAAATTTTGCTTCTCCAAGAGTCTCATGGTGGAGGCCTTATGGATCACTTTGGTTGTGACAAGACATATGACATGCTCTCCGCACACTACTATTGGACCAAGATGAAGCACGACGTGGAGCGCCACGTCCAACGATGCACAACATGTGTCCAAGCTAATTCTAAGTCTAACCCATCTAGTATTTATATGCCTCTGCCTATTCCTCATGCACCTTGGTCAGACATTAGCATGGACTTTGTGTTAGGATTTCCTAGGTCTAAGCATGGTCATGATTCAATATTTGTGGTAGTGGATTGCTTTTCAAAGATGGCACACTTTATTCCGTGCCATAAGACTGATGATGCTTCACATATTGCAAATCCGTTTTAAGGAAATAGTACATCTTCATGGTGTGCCAAGAACCATCATATCCGACTGCAATGTCAAATTCATGAGCTACTTTTGGAAGACGCTAATGACCAAGCTCGATGTCAATCTCCTCTTCTCGTCCGCCTCGCATCCTCAAACCGATGGCCAAACCGAGGTTGTCAACCGAAGCCTCAGAACTCTTCTTCGTCTGTTGATCAAGAAGAATCTTAAGGATTGGGAGGAATGCATTCCACACACTGAGTTCGCCTACAATAGAGCCAAGCACTCCATAACAATGAAGATCCCATTCATGATCATCTACGGATTTGAGCCCCTCACCTTGCTCGACATCCTACCACTTCCTCTCCATGAGCGCACCAACATGGACATTGACAAGCGCGCTCAAGCAATGAAGAAACTACATGAAGACACAAGAGCTATGATTGGTCAACAAGTTCTTTGCCAAACATCAAGACCAAACAATACCAATAAAGAGATGATCTTCAAAGTAGGTGACCTCGTGTGGATACACCTAAGTAAAGACCCCTTCCCCAATGATCGAGACTCCAAGATCAAGCCAAGGGGATATGGTCCCTTCAAAGTCCTCAAGAGGATCAACAAAAATGCCTACGTCATCACCATCAAAGTATATCGTGAGCAAGACATTCAATGTGAAGGACCTCACACCATTCATGGAGATGATCAAGATGATAAGGATGAAGAGTCAAGGACGACTCTTTCCCAAGGGGGGAGCTGATGCAGCCCATCCTAGGGATACCTCTACATCCTCACCACCAAGTCCACCAAGTGGACCAATGACGCGTGCTCGAGCCAAACTTCTACAAGATAAGGTTAACTCGCTCCTCTCCTCGTGTGATTTCGATACACCCTTGAATAGATTGCTAGTTCATGCCACTACAATGTGCATACTCAGCTACGAAGCCCCAGTGCATCGCCAAGCCCCCTCAAAAGATGAGACGGGAGCTGGACAAGAATATGTCACAGCTAAAGTTGAAGCCCTGGAGTCTCCAGCCTCCGACCCCGGAGTATCCGGTGTGTCGCCCCAAGGTCTCTGGGCAGGACTTCGCACCGACACCTGGAGCTCCTAGTAAACCCCCGGATACTGCCCCGGAGAGCATGAAGACTCCGGTCTAGACTCCTCCATCCCATATAGAGGCTACAACAATGACCCCGGAGACCACCTCGAAGTCTCGAGCCTCCAGGCCCGGATTCTCCGGCCTAAGTGTCCACAAGCATTTTAAGGCCTTTTGGGCCTGACCCATGCAATCCCCAATTTTGCCCCAAACTTCCAGTTTTATGCCTAAAGTACCCATATTTATTTGTGGGCCTATAAATAGACCACCTCCTCCTTATTGTAACCCTAGACTTGGATAATTGAATTAGAAGAAACCCCCTTTGAGGATCTATCTAATTATAGTCTTATGCTCCTTGACAAGGAGCACCAATTATCCCCCAACCTCTTGAGCTTTTTGCATAGTGCGTTCAAGTTGTACAAGGCCTTGGAGTCGGTGTCCTTCTCCAAGTTGTCAAGATCTCGCCAAACCTCCCGCTCGTCATGCCAGTTAGAGAGAGAGTGTTCTTGCCCGCCACCGATCCTAGGGATTGTGTCGGACTGGTAGCCGCCAGCGTGAGCTGTAGGTTTGTATCGTGTATCACGTGTGCGTGTGTTAATCGTGTTCTTTGCGTGTGTGTTCATGGTTTTCCTCCTCCCCCTCACCCCACTCACCTTCACCTCAATTTCCACGGAGATTCGTGAGAGATCAACAACCCTGAGGGGTCACCCCTAACATGCTCTCTCCCATTTTGTAACTAAAGCGATAATGGTATCCTGCTAAAATAAATTTCATGAGCATGAAAATTGTCAAAGATCTCGAGCAAGTCTCCTTGATAGTAAACCAACAAGTCTGGTAGAATTCAATAGGAATTCCATCAGGTTCTACTTCCTTGCTTTTATATGATCTATAACACTTTAACTTATTCTATGGAAAAGGCATACCCATATCTATTCTTTGTTCTTCTATCGATTTTTCACTTTCACCCCACAAATCATCTCTCGGTCTTATTCTAGATGAAAGAGCAAACACAAACAAATCTTTACATAATTTTGTATCATGCTTTATCAAATTAGGAGTTCCTTGTATAACATCTTGTCCCTTTCAAAGAGATTTTTTTTACTCTTTATTCAATTAGCAATTATGTAGAACTAGTCTGTATTATTGTCACCTTTAAGTAGAAAATTTTCATTGGATCTATCCTACCAGTAAACCTCCTCCCCTTCATAAATTTTCATCAGAGCTTGTTGAATATTTTGTTGAACTTTTTCTTTTCGAATCAACTGTTCTCCATATGGTAATAACTCTTCCATATCTTCATGATCTTGTAATTCTTCAGTCAACTTTTTCTTTGTTCTCATGTATTCTCCTCTAGCATTTCCTCCCTAACCATTCAGGTTTTTCTTCACCATCTTCAGCTTCATCTGAAATTTTGCCAGCCTATTTTTTGGCTTTGATTGTTTTCCTCCAACATTGCTCCACTCTTTTCATAAAATTCTTCTCTCTAATCCACCTTTTCTAAAATCTAAAGTTCTTCTTGTTGTTTCTACATCCCTCTGTGGTATCAATAATAATAGGACTGTGGTCGGAAGCTTCTCTTGTTAAATTTTGTACTATAGATGGCTCGGTGATGACCAATTGATTATTGTTTTTAAAATTTTAGCATCTACCATCCGTTCGAGTTCCTAGTCCCCTTCCCATTTTTAGATAGTTTGGGAATCTAATGTTGGTCTATCTAATTACTCTTAATTCTCATGAGTAAACTAATATGGTTTAATCTCTTTTCTCTCTCTCCTCAAATGCATGTGGTTTTCTCTCCCAGTATGCCTTATGTTTTATTTCTCTCCTCCGATGCACGTGGTTATCTCGCTCAACTATTGGTGCATGAATTATTTAATATGAGGGAGAAATTAATCTTATTGATACAAAAAATGGCCCTCTAGCCTTGTATGCCCAGATAGAGGGAGTACAACTGACATAGGTATGCCTAAGGGGCATGCACCCTTGGCCTATCTGGTCCGGCCCAGATAGGGGCCCACATGACGATCTGTTGAAATCTACAAAGTCCATGATGATTAGGATGAAGCCAAGCCCATGGAGGCATCGACTCCTTGATGGACAAGACAAGACTAGATAGAAAACCTCTAGGGTTACACCCTCAATTTGTAATCAACTCGAACAGCTCCCGAGACCTACCCTCCTCATATAAAGGCTAGGAGGGACCACCGGGGAGGAGGACCCAAAACTCTCACTATACACACACGCCAGATCTAATCTGCGCAACCCTAGCCATCTCGGCGCCATTGTAACCTTTGGGTTATCCATCAATCAAAGAATAGACACGCAAGAGAAGGGTTTTCCCTCCCGGGGCCTGAACCTAGGTAAACCTCGTGTCTCCTTGTTTGTCTATTAGCTGACGAAGTCTCCAACGTACACTTCTTCCCGAAAACCTAAGTCCATAAACCATGGGCATTAACGTGATCACCCCATGTCAATTGGTGCCATCTATGGGAAACCCGTGCGTTGATGTTGCGAATTCGGCGGTTCCATCACCGGCAATCTACGATTCGTCGGTTCCTGCCGAGCAGATATGTTTCGGCTCCCTCAGGTTCACCATCCACTTGCCGGACACAATCTTGGACTTCGACTCCGTCAACGATGGATCCAATCTGACGTCAGGTGATCTGCACTTCCAAGTCGGCAAGACCGACACTTGAAGATGTTGCCTCGACCAAAGTGGCAGTCTGATTGACCCAAGTGACGACGATGATCCTTCAACAAAGGGAAAGACATCATATCATCTTCTGCTAGGGATGTAGCCAAGAATAATGAACCTTGTCAACAAATATCGCTTCTTGTTTTGGTTACTTTGTGCATGTACCTTGATAGATTCAAGATGTAATTCAACATGCGTTAGGCAAGCATCACTATTGCATCATGGCATGGGCGTGATTTGATCACTTACACAAACACCTTGATAATAATAATTAATTACGAAAAATACTTTGCCAGAGTGATAATTTAGGGGGTGCCCGTCTGCCTCGAGACTCAACTAATTAAATTATGTTCACCTGTCCTGATGTGTGTAATTTATGTAATATAATGTAAGAGCTTTACTCTTTTATCCCGCTTCGTCAATTGATGCTCAAACATAACCTCAAAATATCAAGCCATGATTTACAAACTAATTTGGACTCACATATATGTGTCCTCACAGTACATAGCACCCATGCTTGGATACAAAGACCTTCCTGGAGTGCAAGGGAAAATGGTCCGGAGGAAAGGTTCACGCATGTCATGTAAGACGCCGAACAAGGTTGTATGGCCATTTATTCCCTAAGAAAACATTCTCTTATCCCCTGTAGGAATATTTTTCCGAAATCGTCTTCACCATGACACGGAGTTTTCACGATGTACCGCGGGAAGCTTGAAAAGGGTATTTCCGTGCAAACATGCCATGAAGGGATTTAGTGATACTTCATCACAGAAGACATGCCGGGATGGTACGCGATATGAGCAGGAAACAAGTAACGTAGAAATATCTCACGGTGTGGGAGGAGCGTGCCGAACCGAGCACTGCAGGGACCCTCCCGACAAACAGAATACACCGACTCCCCATGAGAACGAAAACATAAGTACGTAGAAAGAATAACCATGGGTAATGTAAATGCTACACTAGTGGTTGCCTTTCCCCGCATATATCCATCTGTATATGATATGCCTAAATATAAATCATGGGACATGCCTGTAGACCGCAATTAGAGTTCCTTCCAGTGCACTTTTTAGAAAATTATATAGCATGTGGTCCATATAGTCCTAGTCCATACCCATATATGTTTCACATAAGATAATGACACTAACTCATCCATAATTATTTTATGGTGGTTAGGACCTTTTACGACATAACCTGTCTCCATTGGACATTACAATCACTTAACTAGAGACCTTGCTATATTGACGGATGCTATATGAATGCGGTCCCATTAATACTATATTTCAACTGGAGCTAGTATATTTCATCACAGAGTAGTGGTAACTTGATATAGTAGCTGTTAAATTAGATACTGGAAGTTGGCAAGTTGCACCCCGGGCGTCGATAGATGCACATACAACTAAACAAGCTTGAAATAGCCAGGCAGCAGTGTATTAATTTCAATATCTGAATTAATAATCAGGCCGGTAGAATATCTTATGAATCTTGGACGTTACAGAGATGTGCATCATGCATGTAAACAGAGACATCAGATGCAGCAGGGAAAGAATTGCACAAGAACCAAGCCAAGAAACAGGACAATGCTAGTAGCAGATCGATGTGGATATCTGTACATATAGGAGAAGGGTTAGGCTCTGACCAACTCTAGCCCCCGCCTTGCTTAGGGAGGAGAGCGTTGTGATCTGCTTCAAGAAACTTTAAGAGAAATCATAGCCAAGCAAGACATAAATTAATACATTGGGACTAATTAGTAATGTTGTCATATGCAGGGTAAGTACTGTGCCCTTACTGATCTCGATCAGGGTATGTAGGGAAAGCATATCTCTAGGAATTAAGCCATAGCCCACATATCTAGCTTTCATAATTTCCAAATACACTAAGACAGAAATAAAGAGAAATTAACTATTTTAATTAGCAAACCAAGGAAATCATATGAACAAGCAAGAAATGATTCATCTGAATGTTATACATGCAGTGCTGGAGCTATATACGTACGCAGCAGCTAGCTTCTCCACATGCATTGCCTCTCTTGATCAGTTGGCGAATGTCAGTGCTCAGTACTCAGTGTTCAGTACACAGCACTAGCTGACCTGCCTTTCCTTGAATTCAATCATAGTCCAAGATCCAGGGGGCTCGCCTCCTTCCCCGCCGTGGACGAGGTAGATGACGACAGCGCGGGTAGCAACTGCTGCAGGTGCGCCGAGGCCACCGTCTGCGTGACTCCGCCGCCGTCCTCCGTGGCTGGCGGGCAGTCGAAGTTCACGCCGAACAGGCGGAGCCGCTTGGGCCTCGACGGTGGCTCCAGCGCGGCGCGCACCGGCACAGATTTGAGCATCACTGCTGCCGAAACAGGCTGCCGCAGGAACAACACGTGACGGCTGGACATAGACCCCGCCGCGGCGGAGACACCATTGTAGTTGTAGGTGGTCCCGTAGTCCCGCCGCCACGGGCAGAGCGGCACGGACGGGAGGGGCGCTGCCATGTGATGCAACGAAGACGACGTCGCCGATGGCGGGAACACAAAGGCCGGACGGCGGCGGCGGAAATCGATGAAGAGACGGCGCCCCTCGCTGACGAGCCCGCGGCCGAAGAGGACGGTGTCGCCAGCGCCGAGGCGCTTTTCCTTGACGAAGCGGCTCCAGCCCTTGGTCATCACGTAGCTCTGGCTGCTGTTCCAGTACGAGTACCGGAATCGCCATGTCTTCCCCGCGCGGTCCTCGAAGGTCAGCACCATCCCCTTGCCGCTGCCGTTGGCCTCCGCAGCCGCGGTGGCGGTGCCGTCGAGCGGGAAGTAGCGCTCGGCGTGCTGCTTGGGGATGACCAGGCGATTCAGCTTCCCCACATCGCTCGGGGTCACCACCTTCTCGAACATATGCTCCTTCTCCAGGGCCGACGACGCGCAAGCCCGCTCGGAATCCTCGCCGCCGATTGGCAGAAACTCCATGGATTGGCGCCCTGGCTCCAACCTCTCGAGCTCCAGCTGCCTTGGGGGTGCTGACTTTGACTAGTATGCTATTTCTGGGAGCTGGGATGACAAGCAACAGTACTATAAGCTGCTATTCTTGGAGATTTTTCTAGGGCTCTTAGCTTAATATATAATATGGGCCTTGAGATTCTTTGGGTGATTGGAGATTGGAATACATGTGTACTATGATATGTGATTATGCCATGGAATCTATGGATGAATAGATGCCAGAAATGGGAGGTAGCTAGCTAACTCGGAGGGAGCACAATGAAGGTGTTCTTGGATCTTGGTGTATGTGTGCGCAGCAGGTATGAGTGTATGTATGAGATAAGATAGGAGAAAAGGTCGGGAACAATACAAGTAGCCCATGCCAGCTGCTTTCTCTCTTAAGGAGGAAGATGAAAGAGAGAGGAAGATAGCGGGGATCTTAGCTACCTAGGGGTGAGGAGGAGAGAGATGGCTATGAGGGTGTGGAGCCCACGGGCTACGAATGATAGGGTTTGAGAAATCATGTGATGGAGCATGTCATTCTCAATAACCCAATTGGGTGTGATCAGTCAGCTCTATATATGAATGTGTGATTCTGATTCGCTGATGTGGTAGCCCCTTCGGTTAACAAATTCTGTGGCATGTATATAATGGCATGAGCACCCGGTCAAAATGGACGGACGGGTGAAGAGTCTATGGGATGTAAGATATTTTAGGGCTCTTCGATTCAAAAGAATAACATAGAAATTTTGGAGGATTTTATCTAAGGAATTGCAAAAGAATTATTGAGGATGCTATAACACCCCAACCACCCTAGGCCTGGTGGCTATTACCTCTAGCATCTCTCTAAAAAAAATAGACCGGCCCCACCTATCAACACTAATCTTTTCTGCACACTTTGTTCTTACTCGTACGTACCCAAAAATAACTTACCGGTCGATCAACCATCCTCAGATTGCTCTACACCAAGCACTGAAGCACGCTTAACCTAGAGTGCTTTTGAAGATGCACCCCGGAAAAAAAATTATAACTTATTGGTATGGATATCATATCAATCCTATTAAGCCATTCACCATGATCTCACATTTCAATTCTTAGATTTTTTTTCCTATTGAGCTTGTTTGGTTTTGCAGGAATAGTAACATATGAATATCTCCCATCGTCTACTTTTCACGCAATTCCATGGGAAAGTAAATTTTACTTTGCTTCTATGACAATTAGGACATATAGGGTGTGTTTGGGTTTTGCCGAAGATTACCCTACCAAATTTTTGGTTGAGCCTTTGCTTGCCCACAAGTTGGCTAACATTGGCTATAAAAATGAACTAGACTTGTAGTGGAGCATTGGCATGCCAATTTTTTGGGCAAGAATCCAAACAAGAGCCAACCTTTTGGTCATGATCAAAATAATGGTAGGGTACAATTTGGCCACAATCCAAACCTACCCTATATACACAAAGTCTCGTGTTTTTCCTACAACACAACCTAACAACATGTATTTCAAATTACTGTAGGACTCCACGTGTCCTAACATCCTATTCCTATATTTTCCCTACTCTTGCATTTAGAAAATTCTGCAAACCAACGAGGCCCTTAAGCTTTTGGTCACAACTCCCCAATAATGATGGGATTGGTTGAATTAAGGGTTGTGTTTATGTTTACTTGGCATATGCATTTACATATGTTGAACCTGCAAGTAAGAATTAAAACCTTGTGTTTTGTCTTAAAGTATATGATGAAAACGCCAATGGACACAACATCAGGAGATAGCAACTATACAACGAAATTTTAGGACTATGTGCGTATAAATATAGGTGCACATCCAAATACCATTGGATAGATATAAAAATGCTTCCCATCTTATTTTATACCACAAAATCTGGAGTCCCCTGCACCATCAAAACAAAGAAACGAAAATCTTGTAAATATTCCTTTCAAATTAACGTGCTATATTCAAGGAAGGGATGTATTTTTCTTGCGTAAAGGCTTATTGGGAATTAATGTAACAAATTATGTCAAGGGAGTTGTATTTTTCGCGTTTCAAAATATATTATCATAAAATGCCTAATTTTCCATACACAATGTAACAAATACAAACATTAGGTTATGCGATACTTTTGATCCAAGCCATTTAGAAAGGAGAGTGAACATCAAGAAAGTATCACTCATACCTATTTTATGCTCCCACTATGAACATCACAGGAACATTACTATGCAATTTTAAATAGGTTATTTTCGGCTGTTGTAGATAAAAACCAACATGTTGCATTTCAAGTAGCTTGAAGAATACTTCCTCCATTTGAAATTAATTGAATTTCTAGCTTTGTTCTAAGTCAGACTTCTTTAAGTTTGGCCAAACCTATTGAAAAATATATCAACACATAGAAAATTAAATTAGTATCATTAGACATAATTTATATTTTATGTCGTAGATATTAACATATTTTTCTGTAGACTTGGTCAAACTTAAATAAATTTGACTTAGGACAAAACTAGAACTTCAATTGGTTTGGAACATAGAAAGCATAATGCATATTACCTCCATATATATCCATAGTTCAGATCGATCTACGTTGCACTTTTCGCATATTGATATAGTAGTATATATAGTTTCAGTAACTAATGAATTTACGAGCCATGCATGCCTGCGGCCTGCCTACGGCTCACTGTTCTGATGAATGATGGACTGCACCATAGATCAGTAAGTACTATATATCCGGTGGCAGCTGAGAGCAGTATTTATTTCATATGCACCACAGAAGTATTGATGATATATATTACTAGGTACTCTATATCTGATGCAGTAGTTTACTGTTGTACCTCTTGTCCTTTTGGAACTGTCAGCGCGGCATTATCTGGGCCGTATTACTCATAGTACATCCTGGCCTCGGTTTCGTAAACTTGACCGCGTCTCCTGTCCTTTTGCGGACATGTGCGCAACAGTAACTTAAACTGCAGCTAGCACTAGCAGCCTGCAGATTCGTCTCGCCCCCTGGCTCACAGAATCATCGTATTCTCCAGCTGCGTTTTTCATCCATGTGTTCGTTACACTTAGACGTCCTGAATATAGTAAGGGAGCACTTGTTCATTGCTCACTTGAGGAGTGGAGGAGTACTGCAGTTTGCTGCTCTCAACTAGCCAGTTCTGGGCTAGCTAGCCAATGCATATGGATTTGATTAATTCGTCCATAAACCGAACTGCCTGCTTTCTCCAGCACTTGCAATAAAATTCAGTTGCAAACCATGCGGAGCATGCATGGGCGCGTGATTCGCGCAAGTGGGGATTGAATTGTTATCAAGCTAAGAGAGAGGTCCCAAGTTAAAAGAGAGGAGATCATGACAATATTTCCTAACCAGCTCAGCTCCCAGATTCCGTGGGGGACCGGCCGGCCTGCCTCCGGACTGCGTACTCTGCATGGTATACTATGGACGTGAACATTGGACGACCTAGCAAAGTCTCTGCTCTTCTGAGAAGTTAATTTGCTAAGGACAACATGTACAGAAACGAACGGTGCCTGTGCATGGCTAGCTACACTTTGAAACTCATGATAAATATATATCCTTTGCTGAAGAAGATGTACCTTGATGTCGTTTTTGTCTAGTTGGATGAGATGATGGTTTTCTTTTATCTTAGACAAAAAGGGCTCATATCTCGTCACCCCCGATCCAACTTTCACTGAAATGCACGTCGAGATGATAATCGTGTGCATATGCGACCTGCAAGTACGCGTACGTTCTAATTAAGATCTCGAGGGTGTGGCCTTTTGAGATCCTGAGGTGTCGAACTGCCGGTGGAAGCTTGAGATTAATTAGGTTATCAGCTTCAGGACGCCCAGCACCTGCAATCATAATGCTCCATCAGATCGAGACGAGCCAATGAACATATTTTTAATTATTTTATCGCTGGGTTAAAGCGCTTGCAGGCGCCAAAGATAGCTACTAGCTAGACTTGTCAAGGACCTCATATTTAATCCAGAAGATTAATCATGCTGCCTGGAGAACCGCATATTAGGCCTCTAACACATTGTCAAGAAATATGTGGTCAATTAGCGTTTGCTTTTTCAGGCGCGGGAATGTATCATTGATATCACATAAATAAATCATGCATATTACTCCCTCTGTCCCCCAGTTTATTAGGCACGCACGTAGTTTAACGAAATCTTTGACCATCAATTTTTGCTAATAAAATATGCAATATGTGTCTCAAAAATTATACCATTGGAGTAACAAACTAGTTATTGGTCCGAGTATTTTCTTACTATAAAACGTAAGGGGGCATTTTGAATGCACCGACCAAAATGTAAGACCACCATTATTTTTTGTCCATTAATTATTGAGGGAAAACACACCATAAGCTCCAAAAGAGGAAACTTTAGCCCCCTAACTCTAAAAACATTTACCCCCCCCCCCCCCCCCCCCCAACATATTATTGCAAGTCATATACTTAGATGATGAGGCATTGATTTTGCACATGAGCCACACAGATAATACTTAAAAATAAGATAAATGGGTAAATTTAGAAGAAAACATGTAAAAATCTACTAAAATGAAGAAAACATGTAAAAATCTACTAAGGCAATTCTAGGAAATATACAAAAACAAATCTGGAAATTAAACATAAAATATATAAATTAAAAATCGATGTCTTGTTTTGAAGTTTTTGTATAATTTCTAGAACTTCAGGAAATGGAAAGTCTCCCCTAAATTTTATATAGTATTTCTTCTAAACTTCATTATTCTTATTTTTATCTTTATTTGTTGAATAGGCTGACTGTGCCATTGAACGTGTAAGAAGATGGAATGCTTTGAGAGAACAGTGGTTTAGGTTCATGGTTTTTTATGTCGGGGGATGGAGTGTAAACTCTATCAATTGGTGTTAGAAGGAGAAATGATTTTCCTAAAATGAAGTAGCACACTGAAACATAGGAGTTGCCCATGTCAAGTGGAATCTCGTACTCCCTCCATTCACTAAGACATTTTATATTTTCAAAGTGGACTAGATACACTTTAAAATGAATGAACCTACACACTAAAACACATCCAGGTACATGTGTTTTAGAAAAATAATAGAATGTCTTACATTAGTGAATGGAGAGAGTATAACAAATAGAAACAAAACAAGCCGATCACAAGCGTGGATTTTTGTCTAAGAAAAATGAAGGATTGGAAATACTTATTTGTGCTGATAGGCCATGATAATCATGTACCCTAGTCTTGCCGAGCGAACACCGCTCACATTCTCTGTGTCTCTTAGTCTTCTTCCTTTCACATGTCCAGCTCCTCCCCGCTCCTTGTTGCTCTTAGCTCTTCCCCTCCTCTCCTCCTCCTGACACATCCCCCTCCCCTTAGCCCACCTGCCTCTGAAAGTGTAAGATGGTTTACCTAGAGGGGGGTGAATAGGTTTCTAACAAATTCTTTATAATCTTTTGCAAGTTTTAGGCTTTGCGGAATATAAGTGTGCCTAAATGCAAACTAGGTGAGGCAACCTAGATGATGATACAAGATACATTAAGCACGAAGGCTATCACAAAGTAAACAACACAAGTAAGAGAGGGGTTAAGGAATAACCCAAGCACGCGGAGACGAAGATGTATTCCCGTGTTCACCACCTTTGGGAAGGGGGCTACGTCACATTGGAGAGGTGTGAGGTTCCACGAAGGATTCCCCAATACCATGAAGGCTCACCTTCTTCTCCGAGCCTATCCCACGAAGGAATAGCTCACTTACTCGTGGTAGACTTTTAAGGTAGTCTCCAAACCCTCACAAACTTTCCACGGAGCAAAACACAAGCCGAATGCCTCCGGGCGACCCTAGCCGCCTAGGGTTTCCCACAAAACCAAGAGTAACAAGCTAACTCGATGAACTCAAGGGGGAATGAAATTTGGCTTGGTGGAAACGTAGATCAGGACCTCCTCTTGCTTTCTACCAAAGGGATTTGAGTCCGATTGGGTAGAATGGGAGATCCGCAAGAAATTGTGTTTCAACAATGGGGAGAGAGAGAGAGAGAGCTCCAAGTATGAGATATGAACTGAATGCCTAACCTCCTAAAGCTGGAAGAAGAGGTATTTATACTCAAGGGAGAAATCTAGCCGTTTGTAGCACTTTCTGTGAAACTCGGTTTTAAGTTCGGTTGGACCGGACCACACACCGGACCGCCCGGTGTACAGCCCGGTCAACCGGAATCCAAACCGGGATACTCATTGTGTGTGAGCCCCGGATAGACTCGGTATACGAAACCGAGAATCCCGGTTTGGGTTCGGTTGACCGGAACTGGTATCGGACCGTCCGGTCTGGGAACCGGTTCAACCAGCCTGAGAACCGAGTTTGGCAGAGATGTTATCAAACTTAGATTTCTTTCTCCCCTCTCTTTGGTGATGGAACAAGTGGGTGTATAGGATGTGTATAAGGCTTAGAAAAACATCCCCAGCAAGCTCATCGAGATAACCCCTCTTAATAGTGTGGTGTTCCTAAATACTCAAGAAACATATAAAAGGTAAAACTCCGGCACTTCTCTTTATTATCAAAATGGGGGGGTCTTCGATGATCTTCCAACATACGGGTGGACTAAAACCTGTTCAAGACACTGGTAGGTAGCATTAGTTCGCACTAACTACGGTGTCATTGTCAACCAAAAACAATATAAGGTAAATTACCCTTTCAATCTCCCCCTTTTTGGTTGGCGATGACAAACCGAGCTAGAGTTCACAAGGATATAATAAAGAGCAATATACCAAGGAATTCCATAGAGACATATGTGAGCTCCCCCATAAAGTGTGCACTTGGTTGAATTTGCGTTTGAATGCAAGGTGCACCTAAATAAAGTATAGAGAGCTTCCCACATGTCTTTATGGAAGCAAGCATAACATGACAAGATATAGAGCATGGATATCTCTGCAAGGCTAGACAAATGAATGAAGTACTCATAGTCATAGCACAATAGACATAACCATGGTTCACACACATAGCACACGCTTGTCCAACATACGGAAGTAAAGCAAATAGTTCCAATCACGAAAGCAAATGGTAAGCACAATGCCATAAAAATCAAAGATAAGGCAAAGAGCATTGTGCAAACGGCGAACCCCAGAAAAACCCTGGCAAGGAACCCGTAGAGACCTAAAAGAACTCTACTCTTCTCCCCCATTGGCATCGAAACACCAAAAAGGAAGAGGAGTAGGGCGATGCTAACGGAACCCAACTAGAAGAACGTAGGAGGTGGCGGAAGGTGAACGGGGGCATCTTCATCTTCATGGATCTCCTCTTCATCATCATCCTCAACATCATCATCATCAACAGAACCACGACGAGCAGCAGAGGAGGCACTAGTACCACCATGAGGAAACTGACTGGGGAAGTAGCCGAAGAGCATGGCATCATCAAGGGGCGGCATCTCATAGTTGACATAAGGAACATGAGTCATCTCGGGACCATCTGGAGGAGGAGTGACATGCTGGGTCACGAGAAACTCATTGTGCCTGCGCCGAGTCTCTTGGCTCATCTCAAGAGCCTTGTGGCTCACATCATAGGACGAGCGGCACATCTAAAATAGCCGCTTTAAGAAAGTGGCAGCACCACCCTTGGGCCTTGGACGTGATGAGGAGGACTCTCCAACAGGATGACGAGAACCCGACCGAGTAGCAAAGTGAGGCTGAGGATCATGGACAGCCTTGGTGCACTGCTCGGGGGGCCTCATCGATGGAACCTCAGGAGACTGACCACGAAGAGAAAGAGTAAGTTGCTCTTGTTCCACACGCTCACCAGCCATCACACCAGGAGGCACAACCCTGTTGAGCAGCTTTTGTATATATACGCAGAAGGTGGGGGTCATCCTGTACAAAGCAGACCAGCATAGCTCAAAGTACACAAAATCACAGCCATCAATCTTCCTCAACCTGTCAGGATGACAATAATACAGGAGGTTAGCAAAATACCCACGGCAGTTTGTAGTATCTCCAACTCGAGGAACAAGCGACTGGCGAAAGATGCTGGCGAAGGTGTGGTAGTAAAAGTACATGCCAGAGATGCATGGAGGAGCATACTCAGAATCCTTCGAGTAGCAGAAGGCCAGACAGTCAGCAGGCTTGATCTTCTCACTATGAATGCAAAAACCACCTAGCTTAGCAGAATAGCCCATGACCTCAACCATATCTGCAAAGGTGGCACGGAAACGCCGCGTGTCGGTCATCCACAACATAGTGCGGTCATCATCATGAAAATAGACTGTGCAGAAGAATTGACGAATATACTCAGGATAGTAGTCCTCCTTGAGACACACAAGGTCAAAGAGATCCATTTTCTTCAAGGCATCATCAACAAAGCGATAATCTGAGGCAGCATACATGTTGAACCAGTCCTCATTGAAAGCAAGAATGTTACCACAGGAGGTGACCTTGAACTGAGTGTAAATATGTTCCCACATCAAGGATTGAGTCTCAGTCCAAAATTTCTTGTCAGAGCCAGTATAAGTGCGAGACTTGAAGCGATGGGGATTCTGCTTGCGAAGGGTCCGGTACATAGCAATCTCCATATTCTTTAGGTTTTGAGAAGGTAAATCTTCTTCGTCATCACGCACGACAGGTTTCTTGCCCCCAGTGGCCTTGCTCTTGAAGCGACCAGAACGGGCGCTACCCTCTTCCTCATGCTGCACAGACTGACTGGCTCGACGAGCCCTCTTACCCCTGTCGGTTTCCTTAGGCACATACTCATCACTCACATAGTCATCATCATATGCACCTGTGAAAAAGAGAGAGAGGTTTGGGAGCACAAGGATAAGTACACATGCCAAACAACAAAAACGGAGGAAAAACTTGGATTTGGGCAAGTGCATGGTAGAAAAGGGACATTGCAGAGAGAGTCGGTGCTAGGGCCGGTCTGACCGGCTCCAAAACCGGACTGTCCGGTGTCAGCACCGGACAACCGAACCGAAACCAAACCAAACCGGAACTGGACAACCCGGTGTCAGATCCGGTCCAACCGGGCCTACAACCGAGTTGGTCGGGGAGGCCCCAAAACTGCTCTATGCAATGTAAAAGATCTATCCATGTCTCAATACTTGCAAAAATACAAACTTCTCAAGAGAGGTAGGCCATGGTTTGACGTGGTTGGCATACAAGAAGGAAGGTGGGAACCCTAACTTGGAAAATCCATCAAAATGTGTAGCAAAACATGGGGATTTGACAAGGAAAAGGGAGAGGAGCAAGGGATTACCCGAGGACATGGCTTCCCATGGAGGAAAGCCCCAAAAGCCCTTGAGGAAGAAGATTGCAAAAAGCTCCCAAACCACCACGAGATGGAGAGATTCCTTCGGTGGAGAGCCTCCAAAGGTCCTTCTCCGTGAAATGGTGGCTCGATCTACGAATCCTAGGGGTGGAAACACCCTAGGAGAGGGGGGAAGGTGGGAGGGGCGACAATGGAGAATGGGTGGGTCGGGGGAAGTGAAGGGGTAACTTGTGGAGGAGTGGGGGTGTCCAGGGAAGAAGAAGGGAAAAAGATATTTCGGATCCCGGTTTGAGTTTGGTCCAACCGAGATGCAAACCGGACCGCTCGGTGCATAGCCCGGTCAACCGAGCCATAAACCGAATCTGCAGGAAAAATGACACGAGGGAGATTCGGTTTTCAGTCCGGTCAACCGGCTCCACAACCGGAGTACTCGGTTGAAAACCAGACTGGCAACCGAACTCGTTCAGTAACCTTCTGTCTGCAGACTCGGATAGACTCGGTTGAGAACCAGGCTAGAAACCGGACGGTCCGGTTATGGAGCCAGTTGGACCGGGCCAGAAACCGAACATCAGAAAAAACTTCGGAAAAAGTTTGTGAAAACAGAAAATTTTCAAGAATGGCATGTGCAAGGAAGAAGATAGTAGACTCCAAAAGGGTAGAGGAGGCAAGTGATCTAGGCATGCCTATTGGAGAAGAACCAAATCAACACAGTGAATAGCAACAATAGGCATGATTCAAAGATATCAAGAGCCACAAGAGACCAAAGTTGGCGGGGGATTTCTCCCCCTATGTTTAAGCACACATGTCATGGCGCCTCAAAGATAGATGCTTGGACCCATATCATGACACAAGATCAATTAATATCGCACGCATGGGTATGCATCAAACCAAGACATGGTAAGATGACTATCCCTATGTGTGTTGTGTAACTAGGCTACATAGCAAGTTAAGAACTGAAATATAATGCATGAAGTGAATCAATCCAAGTTTTTGGGATCTAGAATACCAAGTTCTCGCCTCAACATGACAAAACGGGCTTCATCTAAAGGCTTCGTGAAAATATCCGCCAATTGGAACATCGTTCCCACATGAGTGAGATTGATGTCACCATTTGTGACATGGTCACGTAGGAAGTGGTGGTGGATGTCAATATGTTTGGTGCGGCAATGTTGGACGGGGTTATTGGCGATCTTTATTGCGCTTTCATTGTCACATAGAAGAGGCACCGTACCAAGAGACACACCACTTTCTTTCAAGGTTTGCCTCATCCATAACAAATGAGCGCAACAAGATGTCGCGGAAATGTATTCAGCTTCGGCGGTGGATAAAGCGGTGGAGTTTTGTTTCTTGGATGACCAACTCACCAACGACCTGCCAATAAATTGGCAAGCCTCGGAGGTCGACTTCCGGTCAACCTTATCACCAGCCCAATCGGAATCCGAATAGCCAACAAGCTCAAAGGTTGACCCCTTTGAATACCAAAGCCCAAGAGTAGGAGTGAGAACAAGGTACCTAAAAATCCGTTTGACTGCCATCAAGTGGCACTCCTTAGGAGCGGATTGAAAATGAGCACACATTCCAACACTTAACATGATATCCGGCCTAGAAGCACAAAGGTAGAGAAAGGAGCCAATCATGAAACGATATACCTTTTGGTCCACATCCTTCTCACCTTCTCCAAGGCCAAGTTGCCCATTGAGTGGCATGGGAGTCTTCATGGGGTTGGCATTGGTCATCTCAAATTTCGCAAGCATGTCCTTCACGTACTTCTCTTGGGAGATGAAGGTGCCTTGAGCAAGTTGCTTCACAATGAAGCCTAAGAAGTACTTCAACTCCCCCATCATGGATATCCTAAATTTATGGGTCATCAACTCGGCAAAAGCTTTGTTATGAGATTCGTTAGCTCCACCAAAAATAATATCATCAACATAAATTTGAACAATAAACAAGCCACCCCCTTTAACCCGTTTGGTGAAAAGGGTGGAATCGACTTTACCCACGCTAAACCCGTCCATGAGTAGGAAATCCCTAAGGTGCTCATACCAAGCACGAGGAGCTTGCTTTAGTCCGTAGAGCGCCTTATGGAGTAGATACACATGGTTGGGAAAGCGTGTGTTTTCGAAACCCGGGGGTTGAGCCACATATGCAACCTCTTTCAAGGGACCATTAAGAAATGCACTCTTCACATCCATTTGATAAAGCTTGAAGTTATGAAAAGATGCATATGCAAGCAAGAGACGAATAGCTTCAAGGTGAGCAACGGGCGCAAAGGTGTCCTCATAGTCAATACCCTCTATTTGGGCATACCCTTGCGCCACTAACCTTGCTTTGTTCCTTGTGACGGTTCCGTTCTCATCTTGCTTGTTCTTGAATACCCACTTGGTCCCAATAACATTGATGCGATGATCTTTAGGTCTCTCCACAAGAGACCAAACTTTGTTGCGGGTGAAGCACTCGAGTTCTTCTTGCATGGTGATGACCCAATCCGGAACTTCTAGAGCTTCATGGACCTTGAGAGGCTCGAAGTTGGACACAAAAGCATGATGGCCACAAAAGGTAGTGAGTTGCTTCTTCTTGTTGTGGGTCTCGATTCCTCTAGATATGCTTCCAAGTATATTATTGACTTGGAGTCCACTTGCAATAGAGGTGGACTTGATCTTCCGGATAGTTCCTTCATGATCAACAAATTCATCCTTCGTTGGTCCTTGATCATTAACCGCATCTTGATCTTGACCTTGATATTGGGAAATTAGAATGTCTTCTTGGTCTTGCTCAACGGGTTGAGGGCTTGGTTCTTGTTCTTCGGTTTGCAAGAGTTGTTCGTCGTGAGGTACACTTGATGGTTCAACTTGAGTAGAGCTTGGCTCTTCTTGAGTTGGGCTTGATCCTCCCCCATCAACATCTTGATCATGAGTGTGATGCTCGGTGGGCAAGATATGCCCAATTCCCATCAAATTGATGACTTGAGAGGAATATCCATCACCTACAACATGTGGAACAACTTGCCCCCTTGGGGACCATTATCTTCCAAAAACTCCATGTCACAAGATACTTCAACGCAACCATTGGCTTTGTTGTAGTATCTATAGGCATGAGAGTTTTCCACATAACCAACAAAGATACCCTCGATAGTTCTGGATTCGAATTTACCGAGTTTTTTATTTCTTGTTCTTGACGAGGCACTTGCACCCAAAGACTCGGAAGTAGTTGACATTGGGCTTGTTCTTTGTGAGAATCTCGTACAGAGTCATGTCAAAGGGAGCTCGGAGGAAAAGCCGGTTCGAGTAGTGAACCGCGGTGGCGATGGCTTCTCCCCAAAAGTTGTGGGGTGACTTGTACTCACTCAACATAGTTCTTGCCATCTCAATGATAGTCCGGTTCTTCCTTTCAACAACGCCATTTTGTTGAGGAGTATAAGGATCTGATAATTCATGCTTGATTCCCTCATCTTGAACAAACTATTGCATGGTATAGTTCTTGAATTTGGTGCCATTGTCGGTCCTAATGGTCTTGATCTCCACTCCATGGGTGCGTTGAGCTTGCTTGGCGAAGATCATGAAGTACTTGTAGGTCTCATCCTTTGACTTGAGAAGGAATACCCAAGTGTATCTTGAGTAATCATCGACGATGACAAGACCATATCTCCTTCCACCAAGAGAATCATATGTTGATGGTCCGAAGAGATCCAAATGGAGAAGCTCCAAAGGTCTTGGCGTGGCCACCTTTGATATTGATGGATGACTCCTCCCTTGTTGTTTTCCTGAAATGCAAGCACTACACACACGATCTTTCTCAAAAGACACACCGGTTAGTCCAACAATATGTTCACCCTTTAGGAGTTGTTTGAGATTTCTCATGTTGACATGGGCAAGGTGGCGATGCCAAAGCCATCCCTCATCAACTTTGGCCATTAAACATGTAGGAAGAGATTGACTCTCTTGCGAGAGGTCGACCACATAGAGGTCGTCTTCCACATATCCAACAAGGACCAACTTGAGATTATCACTCCTAAAGACTTTCACACAAGTTCTAGAGAAATAGGAATCGTAACCGGCATCCGCAAGTTGTTTCATGGAAAGTAAGTTGTAACCAAGGTTTTCAACAAGCATGATAGTCTCTAGGGACAAGGCCTTGGAAACCACCAACTTGCCAAAACCTAGTACCTTTCCTTTAGAGTTGTCTCCAAAAGTGATGCTTGATGTTAAATTGACATCATGAATAAATTGGTCAAGCGCACTTCTACCTCCGGTCATATGATTGGTGCATCCACTATCAAACACCCATTTTGATCCACCGAAGGCATATCCCTACAAAATCAATTCTTTGATTTAGGAACCCATTGAGTAATGGGTCCCTTAGCATTAGCAACAAGATCTTTTGGTACCAAAATTTAGTACCATCTATAAGCATAACCATTGCGAGGGCCAACGTATTTTGCATAAACATCTCCTTGAGCGCCCTTACATAGCACATAGGAGGGGTTAGATTTTCCCGCAAACTTGTGGTTAGGGTTGCCCCTAGAGGCTCCCCCATTCACAACACTCTTCTTTACTTGGTCAACCACCTTGTGCCCTTCACGCACAAAGTTGATCCTTTTAGGTGGGTTGGCACCATTCTTGTCGTTCTTGGGGTCACACCCCATACCTTGCCTTGGAGCTCTTATTGTTTGTCGAGCAAGAATCTCATCAAGAATCTTGCCCTTGGTGATAGGTTTGAGATGCTCCATCTCGAGTTGTTCCCTCAACTTCTTATTCTCCTCAAGGAGACTAGCTTGATCCAAGGAAGGGTTAGAAGCACAAGTAATATCCTCAACAATAATAGGATCCTTCAATGTACCAAGAGCTTTCTCATAGGACACTCGAAGTTGATCATGATTCTCCCCAAGTTTTATGAGCTCACGCTTGACAAGCAAATTAGCTTTCTCAAGGTTATCAAGGTCATTGGTGAGAGAAGCATGAGCAACTTCAAGTTCTTTCTTCGAAATATCAAGTTCTTGGGACAAGGTGATAGCTCTATCTATGGTATCCATATATTTTGCCTTATCTAGTTCATAGATTTCAATTCGTTCTTTAAGAAGAGGAAGTAATGCCCCTTTCCTTGCTTAGCTCGTGCTCAAGAAGATTGAATCTTAGTTTTTCATCATCAATATGAGACTACAAACTATCAATGGTCTCATCATGTGAATTGACAAGGCTCATTAATTGTTTGAATCTAGCACGAGCATTGCTAGGAAGGGACTTCATGATTTTACACATTTCTTGAACATAGTTTTCATCGAATTCATCATCGTCACTATCATTGGTACTAACATGATCATCCAAGATGCTAGAGAGAGATGGAGGGGAAGAGATTACATTGGTACTCCTTGCCACGAGGCAAGTACCGGCGACCTTGGGAGTGATGGAGTCATCGGCATAGTCTTTGGTGTAGTCATATGTGAAGAGTGACCCGGGTTCGGCAAATGCCAAACCGGCCACCCCCACAACCTTCTCCTCATCTTCACTCTCCGCATCGAATAGGTACTCTTGGACAAGAAAGCCTTTGCCATCATGCTTCTTGTTCCTCTTGTATCTCTCGTTGATGGGGTTTGGCTTTAATCTTGGCTTGGCGCCCTCTTCATACTTGGGCTTGTCAAGTCTCTTCTCATATGGGCATTTGTCGGCAAAGTGGTCCGACTGATCACAATTGTAGCAGTTTCTCTTCTTCTCGCTTGGTCCGGTTGAGCTTCTTCTTCTTCGAAACTTCAAGTTCTTGGTGAAGAGAGCAACTTGAGCTAGCATGTCATCGATGCCCTCGCTATCACTATCTTCATCATTCGTGCCACTTTCTTGCACATACTTGGCCTTCAATGCAAGGGATTGAGAAGGCCCAATGGCATGGTTGATCTCCTTGATCTTTTGTCCTTCATCCGCCATATTGTTTGTGGCAACAAGATAGGACACGAGATCATCAGGCGAGAAGTGGCGAGCTGAATCAAGAAGTTGCAAGTTCAAAGCAAGCTTCTTGTCGGAGGCAGCAATCATGGAGAGAACCTTGGACTTGATAAGCTCATCATTTAAGTTGAACCCATCTTCATACTTGTCACAACCAAGACCATCAATCTTGACACGGAGGGCAACAAGTCTCTTGTATGCTTCGGCAATGGACTCACCATCATTGTTCATGAACATGCTCATCTCCGACTTGGCGGCTTCATACTTGGATTTTTGGATAAGGGAAGTTCCCTCTTGGAGAATGACAATCCTCTCCCACAACTCCTTTGCGGTGGGAATGTTGCTAACTTGATCATAGAGAGTGCGGTGAATGGCACTCCTTATCTTGTCACAAGCCGTTGCATTTAGTTGACGATCATAGTACTCTCCCGGAGTGAGATTATTGGGATCTTGTGGATACAAGCCCTTGCCCACAATCTCCCAAAGCTCCACGCTGCAACTGCGAAGATGAGATTCCATAGAAACTTTCCAATGAGAGAAGTGAGTTCCATCATAGTGAGGTGCGGGACCCGAACCATTAATATGAGGCGTGACGTTCTTTTGTTTGGTATATATATACGGAAATGGATTAGGGGGCATGGAGACTTTCGTCGGGTCACTCTCGCTAGAGGCCTTGTTCATAGCCTCCTTACCGGTGTCCATCGGCCTCCCTTGAGGTACTACCTAAGGTCCGGCAAGCATGACCCCCTCTCCCATCCCCGTAAAACGTCCTTCAAGAAAACTTATTCGAGCAAGGAGATCGGAATCCGCCTTAGCCTTTTCAAGGGAATGTTTGGCAAAGAGTTCGCGAATCTCCTTGACTGAATAAGTCTTTCCCTCCTCATCATCGGAGAAAACCATCTTTTCTCTTAGGCGATAAAGCCCTTAGAAGAGCACTTGGCTCTGATACCAATTGAAAGTGTAAGATGGTTTACCTAGAGGGGGGTGAATAGGTTTCTAACAAATTCTTTATAATCTTTTGCAAGTTTTAGGCTTTGAGGAATATAAGTGTGCTTAAATGCAAACTAGGTGAGGCAACCTAGATGATGATACAAGATACGTCAAGCACGAAGGTTATCACAAAGTAAACAACACAAGTAAGAGAGGGGTTAAGGAATAACCCAAGCACGTGGAGACGAAGATGTATTCCCGTGTTCACCACCTTTGGGAAGGGGGCTATGTCACGTTGGAGAGGTGTAAGGTTCCATGAAGGATTTCCCAACGCTACAAAGGCTCACCTTCTTCTCCGAGCCTATCCCATGAAGGAATAGCTCACTTACTCGTGGTAGACTTTTAAGGTAGTCTCCAAACCCTCACAAACTTTCCACAGAGCAAAACACAAGCCGAATGCCTCCGGGCGACCGTAGCCGCCTAGGGTTTCCCACAAACCCAAGAGTAAAAGCTAACTCGATGAAATCAAGGGGGAATGAAATTTGGCTTGGTGGAAATGTAGATCGGGACCTCCTCTTGCTTTCCACCAAAGGGATTTGAGTTTGATTGGGTAGAATGGGAGATCCTCAAGAAATTGTGTTTCAACAATGGGGAGAGAGAGAGAGCTCCAAGTATGAGATATGAACTGAATGCCTAACCTCCTCAAGCTGCAAGAAGAGGTATTTATACTCAAGGGAGAAATCTAGCCGTTTGTAGCACTTTCTGCGAAACTCGGTTTTAAGTTTGGTTGGACCGGACCACACACCGGACCGCCCGGTGTACAGCCCGGTCAACCGGAATCCAGACCAGGATACTCACTGTGTTGAGCCCCGGATAAACTCAGTATACGAAACTGAGAATCCCGT
The DNA here is from genome assembly GCA_023614405.1 of Avena insularis. Classification (NCBI taxonomy): domain Eukaryota; kingdom Viridiplantae; phylum Streptophyta; class Magnoliopsida; order Poales; family Poaceae; genus Avena; species Avena insularis. Next base: position 358,119,692 of record CM042684.1, read on the forward strand.
TTTGGGTTCGGTTGACCAGAACTAGTACCGGACCGTCCGGTCTAGGAACCGGTTCAACCGGCCTGAGAACCGAGTTTGGCAGAGATGTTATCAAACTTAGATTTCTTTCTCCCCTCTCTTTGGTGATGGAACAAGTGGGTGTATAGGATGTGTATAAGTCTTAGAAAAACATCCCCAACAAGCTCATCGAGATAACCCCTCTTAATAGTGTGGTGTTCCTAAATACTCAAGAAACATATAAAAGGTAAAACTCCGGCACTTCTCTTCATTATCGAAATGGGGGGGGTCTTCGATGATCTTCCAACATACGGGCGGACTAAAACCTGTTCAAGACACTGATAGGTAGCATTAGTCCGCACTAACTACGGTGTCATTGTCAACCAAAAACAATATAGGGTAAATTACCCTTTCAGCCTCCCCCACACAAGCTCCCGTATTGTGGCTTTGATGGTTTTCCGACACCTTCATCCACCATCAATAACTCCGACCATGTCAAGTTGAGGTCATGTTGTGCCTCGTATTGAATTTATTCATTAGCCAAGTGAACAAAAAAAATTGAACTGATGGAAAGGGCTAGCCAATAAAATATATTTTCAACACATCATGTCACGTTTAGGCTATTTAGTCCTTAGCGTAGGTTCGGTGTAGGCCTCTAGATCCTTTTTTATATTGCATTAGCAGGGCCTTGAACTAAGATGTAACATCCCAAAACTTTAATCCAAGCTTATCAAGATCAAATCATCCAAAAATAGGGTTAACAAAAACTTTTCCAAATTAAATATGAAAGCATTCATATGTGTGTGCATTTAAAATAGGAGTTGATTTGAAGTGCCTTGTTTAAGTGATCCAATGCTTGTAAAATGTTTCTTAGGTGATTTAAACATCATCTACATCATTCCCAAACTTTTCCTAAAGAAAATCAAATCAAAAAGAATTAAAAAGGAGGAATGGTCATTTTGGCCATTTTAATCCACTACACTACTTTGAGTATTCCTAGCACTTATTTCTTAACAGAAACAATTCTTGATCTTTGCACCCCTTGCTAGTACACATAATGAGGTACCAAGGCCCACCTTTTGATCTGCTAAAAACATTCTGTTACTTATTTTAAATGACATTTGAAAATTGAATCTAATGCATATGCATAGATCACCCTTATTTCAAAAAACCATCTTTTTGAGCTCCACTTTCAAAACCCTTGCAACCAGAGACTACCTAGCACTAGTGGAGATCACTCAAAAATTTTGAAACCAAAATTCAAAACTTTTTCTCTTTCGGCCATTTTGTCAAACACCTTGCTGGCAAGATCATTATGGCCTAACTATTACTATTTTGGGCTGATATTGTCTAGCAATTTTGAAGTGATTTGATCATCTTTGTCCCCCTCAAGCCTAACCAGACCCACATCAGCACATCCCCTACCTCCTAGCTGCACTGCATTGCCATGTAGAGCCACTCCTCGCCGGTCGACCGTGCACTCGCAGCAGCAGCCCTCTCCAGCCCCTCTCACCATGTCTAGCAAGTTGCCAGTGGTCCACCTCTACCGTCCAACCAGCCCCAGGCCAGAGACAGAGAGCGGAGCGGCCAGGAACCGCCGCGCCCGGAGCTGGTCGACCATGCCGACGCCGCCCGCAGAGCACGCTTTGTCCCCGCGTGCACAAGCCGCCGCTCGACCGCAGCCCACGCCCACCGCTCCGCCACGACCTAGGGAACACCCTAGACACCCCCGTTCGCCGCTCAACGCACCACAGCCACCGCTCGCCGTGGACGTTGCCGCTTCTGCCGCTCAGAGCGCCACCTCGCCCAGACCGCATACCACCGCCCCTACGGCCGCATTCACTTCCTAGAGCACCGCCAGGAGACCGCCTATCGATCGCCACCCTCAGCCATGCCGCTAGCCGGCCGTAGCCTTGTCGCCACCATCGCCTGCCCATCCCGCTCGGTCTCACCGTCGGGCCTATAAAAGGAGGCCTCCCTAGCCTCTTCTCTCCACACCACTCCACTCCCCTCACCTCACTGAACCTCACCCACCTCTAGCCGGAGCAAGGGGATCAGCAGGTCGCCGGAATTGGAGCCGGAGCCGCCGCCTCTGGAGGAGAAGGGCGCCACTGATCGCGACCACCCCAAGCTCCACCGCAACCGCGCCTCGCCTCGCCGTCGTCTTCTAGTTCTTTTGCCCGCCTCATCGACCCTGCTGGAGCCCTGGTACGTCCCCAGCAGACCCCCACCGAGCCGCTAGGGTTCGAGCTCGTCGGCGACACATTGTCGTTGGCATTTACCCTCACCGTGATCTCAGTTCTAATCCTCATTACATTGGCCCCAGCGTACTGCCGTTTCGTGTTAAGACCCACTGACAAGCGGGACCCCCCTGTTAGCTGAGTCCCGCGCCGCGGAGCACCACTGGGCTGGCCCAAGTTCTTTCCCGCGCTAGCCCAACCGTTCAAATTTGGATTTTTCTTTTTATTTGAATCTAGTTTCTGTCCCCTAGTTGGAAAATCAATTCAGAGAGATTTATGAATCCAAATTGCATGGAACTAATTTTTCTGAAAGGTATTGAAGTAATCTATCCAAGACCGTTGGATTTAATTTAATTAGAGTTATAGATCTCTCCTAATAAAAATAACAAAACAGAAGCATTTGCACCTTGCAACATTTTTATAAAATCAACCAAGTTATCTTTTGAGTTGATTCCAACTCTCAAAAATCACATTTCATCATATCTACCTAAATATGTAATAATATTAAGGTTTACATGCAGTGAATTTGGACTAGTACCAAAATAATGCTATATAGGCATTTCTAGTCACTTTAAATCATTAAATAATGAACTTAAACCAAAATGACTATGATCCAACCTTTAAATCTCATTCCCACATGTTAGAATATGTGGTGATGACATGTGTCCACATGATCCCATATTTTAAGTGGTGAATATTAAATCTTAGTTAAATTTTCAATGAGTAGAAATTACTTTTCTAAATTAAAAAGAATGAAACTAGAGATTTAAACTTGTGATGCTTGTGATGATAATAGATCATCAATTGTGTGTCTTAGAATGCTATCTAGCCTAGTTAAGTATTCTTTGGTGATTGTGTACTTCGTATGTATTTATAGACGATAGTACCGACCAAGTCTACGAGGAGGAGGAGTTCTACCCAGAAGAAGAAGAAGAAAACTTCAACCACTGCACCAACCAAGGCAAGCCACCATTAACAGTGCAAGCTATTAGTGTCAAGTTAACCCTTGCAAGTTTAGTACTTACCAAGCTAGGATCAAACTAGATGGTTTAGCAAGGATGCCTTAAGCATGCTTTGATCACACCCCTTTAACTATTAGTTACCCCAAGTCTTGGTTTACAAGTGTTACCTCCTTTAGTTTACACAAAGTCCCTTAATTATTTTGAAGGTAGCATAAAAAGTATAAAACTTGACCTATTTAGAAACCTTTAGATGTCATTCTATGGAATGAGATTGAACCCATCACTTCCACCTTAGTGAACACTCTTAACTTAGTAGTTCAGAGTAGATCAAAAACTTGAGTCACTTTAGATGGGAACACTTGGTGAAAATGAATTGTGAAAACCTTGGAATGATGAGTCATTCTATTGAGATGTTTTGACATGTGTTGAGAAACACAACTGGTTTATGATGATGAAAATGATGAGGCATGAGCCTTAACCCTTTTATAAAACTGATGGTTGGATTCGGATGCGATACCATTCCAAATTTACCGTACAACCACACTACCTGAATTGGGTAAGGCTTAGCTGGAAATTTATATGCATTAGTATTAGTTCCCTCGCGGGAGAGGTTTGAGCTGAGGCTACCTCTCATGATGTCCACCTATGCAGTGCCCAAGATGACTGATGGTCATGGTTGGGAGGCCATGCTCATAGGAGAGGTGCTTATACTAGGGTGTGTAAAGGGAAGGTTATGTTTGATTATCTGCATATTAAGTATGATGATTTAGGGTTATCCCTGACAGATGTATCGAATCTTGTGGTGAAAGTGTACCACCTCTGCAGAGTGTCAAACTATTCGAATAGCCGCGTCATGATTATGGACAGATTGGAATGGCCATCTTGTTTAGTTGTCGATGTTTTCTAAATAACTTGAAATGAAGGATGAATCTTGACTTGACCACAACAGGGTTGTGTTTATGACAATAGCTTCCCAACTTAAGTGATTCTAGAACTTTACTTTACCTTTCTTTGCTTCAGAACTCAGCTTAGGTTTCAAACTTAACTTTGTAGTTAAACTTAGATTTAGCACTTTAACGTAGAACTATAGTACCTATTAATAGTAGTTTGCGAGTACTTAAAGAGCACTCATGGCTTTTGTCCCTGGCTATTCTCATGGCCAGACTATGAAGGAGACTATCAAGAGTATGGTCAACAGGACGGCTATGATAACTAGGACTATCTTCACAAGATTGCCTGCCCCGAAGATGGACCCCACCGCCACGCTTATCTTTTATTTCATTTGTTGTATTAAAGACTGGATCATGAGATCCTTATTTGTGTAAGACCTTATGTATGGTTTGTAATGGATGATGTACTGTGATATCCAATCCATTATGTCTCGCAAAAATGGTAATCCTAGAATTGCGAGGTATGGCATAACGGGCATCTGGGATTAAAAATCCAGGTGTTGACATAAGACCTCTTGGCTTATCAAGTTTATTCAGCCAACTAAACCAAAAACCCAAATTGATGGAAAGGGCTAGTCAACATAGGTGTGGCTCTAAACCTACATCGGAGTATTACCATCTGGTGACCCCAACTTCGATGATGACCTCATATTTTCTATCATTCACCCCCCCCCCCCCCCTATTGTTCATTCCCCTTGCTTTTACCCTCATCTTGCCTCGTCATCTGCTTCTCGTGGCGTTTGTTGGCACTATAAGACGCACATCCAAATGTTTGTGCTTGTTTTTTGTAGACTTCTTCTACACTATAAGAGATCCCTACAAACATTTGTGCTTGGTTTTAAATATAAAAACTGAAAGGGGGTGGATGAAAAGAGTTGTATCTTAGATTTCTAAATGGAATGAAAACGCAGAAGAATCCCGCAAAAGGAGAAAAAAATGAAGAATTCCTATGGTTTTCAAATTCGATCGTACCGGGCAAAATACAAAATAAAAAATCATATAGATTCATGTTAAAAAATCATATAGAACCACGTTAATCATATGGTCGAACATGCATGACCAAAACTTGATGATCGATGTCAATTAGTAACTCGTCGGCCATTAATGGATCGATCATATCAGCTCTGCACAAGTGCATCTCCCTACTACACCACATGCCTGCACGTCATAATTTGACCTGAACATACATATTAATTCTAGTGCACCCAGGGATAATTAAGGACCCATACGTGCATGCATTCATGAATCATGCGTACCCGATACATATAGTTAAGCACGGTGAGTATGTATATGGCTTCCAACGCATGATGCGTGACGTACGTACGTACCAGCCTAATCTAGCTAGGCGCTCCACCACAGAGACCAAGGGGGTCCCCGGGAGTGAGAGCTCTGCGCGGCGCGCGGTGCGTGGCGAGGTGGGGAGGAGCTACGTGCGTACAGCGGCATGCACAGCCACCGCGCTAGCTAGCTAGGGCATGCGTTCAGTAATGGCTGGCCGATCGATCGATCGATCAGAAGGGGCCGGTACGTGGTACGACGCCTAGGGGACCCCCTCTCGATCGGCGAAGGCGACATGTCACGGTACGTAGTAACAAGAGAGAGAGTGTGTGTGTGAAGAGGAAGCCAAGATGGGCAGATGGGGAAGGCACGTACCAGCAGTACATAGCACATGTTCATATGATCCGTTGCATATATGTAGCAGTACAGTATTGTAATATACTGTATATGATAGTACGTGCTGCGTGCGGCTGCTATCGCAATTGTCAAATGTTTCAGCTGGCTCTCGCTGCACGTATGTAAGTACGTACTACCTAGCATGGGGATCTATTTCAACAGGTACTGCTGGCGACCACGCTATGATTAGAATACGATAAAATTATTCCGCCCTTGAGAGGATGTCTTATATGAGGATTGAGGAGCGATGTGTACGTACGGTCTCGTTGGATCCCCACCACGTCCAGAGTAACAGTGGACGCGCCGCATGCAGCCACCGGACGGCACGCACGTCGTACGGGCCCCCCCTCGGCGTGCGCTGGACCAGCACGACCTCCGCGGGCGCGCCTTAATTTGTTTTTCCTCCGTAACGCGAGACATGGGCCGCGGTGCCGCGCGTGCCCGCCCGCCATGCACCTACACTGCACGACGCGCGCGCCCACGTACCCGTCGGTTCTACTACTGTACGTGCTAGATGGATTACTTATCCTACCGTGAGACATACATACGGAGTACTTACGTACGTGTACGTGTGCCTCGCTGCACACGGTGCATCATCACCACCAGGATCGAGATCGAGCACAAGGCTGGCGCCGCTTCACATCATCTCCGGCCGGCAGCCCGCAAGCTGCACCTACGTACTCCGTACCTGCCGCGCGTGCTAGCTGCCGGTGCGGACAGAGGATAACAGATACCGGCCATGACCGGCACTGGCACTGGCACTGGCATCGATCCATGGCCGGCCGGTACGTGGACCCGCCGGGAGCACAGGCTGCCGTGACATTGACCGTGTAGACTTATTCCCCTCTGCCACTGCCGGTCTCCCCCTGCACCGAACCACGCATGCATGCGTACACTTGTGCAGTGCACCCTGTATAAACATGGTTCTACCGCCCGTCCGGTGTAGTATATTCAAAGAAAGTTGACGATGCTATCTCTAGGAAAAAAATGTCCATCTATGTTTGCTAAGTGAACTTTGATTTTATTTTTTAAGTCTCCATCAGTTCAGAAAAATACTACTGCGTTTTACAAATAAGTGCAAGCGGATCGAGAGAGAGACTTTTGAGAAAATCTCAGTACACCAAGACTTGGCAAAACCACAGAAAAAGGAAGTTTACGATGAAATCCCCCCGCGGGGGTGGCCGTCCTACACAGGCGCCCTTTCGTCCCAAGCAACTTTACAAACAAAGTTTCATTCAATATTTGGACAAAATTTCATATACTCCCTCCGTCCCTCCAAAATAAGTGACGTGGATTTGTCTAGATTCGGATGTACCTAGACACGTTTTAGTATATAGGTACATGTGAATCTAGACAAACTCAAGTCACTTATTTTAGGACGGAAGGAGTATAAAGGACTAAAAGTTGAACAAACAGACAAATAGCGGCTCTGGCTACACGCCGCGGCGCTTGGAGATACCCTCGCCAGGACGGTTTGACGTCGGCGGCCAGCCATTATTGAGGCCCCATTCCTCTTCGAGAGAGTGAAATATCGCTTTTTTCATCTCCAACTCCTCCCGAGCTCGGGCGAGGCGGGCACGCACGGCCGCGTCGTCGGGTTGGCACGCGCGACATGCCAACACTCTATATAAGCGTCGTCGAGTTCTTGCCGCCAAAGGTGACGCAGCAGGAAGATGGCGTTGAGGACGTTGGACCCGATGGGTTGGCCGGTAGTCCGATTAACTAGCCCTTGGTACGGCCATGCCGGCCTCCGGGAGCTCCCTGCTGCTGCGCCGACCGCGGCGCTTGGGTATCGTCCACTACCACCCATTGGTTGACTGGCCTCTCCCTTGGCTCGTCGAAGTCGGGAAGGTCGTCGGCGTTGTGTTGTGTGTGGGTGGGGACATGTAGAGGCGCCTCTGGCTCTCCTCCGAGTGGGTTGTGTGCGGTAGTGGAAGGAAGATGGCGGCCATGCAGGGTTGTTTTGAAGGTCCGGTGGTGCGCCTCTCCTCCACGGGCTCGGCTCTTTTTTATAGCAGAGCTCCGGCGGTAAATCTCGTGTGAAGCGGCGGGAACCTACTGGAAACGGCGGGAAACAACACGAAACTGTGCTGGAACAGGTGGGAAGGAAGCGGAAATCTCATTGGAAGCAGCAAGAACCTACTGGAAACGGTGGGAAACAACGTGAAATTGTGCTGGAACAAGTGGGAATGAGGCGGAACTGGCGACATCACCATTTTCCACTGTCGAGAGGCGAGCCATCACAGACAGGTTGTTCGTGTCGCTGGCAAGGGGGACTTTCACGGCCTGTTGCCGGAAGCAGCAAGAGGGCGCCAGGCAGATTGGTGTGCGGCCCAATCTGCCGGCAACGGTTGGCAGCTGCCGGTGCGGGCCGAATTTTGGCCTTCACCCCTAACTCGGTTGGAGGGCGCCGGTAGAGATGCTCTTAGAGCTGTAGCTAGCACTTCAGTTTTCAGTTTGCCTCCATGGCCTGTTTGCCAGCATGTAAGTTCTCCTTGGAACATGCTGACAGCTCACACAGGCCGAAATACATCATGCTGGTCAATCTGAAGAGGAGATCGGGGGCAATTCTTGAAACCATGCACTACAAACATGAGGCCCCTACAGTTGAAGGACAGGAAGTTTTTGGCTGACCACACAACTATCTTGCCATCGGGATGCAGTACTTGAAACCACATAGATACATACACCACTAAAACAATAACACACCTAGCGAGTACTCACTAAGGAGGACGCTTAGAAAGACCCCTAGCTATTGCACGGTTGCACCACAAACAGGGAAGCGAAAATCAGAAGACAACGTCGGAGGCCGAGATACCCCACAGCTCACCAGGAGTGCCCTTCACCAATTCTGAACCGCAGAAAATAGCCTGGAGCAAGCTTTTAGGAAACCAAGCCTCCAAGATCTCCAAACATCTGTCCATGGCCTCTTCATCCACTCCATCATCTTTTAGCATGCCCAGCTTCCTAAGCAATATAGCCTGTGCCCCCTGCTCCGAGATGGGACGTTTTATTTTGATGGTGGAAGGTAGACGGAAACTTCTTGGCATAAGTCCATGCGAAAGGCACTTAACCTTTGCAACCTTCCGTGCCAATCCCCCGACTTCCTGGGGCACACTTAACAATGGCGCCGGAGGCAGGGCATCGTCTGCAAGCCCTGTATGATCTTTCTCCAGCACTGACGGTGCATCTTTAAGCATGGATAGAGGCGGCACTTCCATAGACGGCAAGATCAGTATCGCTGGAGTCTCTCCAGTCACCTCTAGTGGCTTGGTTGGCAATGTTGTTCTCTCTAACGCTGCAGCGGGTGATGGAGGTGGCTGACGGCTAGAGACCTGCAGCCCCACAGCACAAGTGTCCTCCTCGACACCTTCCACATCCCCACCTATCAAGGATACATCCAAATCAGGACGAGAATTCAAAATTCCAAGCCTAGCCATAACAGCATCATCAACCTCATCTGCTATGTCAGTGCTTGCATTTAGCTGCGGCTTGGTGCTTTCCAGACCCGAAGAGATTATATTATCAGCACGAGACTTCAAAATTTGTAGCCTCGCAAAAACATCATCTCCAACTGAATATGATCCCTTGCTTTCTTTTTGCTGCTCCTCACATTTGTTATCACCCAAAGAGCTTAAATTTGGCTCTAACACTTCCAAGCGAGTACACATTTCAGCACCTGCATCATCAATCTCACCTGATGTATTTGTGCTTGCATCTCTCTGTTGCTTGCTGCTTTCAAGACCCAAAGAGGTTATATTATCAGCACGGGACTTCAAAATCCGTAGCCTTGCCAAAACAGCATCATCAACTGCATATGATCCCTCACTCTCTCTTTGTTGCTCTTCGTACTTGTTCTCACCCAAAGAGCTTAAACTGTCAAGGAGGGACTCTAGAACTTTCAGTCGAGCAAACATTTCATCAACTGCATCATCAACCTCATCGGTTGTATTTGCGCTTGTGTCTAGCTGATGATTGCTGCTTTCCAGACTCAAAGAGGTTATATTATCCGTGCAGGACTTGAAAATTCTCGGACCCGCCAAAACACCATCTTCCACTGCATGTGATTCCTTGCTAGCTTCTTTCTGCTCCTCACACTTGTTCTCACCCAAAGAGCTTACATTGTCGATACAGGATTCTTGAACTTCCAATCGAGCCAACCTTTCTTTTTTTTGCGCAGCATCAACACCATCTATGATGCTCTTTTTTGTAGCAAGAATGGACCTTGGAGATAGTATATTTGAAGGAGGTGGCAGTGGTGCAGGACCACCACAGGTACTGCTTTCTTTGGCATGACTATGTGGTTTGCCACCAGATACAGACAATCTCAGGGCCTTGTCACCTTCTGATGGGTCGATAGGAACTGCATTGACCAAAAGAAGTTACATATGTAAGTAGTGATATTAAACCATATCGACAATCTCGAAAAAATATTCAAATACATTAATCCACAATCACATCTTGGTACCTCTTTCTATGTTGTTGTGACCTTTCTTTGCTGCAAGCTTCATACAGGCAACCTGAAGCTCATATTTGAGTTTACACACTGAAGCTTCTGCTTCAATCCACAATTTTTTGTAGATTGACACTTGAGACACTTCAGAATCATCAAGTATCTTATCATCTCGGAGCTTAGGAACAGCCTGGAGGCAAGAGTACAACATAAGGTGCATGCACTGGACAAAAGGTAGCATCGGTTCAAATTAAGACTAGAGTGTCATATCCCAAATAGTACATGCACTGAACGGAACGGAACTTTGGTCCAAATTAAGAATCAGTATCCTATTCAAATAGTGACCGAAGTTACCTGTGAAAAATAGGTATTAAATTCTGAATCTGTGCTCTCTGATAGCAAGTGTTCAGAGATTTCCACTGAGATATTGTTCCTCAAGCAACTCATTCGACCGGAGTTTCTCAAACATTCATCACCTTTTAATGTAGCCTTATACAGGACAGAAAAAGAAAGCAATGAGTAAAAATTAACCAAAAAACAACCCTTATCAGTATTTAATGTCTAAAAAGCAACATTTCTTTCGCACGCCACAAAGGGGAACTAGCAGAGGAGTTATAAATGTCCATTTCTTGATTCATATCACAAACTTTACTCAAAGGGGGTGAATTCCTTATTGTCACCACCAGAAAGACAAATGTGTGAAAAGATTGTAACAGTCTTGTATCATATTTACATAACCAAATCTGTACACGTATGAAGCTGGATGGACTTCCATATAATAACACTGTACCAGGTCAAAGAAGTAAAAGTAACAACATAATTTCTATAGGATATGAATCATATACCAATATACACATATGACAAGCACTGGCAGCGTTGGGAGATCTAACAACTACCATAATTTGCATCAGTTCAAAATCAGTATATCTGAATTTTATCATTGAGTTCAAAGTAGAACATGTCAAGTGCTCCAATTGCATAATGGTTTTCATAAAATATAATTTACGGCAGTAGTCTGGGCAAACATATAGTGTTGTCTGACATTTAGCATGGCTGTTTTGGTAGTCTTATTTCTGAGTTCATTTTCCTGTTTGGTGGAGCTATGTTGCAGGTGTAGTGTTTTGGACTGCAAAGTTGGAAAATCAAGTAATCACTATATGCTCCTATTGTACTTAGTTTTGTAAGTTCTCTGTAATCTGGCAGTTTTTCTGGTCTATGGTCTAAAATATTATGATATGAGTAAAATATGTGACATAAAAGTATTTGCAAAGCATACCTTGCCTCATTTGGAACTAACAGCTTTCAGATTTCGAATAATTGATTTCAGATTTTCCTTTTCATATTCCTGTAATGAAGAACCACCGTTGCAAGTAGATAGAAGCGCTGCTGACAAATTGTGCATTAGCTCTAGAAATATTGCTTGATTCCTAGAGCTGGATTCAGACATCTGCAACATGTACCCCTCGGCATCTGGATGGCAGTGAGAGTGTTCTTGACCTTCTTCTGTAAGTGTTTGAGTGTCTGCAGTCTTTTCTGCCTCTGCTGCTTGAGAAGAAATAGTTCCAAGTACGCTTTCACTTGTCAGACCCTTAGCATGAACTACAGGAGCACCACTAATGAGACTTGTTGCACAGCCTGAAGGATCCTGATTTGGAACAGGTCGTGGATAATAACATCCTACACTTTCAGCACCAATACCATCAAATAATTTACTTGCAGAGGCATTCTGTTGCTGACGGTGAGCTGATAGTCCAAAACCATTAGAGAGAGCCTCTGAACTTTCTCCACAAGTTTCTGGACGCTTCTCACTTATTAACTCTGAGCTCTCTGATCTTAAGGGACGCGAATCAACAAAGTTACTGAAGTGATTCTCAGAGTACATGCCATATGGGGCACTATCAAAAACTTCACCTACAATATGTACAACATTGCCAGAAATCATAAAACCAATATGATCAGGTAGAAGAGCTGTTTGGTTCTGTTAACTAAATAACAGGACTATACATATCTCGCATGTATCTACATAGATATTCTGAATTTCTTCTGACCAAATGCAACGAAAAGCAAAATGGAAATCTGTCGGTGCCACCAATTCTTTTTTTCCTTCACCAGGACAGTATCTAACAATTGACAGATATATGCATATCCTTCAGTTAAAATCCTACTTGCAGAGCACAGTCTGCTTCTTATAAAAAGGAAATCTGTCGGTGTACATAGCTGGCCTGCTAGGGCTCTTAGAGCATCTCCACTCGGCTTCCCAGCACGCCGTTCCTAGGGCGTATTTTTGGTCCGGACGCCGAAATTCAGCCCAGCCGCGTTCCCAGGACCCCGGTTTCGTCCGGATTTGGCCCAAAATACGTCCGGCCTTCCCAGGCCGTTCCCTGGGCGACGGGAACGCGCTGGGAACGCTGGACGAAGCGATTTCGGCGGGAAAAGAGCCGTTCGGCGAGTGGACCCGCCCAGTCAGCGGCAAAAGCCGAGTCGTCCTCATCCTCCCGCATCGGGACGCCGCGAAGGACCGCCGGGCATTAACCACCGGTCTCGTCGGCCACGCGTCGCCGCAATGGCGCGCCACCGTCGCCTCGGCTCCCGCGACGGACCGGTGGGCATTAACTTCCCGCCGCTTCCCCTTTTTCCCGCCCTCGCCGCTACACCCCTCCCGCCTTCGCCGCCCTCGCTCGGCCTATAAAACACGTTCGCACGCCGGTTCGCAACACACTGCCCCCTCCACCCCGTACCACCACGAAGTCCGGCGAAAGAAACAATCGGCAAAGAGGAAGATGGCGGAAAGGTTCCCAGGCGATCCCGCGGCGGCGAATGGCTTCGGCCGGCAAACGCTCCAACCGTGGAAGGCAAGGATGTTCCACGACGCCGGGTACATGGCGCCGCCGGACTTCCGCTGCCCCCCCCTCCCCGGTGGAGGCTTAGTGCCGACGGCATACCGGTGCCGCCGGTGCCAGAGGACCACGGGATGGTGGACGAGATCTAGGCCGCCATGGCGGCGATGCCGGATCCGGAGCTCGCCGAGGACCCCGGCAACCTCGCGTTCTGGGAGAACTTCTTCGAGGAGCACCGCCTCGCCGAGCTCGCCGCGCACCCGGGTCCTCCAGTGAGCCGCCGAAGCGCAACAACGTGGCGAGCCGCCGCCGATGGTGGAGTGCGCAAGGGTGCACGCTCGCGGCCGTCCTCGAGCACATCCACGCCGGCAACAACCCCCGGCTGGGATTCCCACGTTCGTCGGCGCCACCCCCTCGCCGCGGGCGCCAACAACCTCCGGCGAGCTGGGCGCCTAGGAGGATGGCCAGCCTCTCCACCTCCTCCTCCGCGTCGCGCTCACCGATCGGCTCTGCCGCGATCGCCGCAGCGGCAAGGTCTTTTGGCCTCCTAAGCGCGAGGCCGACACGCCGAGGGCCTCGCCGCCAAGGACACGCGCGCTCGGCATCGTCATCAATGAGCCCCGCGTAGCGACGCCGCCGACCGGGCGGATGCCCCTTCGCCAGCCGAAGCTGGAGCCCGCCGACTGGGGCGTCGCCGTCGACGAGGACTCCTTCGCCATGAAAATGGCGATCGAGCGTTCTATGCGCGAGGTCGCGCCGTCGTCGCCGTCCACGGAGCCGAACATCCTCGCCTGGTCCAGGCGGATGGGAGAGGAGGCGGCTGCGCGTCTGGCTACCTGCGAGCAGGCGGCGTCGCGCCGAGCGCGCGATCCCGCCCCGCCCAGAGCGCGCCCCGCGCCCGCCTACCTGGGCGTGCCCCTCGTCGTCCTCGATGACGACGACGACGCCGGCCCTTCGTACCAGCCGTGGAGGTACGGCGACCCAGGCCAGGGCAGCTCGCGGCCACCGCAGACACCGGACGACGACGGCGACGATGGCGGCGACGACGGCACGGCCGATCCCGAGTACACCAACTTCTACCGCCACTTCGGCATGTTAGGCGGCGTCATCGGCATCGGCATCGGCATCGCCGTTTTTTTACTGTTTTTAGGTTTTGTTTATCTTAATTTGGCCAAAGTTTGGGTATATGTCCGAATTTGGCCTGCTATTGTACGAACTCGCCGCCGTTTAATTAAAATTGCCTATATTCGTCCAAACTTCGCCGTGTTTGATCAAATTTCGGCCAAACGTGGGGACTTGGCCTGGGAACGCGAGTGGGAAAAAGGTCGTTCCCAGGCCGAAAGTTACATCCGTCCGGCGGAAAATAGCGCCGGATTTCGGCCCAGGAACGGCCAACGAGTGGAGATTCTCTTAGAAAAGGAAAACGGCACTTACATGGCTGCCTCCAATATGCCAAAACGGCAAGGCATAAGATACGAATCATACTCTATGAACTCTGATACTCAGAAAAGCATGCAAGTAAAATTGTAAAATACTGCTTTAAACGTGTAAACACTGTCTGGGTTTCAGTTGTGTGCAATTGTGCATAAGCTATGCTACTGCCTGCTAGTATCACCATTCAAGATCAAACCACAGCGCGGATTCATCACCTAACACTAACAATCATATGAACAGACGTCTGCCACGCATGAACGGCAAGCTAAGTAATAGGTGCAAAGACATTTCCGCATCTACCGATCACAAGTTCACTAAACAATAGAAACTGGAGTAGATATATCAGGTAAAGGCGTTACCAGTATACCCTAGCGAGGCAGCAGCTGCGGCGCCCGGGGACATGAATCTCGCGGGGGCTTCCATGAACGACGGGTCCCCCCACCCGCCGGCCGCGTTGAGGGAAGGGGAGGCGGGGACAGGAAAGCTAGGGTTGGGGAATGTTGGACCCGCGGGATAGGGCCCGTCAGTGAAGGGCGCAGCGGAGGTAGAGAGAGATGATACCGCCACGTGCTGCGGGGGATTACCCCGAGGATCGCCTGGGTACGTGAGCATTTCGCCGGCGACGAGCGGCTGCGGGATGAGGATTCGAGGTGGAGCGGAGCGTAGCTTAGCGTAGGCCTGCTGCGCGACACGTGCGACTGCTCTGGTAACCGGTGGGCCGGCGGTAATATTCAGCCCGACCCATTCGAAGGTGACCGAAATTGTTTTTTTTTTTTAATATGCAGGCATCTCATTAAAACCTTTCAGTCCTCTTACGTATCTTGACATAAAAAAAGAGTACGTCTAAAACTTGCACCCCATCATAATATTATTACATCGTTTATCAAGTGGTTCAAAAGATAACTAGGGGCACATGGACCCAAATACGCGATAACTTATTCAAATAACTATTCCTAGCTAGCTCATGAGCTACTTTGTTTGCTTTCCTCGGGCAATGATTAAAAGAAACGCTCCCAATCGAAGCAATAATATCCATGCAATCAGCATAAACAGCAGCCGGTTCACTCCACCATATATCATCTCCATTGCAGGCATCAATAATCTCTATAGAATCTGATTCAGCTTGGATAGAAGAATAGCCGAGAGAATAGTCAATTTTAGACCCTCTCTCATAGCAATAGCTTCCGCCATCAATGCCGAAGCCACATGTGGTATACAAGTATTTGATGTCGCTAAAAATTGACCTTTGTAATCACGGAGAACTGCACCCACTGATCCTGCACAAACATGGAATGTCGCATCCACATTCAATTTGAGGTGTCTAGGAATTGGCTTCGTCCATTTAGCACTCACAACGCTGCTGCTAGGATTTAGTAATATTGCATTGGATGTTATAGAAAGAATGGACATATTACAGTGGTAAACCAAAGGTACTGACTCATTATGTGTCCATTGCCGCCGAATCCACCATAAATACCAGGAGGCAACACAAATAGTCTCTTTAAGCCCAATATATGTAAAGCCTGGGAGAACACTGTGGAACCTGACCGGTCTTGTTGCTCAACTTCTAAAATGATATCGGCCACCCCTAGGCCTCATATGTCTTATAGATTTTAAAGAAATCTAAGGCCTCGTTTTTTGTTTTCAAGAGATATACATAACAGTACCTAGTAGAATCATCAATCAGTGTCATGAAATATTTCTTTTTACTAATTGTCAACACACCATTCATCTCACATAGATATGAATGTATGAGCTCTAGAGGTGCCAAGTTTCTCTCCTCTACAGGCTTGTGAGGCTTGTGAGGCTGCTTTGCTTGCACACAAGCATGACACTTAGAGCCTTTGACAGTAGTGAATTTTGGAATTAAAATCATACCAGAAAGCTGCCACATATAACCGAAATTAATATGACAAAGTCGTGAATGCCAAACATTAGTTTTATTACTAGTAGTGAAAACATGGTTCACTACATCATCACAGAAGTCTACCAATGAAAAATGGAACATGCCTCCACATTCATATACTTTTCCAATAAAGGTTCCATACTTAGACAGTACAATTTTATTGGACTCAAATACCAACTTAAACCCATCTTTCAAAAGACGGAACCACTAACGAGATTCTTCTTGATAGAAGGGACATGTTGCACGTTCTTCAATTGCACGATCTTGCCCGAAGTAAACTTCAGATCTACCGTGTCATCACCAAGAACAGTAGCATGTAACCCATTCCCCATCATAACTGAGGAATCTCGAGTCTGATAAGAGGTGAACATGGAAATATCAGCACACACATGAACATTGGCACCCGTATCAACCCACCATTCTGTGGGTTGAAATACTGAAAGAACAATAGGTAATAAATTACTATACCCAGAACCTGAAGTTTCTGCATCAGTATTGCCAATGATCATGTTGACAGATTTAGAACTCTGTCTAGCCTGACCCTTCTTGCCTTTCTTCTGTGGACAACGATGAGCCCAATGGCCAATCTTGCCACACACCCAGCAAGGTTCTTTCTTTTCCTTGTTCTGCCCCTTCTTCTTCTTGAAGTTGGTAGTCTGATAGACTTTGTTATTTCCCTTGGACTTGTGGGCATTTTTTTTGCACCATATTGGCAGAAGAATGTCCCTCGGCTCCACTAGTATGTTTTTCTTTTGCCCTCGCCTTTTCTTCAACATCCAGAGAGCCAATGAGATAATCAATAGAGAGCTCATGCCTCTGATGTTTCAGAGAAGTGGCAAAGTTCCTCCATGAAGGGGAAAGCTTAGAGACAATGCATCCCGCGACAAACTTGTCCGGAAGCACACACTTGAGGAGTTCGAGTTCCTTTGCCATGATCTGTATCTCATGAGCATGTTCTACTATAGATCGGTTTTCAACCATCTTGTAGTCATTGAACTACTCCATAGCATACAATTCACCACCGGCATCAGCAACACCGAACTTAGCGTCCAGCGCATCCCACAGTTCCTTGGCATCATGAATATGAAAATATGCATCAACCAACTTGTCTCTAAGCACACTAAGTACAAAGCCCACAAAAAGTACAGTGACCTCCCTGAACATTCTCTCTTCATCGAGAGTAAGTGGACCTCTGGGAGTGCCATCTGCAACTTTTTCTATGCCCATTGCAGTGAGCCACAAGAGGGTTTTCCCTTGCCATCTCTTAAAATTAGCACTCAAAAACTAGCCAATTTTAGAATAGCCGAGAGAACTAGCCAATTTTAGACCCTCTCTCATAGCAATAGCTTCCGCCATCAATGTCGAAGCCACATGTGGTATAAAAGTATTTGATGCTGCTACAAATTGACCTTTGTAATCATAGAGAACTGCACCCATTGATCCTGCACAAACATCTGAATGGAATGTCGCATCCACATTCATTTCGAGATGTCTAGGAATTGGCTTCGTCCATTTAGCACTCACAACGCTGCCGCTAGGATTTAGTAATGTTGCATTGGATGTTATAGAAAGAATGGACATCTTACAGTGGTAAACTAGAGGTACTGACTCGTTATGTGTTCGCTGTCGCCGAATCCACCAAAAATACCAGGAGGCAACACAAATAGTCTCTTTAAGCCCAATATCTATAAAGCCTGGGAGAACACTGTCCTGACCCTGAAGAATAATTTCAAGCACTGTGGAACCTGACCGGTCTTGTTGCTTGGCTTCTAAGATGATATCGTCCACCCCTAGGTTCTCCCAGATATCTTTTGCTACCTAGCAATTAAATAACAAATGTGATATATCCTCTGGACTCTGTCTACAAATGGGACACTCACCTGAATCACCAATGTGTTGGTTGTAAAGAATTGATTTAAGAGGGATAATGTCAACACCCGGATTTTTAATCCCAGATACCCGTTATGCCATACCTCGCAATCCCAGGATTACCATTTTTGCGAGACATAACGGATTGGATATCACAGTACATCATCCATTACAAACCATACATAAGGTTTTACACAAATAAGGATCTCATGATCCAGTCTTTAATACAACAAGCAGCGGAAATAAAAGATAAGCGTAGCGGTGGGGTCCATCTTTAGGGGCACAGGCAATGCTGACGAAGGCAGATAGTCCTAGTTATCATAGTCATCATGTTGACCATCATCTTGATAATCTCCTTCATAGTCTGGCCATGATAATACCCAGGGACAAGAGCCATGAGTACTCTTTAAGTACTCACAAACTACCACTAACAAGTAGTATAATTCTAAGTTAAAGTGCTAGAGCTAAGTTTAACTATAAAGTTAGGTTTGAAACCTAAGCTGAGTTCTGAAGCAAAGAAAGATAAAGTAAAGTTCTAGAATCACTTAAGTTGGGAAGCTATTATCATAAACACAACCCTGTTGTGGTCAAGTCAAAGTTCATCATTCATTTCAAGTTATTTAGAAAACATTTGACAACGAAACAGTATGGCCATTCCAACTGTCCATAATCATGACGCTTATTCAAATAGTTTGACACTGCAGGTGGTACACTTTCACCACAAGATTCGATACATCTATCAGGGGTAACCCTGAATCATCATACTTAGTATGCAGATAATCAAACATAACCTTCCCTTTACACACCCTAGTATAAGCACCTCTCCTATGAGCATGGCCTCCCAACCATGACCATCAATCATCTTGGGCACTGCATAGGTGGACAACATTGAGAGGTAGCCTCAACTCAAACCTCTCCCGTGAGGGAACTAATACTAATGCATATAAATTTCCAGCTAAGCCTTACCTAATTCAGGTAATGTGGTTGTACGGTAAATTTGGAATTGTATTGCATCCGAATCCAATCATCAGTTTTATAAAAGGGTTAAGGCTCATGCCTCGTCATTTTCATCATCATAAACCAGTTGTGTCTCTCAACACATGTCAAAACATCTCAATAGAATGACTCATCATTCCAAGGTTTTCACAATTCATTTTCACCACTTGTTCCCATCTAAAGTGACTCAAGTTTTTGATCTACTCTAAAAGACTAAGTTAAGAGTGTTCACTAAGGTGGAAGGATGGGATCAATCTCATGCCATAGAATGACATCGAAAGGTTTCTAAGTAGGTCAAGTTTTATACTTTTTATGCTACCTTCAAAACAAGTAAAGATCTTTGTATACTAAGGGGAGTAAAACTTGTAAGTAAGACTTGGGGTACTAGTAGTTAAAAGGGTGTGATCAAAGCATGCCTAAAGCATCCTTGCTCATTCATCTAGCTTAATTCTAGCTTGCTAACAATAGCTTGCCTTGGTTGGTGCAGTGGTTGAAGTTTTCTTCTTCTTCTTGGTAGCACTCCTCCTCCTCGTAAGCTTGGTCGGTACTATCTTCTATAACAATACATACGAAGTAGACAATCACCAAACAATACTTAACTAGGCTAGATAGCATTCTAAGACACACAATTGATGATCTATTATCATCACAAGCATCACAAGTTTAATTCAATAGTTTCCTTCTTTTTATTTTAGAAAAGTAATTTCTACTCATCGAAAAATTAACTAACATTTAATATTCACCACTTAAAACATGGGATCATATTGACACATGTCATCACCACATATTCTAACATGTGGGAATGAGATTTAAAGGTTGGATCAATATTACTTTAGTTTAAGTTTATTATTTACTGATTTAAAGTGACTAGAAATGCCTATATAGCATTATTTTGGTACTAGTCCAAAGTCACTGCATGTAAACCTTAATATTATTACATATTTAGATAGATATGATGAAATGTGATTTTTGAGAGTTGGAATCAACTCAAAAGCTAACTTGGTTGATTTTATAAAAATGTTGCAAGTTGCAAAAGCTTCTGTCTTCTTATTTTTATTAGGAGAGGTCTATAACTCTAATTGAAATAAATCCAACGGGCTTGGATAGATCATTTTAATACCTTTCATAGAAAATTTGTTTCATGCAATTTGGATTTCTAAAACTCTCTGAATTGATTTTTAAACTAGGGGACAGAAACTAGATTTAACTAAAAAGAAAAATCCAGATTTGAATAGGTGGGCTAGCGCGGGAAAAGAAATGGGCCGGCCTAGTGGCGCTCAGCGGCGCGGGGCTCAGCTAACAGGGGGGTCCCGCGTGTCAGCGGCACTTAAAACGCGAAACGGTACGCGCGATGTGGGCCGTGCGATTAGAAGCAAGATCTACGGCTGAGGGTCGCCGTCAACAACGAACAGGTCGCCGGCGAGCTCGAACCCTAACGGCTCGGTGGGGGTCTACTGGGGGCGTACTAGGGCTCTAGCAGGGTCGGTGAGGCGGGAAAACGATGTGGAAGACGACGGCAAGGCGATGCGCGGTTGTGGCGGAGCTTGGGGTGGTCGCAATCAACGACGCCCTTCTCCTCCTGCCGCGGCTGCTCCGGCTCCAATTCTGGCGAGGCAGAGCTTGCCTTGCTCCGGCTAGAGGTGGGTGAGGTTCAGAGAGGTGAGGGGAGTGGAATGGTGTGGAGAGAAGAGGCTGGGTAGGGCTCCTTTTATAGGCCCGACGGTGAGACCGAGCGGGATGGGTAGTCGACGGTGGCGACATGGCTACGACGGGGTAGAGGCATGGCTAGGGGTGGCGATTGATGGGCGGTTCCCTGGCGGTGCTCTAGAACTTGAATGCGGCCGTAGGGGCGGTGGCACGCGGTCTGGGCAAGGTGGCGCTCTGAGAGGCAGAGGCGGCGGTGTCCACGGCGAGCGGTGGCTGTGAGGCGTTCTCCAGGTCGAGGCGGGCGGCGCGCTGCTGCCAAGGGGCGGGTCTTGAAGCGGGGATGAGCAGCGCCTGGGCGGCGTCGGCATACTTGACAAGCTCCGGGCATGGCGGTTCCTGGCCGCTCTGCCCTCTGTCTCTGGCCTGGGGCTGGTTGGGCGGTGGAGGTGGACCACAGGCAACCTGCTAGACATGGTGAGAGAGGCTGGAGAGGGCGGTTGATGTGAGTGCATGGTCGGCCGGCGAGAGAGGGCTCGACATGGCAGTGCAGTGCAGCTAGGGGTTAGGGAAGAGGCTAGGGTTGGTCTGGTCAGGCTTGAGGGGGACAAAGATGATCAAAGCACATTGCAATTGCTAGACAAAATCAACCCAAAACAGTATTAGTTAGGCCAATATGATGTTGCCAGCAAGGTGTTTGATGAAATGGCCACAAGAGAAAAAGTTTTGAATTTTGGTTTCAAAAATTTTGAGTGATCTCCACTAGTGATAGGTAGTCTCTGGTTGCAAGGGTTTTGAAAGTGGAGCTCAAATAGATGGTTTTTGAAATAGGGGTGATCTATGCATATGCATTAGATTCAATTTTAAACTGTCATTTAAAATAGTTAACATAATGTTTTTAGCATATCCAAAGGTGGGCCTTGGTACCTCATTATGTGTACTAGCAAGGGGTGCAAAGATCAAGAATTGTTTCTGTTAAGTTTTGAGTACTAGGAATAGCCAAAGTAGGCATGGGAGTTAAATTTTCCAAAATGACCATTCCTCCTTTTTAAATCTTTTTGATTTGATTTTCTTTAGGAAAAGTTTGGGAATGATGTAGATGATGTTTAAATCACCTAAGAAACATTTTACAAGCATTGGATCATTCAATCATGGCAATTCAAACAACTACTATTTTAAATGCACACATATATGAATGCTTTCATTTTAAATTTGGAAAAGTTTTTGTTAACCCTATTTTTGGATGATTTGATCTTGATAAGCTTGGATTAAAGTTTTGGGATGTTACAGATAATGCCATGGAGCGCACGCCAAACAAATATTTTAACTTTACTTGGTATTTTCAGACTCCATAGGATCTTCCAAATAGGGTTTGTAGCCACTGTACCAGGTAGAGCTAGTTGTCTAGTGGAAGGGTGATACGTTGCTAACGTATCTATAATTTTTGATGTTCCATGCTTGGTTTATATCTACTTTCTTATGTTTTGTCCACACGTTGGAGTACTTTTTATACACTTTCTTGGACTATCCTATTAATAAGATGCCACGATGCCAGTTGCCTGTTTTCTGCTATTTTTGGTTCCAGGAAAGTCAAAAAATGAATATTCTCGGAATTGGACGGGACAAAAGCCAAAGTCAGTATTTCACCGAGGGGGACACGGAGCCAGAATACAAGACGAAGAGGTCCAGGGGCCGCCCACACCACCTGGCCGCGCGGCCAGGCCTAGCCCACGCCAGGGGTGGTGCGGCCACCTAGGGAACCCCCTCGGCCTCCCCTTTCGCCTATAAGATGCCTCCAATACAGAAACCCTAAGGACCCGATCAAAATTCCACGAAAGAGTTTGTAGCCGCCTGATACATTGCAAATGTATCTACAATTTTTGATGTTCCATGCTTGGTTTTATCCACTTTCTTGTGTTTTGTTCCATCTTTGGAGTACTTTTCATATGATTTCTTGGACTAACCTATTAACAAGAGCCATAGTGCCAGCTACCTGTTTTCTGCTGTTTTTGGTTCTAGGAAAGTCAGAAAATGGATATTCTCGGAATTGGACGAGACAAAAGCCAAAGTGCCTATTTTTCCGGAAGTCATCAGATGCCAGAATATGAGACGGAGAGGGGCCAGAGGCCGGCCACACCACCTGGCTGCGCGGCCAGGCTAGGCCCACGCCAGGGGGTGGTGTGGTGGCCCCTGGCACCCCCTCGGCCTCCCCTTCCGACTATAAGATGCCCTCAGGACGTAAACCTAAGTGCCCGATCAAAAATCCATGAAAAGTTCTGCAGCATCGCCGCCACCGAAGGGGAGATTCGAGGGATAGAAAGTCTCTGTTCCAGCACCCTGCCAGGACGGGGAAGTGCCCCCGGAGCCATCTCCATCGATCTCCACCACCATCTCCATCACCATTGCTGATTCCCATGATGAGGAGGGAGTAGTTCTCTCTCGAGGCTAAGGGTTCTACCGGTAGCTATGTGTTCATCTCTCTCTCTATGCGTGATCATATTGTGATCATGAGCTTGTAATCTATAGATCTACCTTGCTACTCAAGTGATTTAATAGATCTCTGTTCTCCCCATGTGTGTGAAAGTGACAGCGTGCACACCATGGTGGCACTTAGGCTAGAGATTAGAAATACTTGTTATGAGTTATATTTGGAGTTGGATGTCTCTATGAAATTTTGGTGTTTGTTGGAACCATCTAGTGCTCAAGGTGACAGTGTGGGGTTTTCTAGATGGGAAAGATGAACTTTGAGGTGTGCTGTTATAGCCCTACCATCGATTAGAGTGTTCAACCGGAGAGTAGTTAAGAGTAGTATCATAAAGAGAAGATATTTATATGAGAGTGTTCACTAGTGAAAGTATGATCCCTAGGCCTTGTTTCTAAGCGCTAAAACACCGTTTGCTACTAGATCTATTACATGTTTGCTTGCTTCCTTCTTTATTTCAGTTTGCCTTTAGTCTTTTCCATGCCATCAAGCTATTTTCTATCACCATTACCACTTATAATTATCTATACCACTTGTATTTCACTATCTCTTTGCCAAACTATCGCACCTATACACCTGACAAGTGTATTGGGTGTGTTGGGGACACAAGAGACTTCTTGTATCTTGATTGCAGGATTGCTTGAGACGGGATACCTTTGACCACTTCCTCCCTGAGTTCGATAAACCTTGGGTGATCCACTTAAGGGAAAACTTGCTGCTGTTCTACAAACCTCTGCACTTGGAGGCCCAACAACTGTCTACAAGAATAGAAGTGCGTAGACATCACCGCCGTCATCTCTAGATCGGGAGGGATCTGAAGCTCTTCCCGGCACCCTGCCGGAGGGGAGAATTCACCCTGGAGGCCTTCTTCATCACCATGCCTGCCTCCGGTGTGATGCGTGAGTAGTTCATCCTTGGACTACGGGTCCATGTAGTAGCTAGATGGTTGGTTCTTCTCCTTTTTGCTACCATGTTTAGATCTTGTGAGCTTCGTTCATGATCAAGATCATCGATTTGTAATCATACATGTTGTGTTTGTGGGGATCCGATGGATATTGAGATGCTATTTCAGATTGATTATTGATTCTATCATGTCTTTGTTATTTGTGATCTTGCATGCTCTCCGTTGTTAGTAGATGCAGTTGGATTACAGTCTATGTATAATGTTGTAATGCCCAATCAAATCTCATAGGAGTCAAGATGATTAGTATATGCATGTATGCTTTCTCGATGTTTGTCAATTGCCCCACTGTAATTTGTTCACCCAACATGTCATCTATCTTAAGGAGAATCACCACTAGTGAACTATGCACCCCAGTCCTTTCTTTTACCATCAATCTACAACTGTTTACTGTTTTCTGTTTACTTTCTGCAAGCTTTTACTTTCTTCCACACAATACGTTTAATCCTTTGTTTTTAGCAAAACCGGTGAGATTGACAACCTCACTGTAAGTTGGGGGCAAAGTTCTGTGGTTGTGTTGTACAGGATTCCAAGTTGGAAACAACACCTTGGAGGTGTTTCCTTGCTCCTACTGGTTCGATAACCTTGGTTTCATAAGTAAGGGAAAACTTGCTGCTGTGCTCATCATACCTTCCTCTTGGGGTTCCCCGGCGAGCTGGACGTGTTGAGCCAATAATCAAGCCATTTTCTGGCTCCGTTGCCGGGGAGTCAAGAACATCTTCACAAGGGGAGTCCCTCATAACCAATCTCTTTACTTTGTTATTTTTGTTTTGCTTAGTTTATTTCTGCTTGGTTTGCTTGTTTCTTTATCAAAAACACACAAAAAATTAGTTGTACTAGTTTGCTTTCTTTATTAAAAACACAAAAAATGACTACTCTTGAAAACACTAAGTTGTGTGACTTCACTAGCACCAACAATAATTATTTCATGTGCACACCTATTGCTCCACCTGTTCCTAAAGCTACCTTCTTTGAAATAAAACCTGCTTTACTCAATCTTGTTATGAGAGAACAATTTTCTGGTATTGGTACTAAAGATGTTGTTGCTCATCTGAATAACTTTGTTGAACTTTGTGAGATGCAAAAGCATAGGGATATAGATGGGTATATTATTAAGCTTAAATTGTTTCCTTTCTCTTTGAGAGGAAAAGCTAAAGAATGGTTGCAATCCCTAACTAGAAATAGTATTGATTCTTGGACTAAATGCAAAGATGCTTTCATTGTAAAATACTATCCTCCTGCTAAGATTATATCTATGAGAAGTGAAATAATGAAATTTAAACAATCTGATAATGAACATGTTGCTCAAGCTTGGGAAAGAATGAAATCTTTGGTAAAGAATTGTCCCACTCATGGACTGACTGCTTGGATGATTATCCAAACCTTTTATGCAGGGTTGAACTATTCTTCAAGAAATCTACTGGATTCTGCTGCTGGAGGTACCTTTATGACCATTACTTTGGGTGCTACAACAAAGCTTCTGGATAATATGATGGTTAACTATTCTGAATGGCATATCGAGAGAGCTCCACAAGGTAAGAAGGTAAATTCTGTTGAAGAGACCTCTTCCTTGAGTGATAAAATTGATGTTATTATGTCTATGCTTGTTAATGGGAAAGCTCATATTGATCCAAATCATGTTCCCTTAGCCTCTTTGGTTGCTCGAGAAGAGCAAGTTGATGTGACCTTTATAAGAAATAATAATTTTAGCAACAATGCCTACAGGAATAACTTTGGTAATAATAATTATAGGCCATATCCTCCCAATAATGGTAATGCTTATGGAAATTCCTACAACAATAATAGGAGTGCTCCCTCTGAACTTGAAGCTATGTTTAAATATTTTATTAGTAAACAAACTGCTTTCAATAAAACTATTGAGGAAAAACTTTCTAATGCTGAAAGAAATATATCATCTTTGTCTGAAGCACAATCCTCCTTGATTAATAAAATGGCTACTAAACCTGAAACTATTGATAATCCCTTTGCTGCTACTAATGCCATACAAGTTAGAATTGATGAGAATGTTAGACTATTAGCTGAATTGCATGCTAAGTGGGAAAGAGAAGATGAAATTGCTAGAAATATTAGTGTTCCTACCATCAGTACCACTAGTGTTGAAGATAGTAATAGCTCTACTACTTTAGATGATAATTATGATTTTGATCTTGATGGTTGCAATATCTCTGAAGTAATTAAGTTCCTACAAAAGCTTGCTAAAAGTCCTAATGCTAGTACTATGAATATGGCCTTTACAAAACACATTACTGATGCTCTCATAAAAATTAAAGAAGAAAAGATGAAACATAAAACTTCTATTCCTATGAAACTAGAAGATGGTTGGGAACCCATTATTAATATGAAAGTGAATGATTTTGATTTCAAAGCTTTATGTGATGTTGATAGTAGTGTTTCTATTATGCCTAGAAGGATTTATGATATGCTTGATTTGCCACCATTGGAAGATTGTTATTTAAATGTCCCACTTGATGATAATGCTAAAAAGAAACTCATGGGGAGTATTAATGATGTTCTTATTATGGTTAACAATGCCTATGTCCCCGTTGATTTCTATGTTTTGGATGTTGAATGCAATGCTTCTTGTCCTATTACTTTGGGAAGACCTTTTCTTAGAACTGTTGGTGCCATTATTGATATGAAAGAAGGCACCATTAAATATCAATTTCCACTCAAGAAAAGTATAGAACACTTCCCTAAGGAGAGAGAGAAGATTCCTTTTGCCTCTCCTATGAAAACAAAATTTGCTCTTAATGCTTCTTCATTTGAGAACACTTGATTCTTTTTCTTGCTTCTTATGCCTAACTTAAAGGCGTTAAAGAAAAGTACTTATTGGGAGATAACCCAAAAGTTTTAGATGAGTCTCAGAAGTTATTACCTCAGTAATAACCGCTCCTTATCCTTTTTCTTTTCTTTTTGTGCCAAGAGTAACCTCTAATGAGAGAGGAGTAATGCTTGGGAAAGTTGTTGTCTAGAAATAGATTTTTGTGCTTCACCATAAAAATTCGTGTAAAATCTACGTCGTTTTGAGGCGTGAATTTTTTTCTTCTGCCCCAGGTTGTTATCTAACTTTCGTTAGTTCAACACTTTCCGATTTGAGCAACAAAAGGTCTTCGAAATAATTGGTTTTTACCTGCTGGTCTGTTTAGACAGATTTCTTCCATTATTTGCATTTGCTTCTTGTTGATTCCTTTTTGAGTTCTCTTTGGGGAATTGAGCTTTTTGAGGGAAGTGCTACAATAGCTTGTATTTTAATGAAAGTTTTATTGGTGTTGAAACTGAACCCAAAGAATTATTATCTTGAGTGCACTAATGTTGCTAATAAAGATTGTGTGAAGTTTTGTATGAAGGAAAATTTTCAGGTGTATAGCAAGAATGATGTAATGAGATGAAAAATGGACTAAAGCTCAAGCTTGGGGATGCCACGCGTGTCACCCCAAGAAATATCCAAGAATTACAAGCGTCAAAGCTTGGGGATTCCCAAGGCATCCCCTTCTTCATCAATAAAAATCCCAGGTTTCTTCCAAACACTTCATTTTTATTGTTTCATGCACAGTTGTGTTGTTCTTGGAGCGTCTTTGTTTTTGTTTTTGGTTTTCGTTTGCTTGGTTTGCTTGAATAAATTGGTTGGACCCCCTCTTTCATACATTAGTTTTTCAAATAGTTTGGTTTGGATTGGAAAAGAGTAGGAAAGTTCATGCTTAAGTGGTAAAGAGAGCTTGTTTTTGACTGTGGCCCATGCTTTGTCATGCCATGCTTGATATTTTTTTGGCTTTATGCTTAGTGATCTTTGCTGTAGCATGACATGTTATAAACAATTGAGATTGCTTAATGTGCCTTGAAAGAATCATGCGTTGTTTTAGCATATTAAAGCATAGTATTGTGGTATTCTCCTTTGATGCTTTATTTGGGTTGACTTGGCACATGCTCACACCATGTTATGACTATCCCAAGTCACCAGAGCCTTTATGATTCTTTAGTTTTCGACTTGTAATATCACTTTATACTTTAATTAATGATGTTTTGTCGCTCTGCATGATTATGGCCATTATTGCTCTCTTAGTTGGTCGCTCCCAGTCTTTTGCCAGCCTCCATTACCAAGTATGAGTTCCACTTATGCATCCAACTCCAAATAAAACCAAGTTATTCCAAAGAGTCCACCATACCTACCTATTAGCATTTGCTATTCCAAGTGTATTCATGTTTTTATCTACCTTCTGAATTAAACTTGTTATGAGAAAACTAGTGATTAAAGCTCTCACGAACTTGATGGCACACTTTACTTTTATTGCCCTTAATAAACTTGAACCATTGTGTCGTCTTTGTTGTATATGCTTGCACTTATATGTTGGGGATTAGCAGAACCATGCTGTCATGGGGAACACTTTAACATTGCACTTGTACTTTGTACCTAGTTGATATCATGCTCTTTTGTCTATGGATGTCGTCGGTGTGAAATGAAAGGGGAGCTTGTAAGTCCATGGATTTATGTATATGTGTTAGAGAAATGCCTGGGCCGCCGGTCTAATCCATGCCTAATCATGGTGGAAACCTGCAGCCTAACCATAATGAGCTGTCTATGAAGCATTCTTCTTATAAAAAAAAGAGATAGATATTGAGAAAAAGAGAAAAAGGAAAAAAAGAGATATGAGTCAAGGACATCTTCACAAGGGGAGTCCCTCATAACCAATCAGTTATGAAACCAAGGTTTAATCGAACCAGTAGGAGCAAGGAAACAACCCAAAGGTGTTACTAGCTGAGCTTTGGCAGGGCGCACTACCGGTGCTAGTAGCAACGTGGAGACCTGCACAACACAACCACAGAACTTTGTCCCCAACTTGCGATGAGGTTGTCAATCTCACCGTGTTTTTCGGAAAACAAAGGATTAAACGTATAGGGATTGAATGTAAACGACAAGGACCGGGATCCATAGTTCACTAGAGGTGGCTCTCCTTAGATAGATAACATGCTGGGTGAACAAATTACAGTGGGGCAATTGACAAACATCAAGAAAGCAATACATGCATATACTAATCATCTTGACTCCTTTGAGACTTGATTGGGCATTACAACATTATACATAGACCGCCATCCAACTACATCTATGACTAATAATCCACCTTCAGGTTATCATCCGAACCCTCCAAGATTAAGTTGCAAGCAACAGATTATTGCTTTACTTAATCAAGGTAAAGTAAACAATACGATTGTTCTATGAACAAAGGATTGTTGTTTTCTCCCTAGTAGCAACAGCACATCTAGTACCTTAGATATTTCTGTCACTCCCCAGATTACCAGAGGCATGAACCCACTATCGAGCATAAATACTAACTCTTGGAGTTGCTAGCATCTACTTGGCCAAGATAGCTACTAACAACGGAAAGCATGCAAGATCACAAATAACAAAGACATGATAGAATCAATAATCAATCTAAAATAGCATCTCAATATCCATCGGATCCTCGCAAACACAACATGCAGAATTACAAATAGATGATCTTGATCATGAACGGAGCTCACAAGATCTAGACATGAAAGCACAAAGGAGGAGAACCAGCCATCTAGCTACTACATGGATCCGTAGTCCAAGGATGAACTACTCACGCATCACACCGGAGGCTTGCATGGTGATGAAGAAGGCCTCTAGGGTGAATTCCCCTCTCCGGTAGGGTGCCGGGAAGAGCTTCAGATCCCTCCCGATCTAGGGATGGAGACAACGGCGTCTACAGACTCTTTCGTGGATTTTTGATCGGGTACTTAGGGTTTACGTCCCGAGGGCATCTTATAGTCGGAAGGGGAGGCCGAGGGGGTGCCAGGGGCCACCACACCACCCCCTGGCATGGGCCTAGCCTGGCCGCGTGGCCAGGTGGTGTGGCCGGCCTCTGGCCCCTCTCCGTCTCGTATTCTGGCATCTGATGACTTCCGGAAAAAAAGGCACTTTGGCTTTTATCCCGTCCAATTCCGAGAATATTCATTTTCTGACTTTCCTGGAACCAAAAACAGCAGAAAACAGGCAGCTGGCACTGTGGCTCTTGTTAATAGGTTAGTCCAAGAAATCATATGAAAAGTACTCCAAAGTTAGAACAAAACACAAGAAAGTGGATAAAACCAAGCATGGAACATCAAAAATTATAGATACATTTGCAATGTATTAGCCATCCAGGTCCCTCTGTTGATCATTGATGTGAAAGTGGTCTCAATCATGTTCGGAGTGTTTTCGAACCGAAGGATGTTACGCTTAAGGGTAGGGACGCTTAGGGTAGATGAGGTATCATAATAGAAATAGATAGAGAGAAACCGGAATAGCTTCGGGTAACATCCGATGGAGATCGGAAGGGGTCCGGAAGGTGTTCCAGAGTGAAGGAATAATATAATATGTGTATTTGAATGTTAATTGGAGAATTAGTATTAAATATATATTTTATTTTATTTTTAAAGGCTCCATATTGCTAATGGGCCTCACCCGAAGGGAGGCCCAATAGGGCAAGGCGCCTAGGGAGTGGGGGCTAGCCGGCCTGGGCTTGGTGGGCCACCCCAATGGGGCCCACCTAGGGACGGCAGCTGCCCTTAGGTGGCCAGCGGGTGTGGGGATTAGTCCCACACCGCCTAGCCCCTGGGTGGTGCGCCCCCCTCCCACTATATATAGGGGTCCCCCCTCCCCCTTTGGAATCACGCATTCCCTCTCATTCTCTCTCTCTCATCCACTGAGGACTTCTCCATAATATTGGGGAGGACCTCGTGGGTGATTTCTCCACCTTCACACTACCGTCGTGTGATCTGTGATCCGGCATCTACTTCTTCTGCTGCTCGGCTAGATCGGAGTCCGGTTGACGTCTCCTACACCGGATGTGTGACGAACTTCGGAGGCACCACACTTGGGGTACTACTCGTCTTCATCAATATACGCCTTCCTGCGTAAGGCGTGCCTCTGTCTGCAAAGGTATGAATACTATATTCCTTCTCTGTTACTTATGTCTACATAGTATAGATCCTGGTATTAGGGTTCGAGTAGATAGAATTTTTTTTGTTTTCTGCTACAGAACCCTTCAATGGTATCAGAGCGGGTCTATGGGTAGACATGTCGTACGGATAGAACACATAGAAATATGTGGCCATTGATTCTCTAGTTGCTACCCTCTTTAATGTTATTGTTCATATCGCGACACTGTTTGATGAAGCGGCCCCCAACCGGCCTTACGTGGTGATTCACGAGACTGGTCCACAAATCAAAGTGGCTTAGGGGGTGTCTGTCTCTCTGCAGTAGTTGATATGGTATTGACACTGGAGGCCCCTAAAAAGGGAAGAAGAACGGCAATCATTGAATCCATGTTGTGGCTCGATGTTCGTAGGTGGGAAGGGGTTTTACTGCGAAAGCCCTAAAGCCGCGTAAAACTTGCAATAGTCATTATAGAAGCGTCTATCTTCATTATTGCATAGGGGCAAGTATTATAACATGGCAATGACAAGTTTGCAAAACTCTCATTGAGGCTATTGATGATGATCATAAAGCTATAACCATGTCATAACACTTTACTTTTGAAGTATTACTTATTGTGCTAGTATGGTTACTAGACGGTAGCATAATAAGATAATCCCTCGTAGTATTCCAGTTATCGTATTCCCCTTGTGTGTGCACCACCAAGAAAGTTCTTCAGTATGAGGCGCTCATGTGAGTAGGGTCGACATATCTACGTCAGATACAAAGGGTGCAAGCCATGTTGCACTGCGAATACACACGAGTTAGAACTGGCGATCCTAGCATGTGTAGACATGGCCTCGGAATACAAGAGACCGAAAGGTCGAGCATGAATCACATGGTTGATGTGATCGACATTAGGGAATGTCCACCTTTGATACTGCACTGATGGCCGTGACGATCAGGGGAGGTGCAGGGGATTGGGATCATATGATCACTAAACGAGTAGAGGGATGTTCGTTTAAGTGGGAGTTCTTTTAAATACTACTTGAACTCATTATTATGAACATAGTCTAAACACTTTGCAAATCCTTTGTAGATGTCTCGCCCACCCACCTTCAACCTTAGCACTTTCCTCGAGAAGGACAAGCTAAAAACTGATGGAACCAACTTCACCGCATGGTTCCGCAATCTTAGGATCCTCCTAGTCCCCTACAAGTTGACTTATGTCATCGAGGCTGAGCTTCCGGCTAAGCCTGCAGATTCCGCCTCCCAGGATGAAAAGAATGTCTGGCAGTCCAAGGCAGGCGATTTCTCCCTCATCCAGAGTGGAATTCTCTATGCCATGGAGCCGGAGCTTCAAAAGCGTTTTGAGAAGATGAATGCTTTTGAGATCATTGAGGATCTCAAGGCTGTCTTTGCTCCAAAGGCTCGTGCAGAAAGGTCTGATGCTTCCGAGCTCTTCTTCTCTGCTAAAATGGAAGAGCATAAGAGTATTAGTGAGCATGTGGTCAAAATGTCTGGCTACGTTAAGCGCTTAAATGCCCTGGATTGCAAAATCTCAGAGGAGCTTGCAATTGATAGGGTGCTGCACTCGTTGCCTGCTAGCTATAAGAGTTTTGTGATGAACTACAACACGCAAGGGATGACTAAGACCCTTGCTGAGGTGTTCGCCATGCTCAAAACTGCTGAGGTTGAAATCAAGAAGGAGCACACGATGCTGATGGTCAACAAGACCACCAACTTTAAGAAACCGGGGCAAAAGGGAAAGGGCAAGGGTAAGAAGTCTAAGAGGGGTGGCAGGTTTGTTCCCAGCACCCCAAAGACTACCAAGTCTGGCCCTAATCCCGGCACTTCATGCTTCTACTACAAACGGGATGGGCACTAGAAATGCAACTACCCCAAGTACCTTGAAGACAAGCGAGCTAGCAAGATAGCCATCCCGAACAAAGGTATATATGATATACATGTTATTGATGTATTCCTTACGAGCGCCAGGAGTAACACCTGGGTATTTGATACCGGATCTGTTGCTCACATTTGTAACTCTCAGCAGGATCTGCAGAGTAGGAGGCACCTTAGGAAGGACAAGGTGACGATACGCGTCGGCAATGGTTCGAGAGTCTAAGTGATGGCCGTCGGCACCCTGCATCTCCGTCTACCGACAGGATTATTATTGGTTTTGAATAAATGCTACTATGTACCCGCATTGAGTATGAATATTGTGAGTGGGTCTTGCTTGTTGCAAGACCGTTATTCGTTTAAATCAGGAACAAACAGTTGTTCAATTTATATGAATGATGTCTTCTATGTTCATGCTCCTGTGTGTGATGGTTTATTCTTACTTGATCTTGATTGTGATACACACATCCATAGTGTTGATGCTAAACGTTGTAAGCACAATGACGATAATTCCATGTTCATGTGGCATTGCCATCTTGGTCACATTGGCGTAAAGCGCATGAAGAAGCTTCATTCAGAAGGGCTTCTTGGATCATTGGATTTCGAATCCCTTGATACATGTGAGCCATGCCTCATGGGCAAGATGACTAGGACACCATTCTCCGGGATAGTGGAGAGAGCTGTAGACCTGCTTGGGATCATACATACGGATGTATGTGGACCAATGAGTGTCTCAACACGCAATGGTTATCGTTACTTTGTTACCTTTACTGACTTAAGCAGATATGGATATATCTACTTGATGAAGCACAAGTCTGAAACCTTTGAAAAGTTCAAGGAATTTTAGAAAGAGGTAGAGAATCAACTTAACAAGAAAATCAAACACCTTCGATCGGATCGAGGAGGCGAATATTTGAGTTATGAGTTTAACATGCACTTGAAGGACTGTGGGATTATCCCACAGCTTACGCCAACCGGAACACCACATCGTAATGGTGTGTCGGAACATCGTAACCAAACCCTATTGGATAGTGTAGGGTCCATG
This sequence comes from Avena insularis, assembly GCA_023614405.1. Classification (NCBI taxonomy): domain Eukaryota; kingdom Viridiplantae; phylum Streptophyta; class Magnoliopsida; order Poales; family Poaceae; genus Avena; species Avena insularis. The sequence goes on from CM042684.1 coordinate 358,153,978, forward strand.
ATGACTTTAACTGATTTGTCTGTGTCTTTTTGGGGATACGCGTTAGAAACCGCCGCTTTTATTTTAAACCGAGCACCATCCAAATCCATGGAGACAACCCCATATGAGATATGGCATGGCAAGAAACCAATGTTATCATTTCTGAAAGTTTGGGGATGTGAGGTTTACGTCAAGAAACTACAGCCTGACAAACTCGAACCCAAATTGGAAAAATGCATCTTTGTAGGATATCCAAGGGAAACCATTGGATATACTTTCTACAACCAAGCCGACGGCAAAATGTTTGTCGCAAAAACCGGCACCTTTCTCAAGAAAGAGTTTCTTGCAAAAGGAGTGAGTGGAAGGAAAATTGAGTTAGATGAAATTGTTGACCCTTCTCTTCAAATTCCGAGTAGCACAACAGAAGCTATTCCGAAACCGCTCTCTAATGTGGAGGAAGAGCCCATTGATGATGATCAAAACAATGACTTTGAGACTCCTGAGGTTCGTAGGTCTACAAGGGTTCGTGCCACTCCTGATTGGTACAGAAGCCTTGTGATGTCTGTCATCCTAGATGAACAGGAAGAACCTGCAAACTACAAAGAAGTTATGGATAGTGTTGACTCTGAGAAATGGCTAGAAGCCATGAAATCTGAAATAGGATCCATGCATGAAAATGAAGTCTGGACCTTGGTAGATCTTCCAAAAGGCCGCAAGGCCGTGGAAAATAAATGGATCTTTAAGAAGAAGACATATGTGAATGGTAACGTGACCATTCACAAAGATCGACTTGTCGCAAAGGGGTTTCGACAAATTCAAGGAGTTGACTACGACGAGACTTACTCTCCCGTAGTGATGCTTAAGGCTGTCAGGATTTTAATAGCAATTGCTGCACATTTCGACTATGAAATTTGGCAGATGGATGTCAAGACCGCATTCCTCAATGGTCACATTGATGAAGAGTTGTATAACCAGAGGGTTTTGTTAATCCTAAGGATGCTGGAAAGGTATGCAAACTTCAACGGTCCATTTATGGATTGAAGCAAGCATCTCGGAGCTGGAACCAACGTTTTGATCAAGTGATCAAGAGTTTTGGATTTGCCCAAAACCAACAAGAATTCTGTGTTTACAAGAAAGCGAGTGGGAGATCAGTTGTTTTCTTAGTAGTATATGTGGACGACATATTACTCATGGGAAACGATGTGGATCTTATGAAAAGCATGAAAGCATATTTGAGTAACCAATTTTCCATGAAGGATCTAGGTGAAGCTGCATATATATTAGGAATCAAGATCTATAGAGATAGATCAAGGCACCTAATAGCATTGAGTCAGAGTACTTACATAGAAAAGATTTTGAAGAGGATATGTTCCTAATCTATGGAGGAAGTGATGAAGCTCTAAACATAACGGGTTATGTGGATGCGAGCTGGAACTCAGATCATGATGACTCAAAGTCTCAAACAGGATTTGTGCTCCTGGTGAATGGTGGGGCGGTAAGCTGGAAGAGCAAGAAGCAGCTAGTGGTGGCACAATCTTCAATGGAGTCTGAATACATTGCTATGGCGGATGCAGCAAATGAAGTTGTTTGGCTAAGGAATTTCGTCATCGAACTGGGAGTTTTTCCCAATGCGCAGGACCCCGTGACGATCTATTGCGATAACACGGGTGCTATTGCAAACGCAAGGGAACCAAGAACTCATTCCATAGCCAAACACATCAAGCTAAGATTTCACGTCATCTGGCAGAACGTTGACGAAGGTGAAGTCAAGATTTGCAAAGTAGATACGGAACTGAATGTGGCAGATCCTTTGACTAAAGCTCTCCATCTAGAAAAGCACGAACAACACCGAGATTCCATTGGTGTTAGGTTCCTGCCTATTGTAAACTAGTTTTGTTTATACTCTAGTGCAAGTGGGAGACTGAAGGAGTTATGCCCTAGAGGCAAATAATAAAGTGTATTATTTGATATATCTCCTATATGTTCATGATACGTTTCATACTGTGCTATAATTGTGTTAATACGAAACATTAATACACGTGTGGTATGTAAACAAACCGTGTCTCTAGTTACCTCTAGTGAACTAGTTCACTGGTCATGAGGATGGTCTGCGTTTCAAGATCATGGGAATTTATGCCAACTGACAATGAGGTCATGTTATTAGTTGAATAACATGATAGACAAACATCCGACCGTTATATCTTAATGAGATCTAGTTACAAAGTTCACCATTGATGATAAAACACAGAGAACCTTGCAACCTAATCCTTTGACTATGAGGTAACGCAAATCACCATTTTCGGAAGAAGCTTTGATGGTTATCAAGAATCATCTCGTAAAAGGGTGATCAAAAAGATGCCACTCAGGTTTTTCGAAGGGATGTGTTGAGGAGTACATATCAAGACCAGGATTTGTCTAATCCATGTAACAGACAGATACATGTGGCCATCTCGGTGGCGTTGCATTAATGAAGCTTGCAAGCATGTGACTAGGTCACGGAATGCAACGACATGAGAACGAGAAAACAAGTTCATCGGTAACGAGATCGAACTAAGGTATGGAGATACCAAAGATCAAGTCTCGGATGAATTAGGTATCGAATGACAAAGGGAACGAGGAACGCCTATCTCATGGTTCGAGCGATTGTATTCGTGAAACACATGGGGGTCACATGGCCATCCAGGTCCCTCTGTTGATCATTGATGTGAAAGTGGTCTCAATCATGTCTAGAGTGTTTCCGAACCGAAGGATGTCACGCTTAAGGGTAGGGATGCTTAGGGTAGATGAGGTATCGTAAGAGAAATAGAGAGAGAGAAACTGGAATAGTTTTGGGTAACATCCGATGGAGATCGGAAGGGGTCTGGAAGGTGTTCCGGGAGTGAAGGAATAATATAATATGTGTATTTGAATGTTTATTGGAGAATTAATATTAAATATATATTTTATTTTATTTTTAAAGGCTCCATATTGCTAATGGGCCTCACCCGAGGGAGGCCCAATAGGGCAAGGCGCCTAGGGAGTGGGGGCCAGCCAGCCTAGGCTTGGTGGGCCGCCCCAATGGGGCCCACCTAGGGCCGGCGGCTGCCCCTAGGTGGCCGACGGGTGTGGGGATTAGTCCCACACCGCCTGGCCCCTGGGTGGTGCGCCCCCCTCCCACTATATATAGGGGTCCCCCCTCCCCCTTTGGAATCACCCATTCCCTCTCATTCTCTCTCTCTCATCCACTTAGGACTTCTCCGTAATATTGGGGAGGATCTCGTGGGTGAGTTCTCCACCTTCACACTACCGTCGTGTGATCTGTGATCCGGCATCTACTTCTTCCGCTGCTCGGCTGGATTGGAGTCCGATTAACGTCTCCTACACCGGACGTGTGACGAACTTCAGAGGCACCACACTTGGGGTGCTACTCGTCTTCATCAATATACGCCTTCCTGCGTAAGGCGTGCCTCTGTCTGCAAAGGTATGAATACTGTATTCCTTCTCCGTTACTTATGTCTACATAGTATAGATCCTGGTATTAGTGTTTGAGTAGATAGAATTTTTTTGTTTTCTGCTATGGAACCCTTCACCCATCGGCTTCTCCTTTCGCCTATAAAATGCCTCCGATACAGAAACCCTAGGGACCCGATCAAAATTCGACAAAAGAGTCTGTAGCCGCCGTCATCTCTAGATCGGGAGGGATCTGAAGCTCTTCCTGGCACCCTGCTGGAGGGGAGAATTCACCCTGGAGGCCTTCTTCATCACCATGCCTACCTTTGGTGTGATGCGTGAGTGGTTCATCCTTGGACTACAGGTCCATGTAGTAGCTAGATGGTTGGTTCTTCTCCTTTGTGCTACCATGTTTAGATCTTGTGAGCTCCATTCATGATCAAGATCATCTATTTGTAATCATACATGTTGTGTTTGCGAGGATCCGATGGATATTGAGATGCTATTTCAGATTGATTATTGATTCTATCATGTCTTTGTTATTTGTGATCTTGCACTCTCTCCGTTGTTAGTAGATATCTTGGCCGAGTAGATGCTAGCAACTATAAGAGGGAGTATTTATGCTCGATAGTGGGTTCATGCCTCTAGTAATCTGGGGAAGTGATAGAAATCTCTAAGGCACTAGATGTCTTGTTGCTACTAGGGAGAAAACAACAATCCTTTGTTCATAGAACAGTCGTATTGTGTATTTTACACGCAATGCGTAATGCAATTATCTGTTGCTTGCAACTTAATACTAGAGGGGGTTCAGATTGATAACCTGAAGGTGGATTATTAGTCATAGATGCAGTTGGATTACAGTCTATGTATAATGTTGTAATGCCCAATCAAATCTCATAGGAGTCAAGATGATTAGTATATGCATGTATGCTTTCTCGATGTTTGTCAATTGCCCCGCTGTAATTTGTTCACCCAACATGTCATCTATCTTAAGGAGAACCACCGCTAGTGAACTATGCACCCTGGTCCTTTCTTTTACCATCAATCTACAACTGTTTACTTTCTACAAGCTTTTACTTTCTTCCACACAATACGTTTAATCCTTTGTTTTCAGCAAAACCGGTGAGATTGACAACCTCACTGTAAGTTGGGGGCAAAGTTCTGTGGTTGTGTTGTACAGGATTCCAAGTTGGAAACAACACCTTGGAGGTGTTTCCTTGCTCCTACTTGTTCGATAACCTTGGTTTCATAACTGAGGGAAAACTTGCTGCTGTGCTCATCATACCTTCCTCTTGGGGTTCCCCAACGACCTCGACGTGTTGAGACAATAATCAAAGGGCCAAATTGGTATGTCCATTGAATGTAATACCCTGATCTGATAGTGTACTTGCCATGCTTAGTAGCTCCCCATGCAATGAAATCATCAAAACCTTGAGTGTGAAGTGGAATCTGGAAATACGGCCTGCATTGACCACACCAAAGAGTGAATTAACAAGATTCACATCCCATTGTCCTGAATATGGATAAATGAGATCACACACTTTAGTGTACACCACCCCTCCTCTTTGGGAGATCACCCTTTTATTTGGACTACTCGGGATCCAGGGATCACTCCAAATATTTATCTTCTCCCCATTGCCAACTCTCCACACATAGCCTCTTTTGAAGGTAGAAACACCAGCTAAAATACTTTGCCAGGTGAAGGAAGAACCCGCCTTTGGTCCTGCTTTTAGGATATCCCCATCCGGATTGGTGACAGAAACTGTTTGTTTTGGTCGTGCTTGCTTGTTCTGCCTAATATTTCATTTTTTACTTGGTTGGTTGGATGCTGCATAATGATAGATTTGACTTAGGTCAAGTTGAGCACTTTATTTGATATAGTACACATCTTGTTTTTCTATAATTTTGGCTAGTTGTTTGCTTGCTAGCATCCATGATTATGGCTCGTTTGATGCAAAAACATGCATGTTTGGTTGCACGTGTGGTAGTGTTGTGGTCACCCCTTCTCATAGGTGGTGACGTTACCATGCAAGAGCAAAACAACAGCAAATTCAACTCAGTAGCAAATTAAACTACAGTATCAAATTAGAACCCTAGCTACTAGTAAATATTTAGTTCACGACAACGTTATCTAGCTACTAGCAAATGATAGTTCATTAATGTTCCCTAGCTACTAGGAATGATTGTTTCACACCAACACCAAGGGTTGTTCATAGAACATAGGGCAACACTCCAACGGTCCTTCTTCTTCACTTCGGGGTCCTAGGATAGTTTCTAGCAAAGAACTCATTGAGATGGTACCTTGTTGATCTAAAGAGTAGAAGAATTCCAAATCAACAAGCATACCCACGTCTGCTAGGTAGAACTTGCCTTCAGGAAGTTTGAGCCCATCAAGTCTGTCAAGGCTGTCATTCAAAATTATGGCATCATGGGAAGATCATTCCCATCCAGCAAGCACATATGTGAATTTCATGTCGAAATCAACAACGACAAAAGCACATTCTAGTTGGGGTAGCGCTTTCTCCCACTGTATGCAGCCTGTTCGGATTTCGGCACTCAAGCCATTACATGAGTACCATCAATTGCTCCAATACAATCCTTGGATCACAAGAATGTTAGACGGCACTATAATACAACCATGTCATGAGGTACAAGCTAGAGTTGCTCACCTTGAAAAATGGGAACCATCGAGCATTGCCTTGTATCTTCGAGGGGGTTTGACCACTAGGTGGCTTGATCGTCTCTCCCCCGAGCTCGCCAATAGCTTAGAGCACTTTGGAAATATTGCAAAATCATCTCGGTTGATCTCCTCCATGTGTTGTGAATCACTCAGAATCTCTGGTTATGTCCCAGAACATGAAGAAACAAAGCCACTTGATCTTCGATAGAGCAGTTGATGTTGTCCTTAAGCAAACCCCTAGACCTTAATGTTTGCACAAGATGGTTAAAATGGGCCCTTCTCATCCTAAGCATGGGGATAACCTCTATATCATTGTTGTTGTTGTGGATGTAGTTCAGATTTTCCATCCTCTCTCTATCGCGCTGCATCATGGGACCATATGTCACTATTGGCATGTTAGTCCTAGCAGCCGCTCTTCCATGGATCATGAGCATCCATGCTTGAATCATAGGGACCAAGGTAGCTACCTAGATGATAACCTTCAATTGTTGGCCCTAAATAGAGTGGCAGTGCATAAGCACTCTAGGTACTATCCTAATCTCGAGCTAACTACCTAAGGTAGTGATAGCCTACAAGAGCACAGGTTCGTCAGAGCACATTTTCATGGAAGTATTAATTTTAGTTTTTATGTCAATCCCAATATGGAGCCTAGGAAAGTGTTTATCTGAGGTGTTTCTGTCACACTCAAGGTGTCACTTTGTCTTGAGTGAATTAACTGCAAATGTTGAGGGTGAAATGGGTGAGTGAAAAGGAAGTAGGTTTTAGTATTGAATGGTACTTAAAGTATATAACATAAAAGTAAAAGTATGGAGGTTGTTCAAGGTTCCTGCAGATGAAAGGTTAGGCGCGAAGAGAAATGGTTCATGGTGATAGTAAATGTGTCAGGTGAATAAAATGGGATAAGTGATTATGATACTTCTTATTCATATGTGAGTAGGCAAGAAACCCATATGCCAATCGAGAGTCCTATTGGTAGATTCGTCTTGATTCCAATGATCCTTCTGCCTATTACCAAAGCCATGGTTAGCACATCAATAAAGGTCTTTCGACCAGATCAAGGCTTTAAACTTGATGGTTCCTTGTTGTCCTATTTGATATCAGTCATGTCACTTGGGGGGTCGCCGATTCGCTAGTTAACAAGTACATATCTCTGAGATATCAGGATCATGTTACCCGAGCCATTAAATTGGATAACAAGCATTAGGAAAACATATATAATCATTATCACAATATAATAATCACAAATGGATGGAAATAAAGGAGGCACATCACATCTCACCAATTCCCTACATCTCTCACGCTTGTGGGGATTTACTCACACATGAGAGGAGAATAGATCAAAGATATAATCATATTTCATATGGAAATCATCTCAACTTCACCATAGAAAACCACAATATTGTCGAAGATCAAATCAAGTACAAACCAAAGTAGGAATAGAGGTTCAAACCCTAATCTTACAAGTATGAATTTCTCTCACACACCGATGCATGTAAAATACATCCATGAACTTTGCACTATATTACTTGATATTCCATCATATTTGCATCATATATGGGGTATATTCATGTTTTATAATGATATTTGGGAATAATTCACACTTCGCATATTGTTTTGGAATTAACCCTGCCAAGGCAGAAAACCCCTATTTCAATGTTTTTGACTTTCGAGGAGGGAACAAGCTAACCAGCCACGGCCCACCCCCTGGCCAGCGCTGATGTGCTTGTTTGCTCCTCGAGTCTCCGATGCCGTCGATTCTTTCTCCCAGGTGAAGGTTCTGACCTAAAACCACGTATAAAAAAGGTCTCCCAGTGATTCTTGGAAAGGAGCGCCGCAGAAGACAGAAACACGAAACAAAGAGGTAGGAGGCAGAAAATTGGAGGGGGAAAACTCCGATGGGGCGCTGCCGGCGTGATCTCCACCTCCTCCAACGACTCCAACACCTTCACCATGATGAAGGGGGAGTAGTCCACCCCTGGACTATGGGTTTGTGGCAGTAGCTATTGTATCTCTCTCTCATGATCTCGGTTGTATTAGAACCGTATGAGCTGCATAACATGATTACGGTCATATTTGTATTACCTATGTGGTGGATCTTTATATAGTTGATATTTGAGATTGCAATTGTTCAGTATTGGAAGTATATGAATAAATGCATATCATCTACTATGTTCTTGTTTACTTGTTTTGACCAAACTTGTATATGGGAGCGTGTGTGGGGGAACGTGTGCATTAGTTGGAGCAACGGGGATGATCTTGTGGGTAGGATAGTAAAACTTGCGAATCACTTGGGTGTTTACCTTACTTAGTTACCTCACTAGGGATAAAGAAAATACCATGCTTATACTAGATCAAGTATGTCCTTATTTTAACTTCATGTCATAGAACTTAATGTTATACTGTGAGATTGTTCTTAATACTAGATTACTTGGAGACCCCCCTTTCTAGTGGAGTATAAGTGAATTGTTATAAATAACATATCTATGTTAGGACATGATGCCCATATGAATTGCTATCCATACTTTAACATGGTGCACCAATATTATGTCAACGAGAGTGTCCCGTGTCCACCACAACTCAAAGAGAGAGTTTATAAGCGAAGCCATGAACCCCGGTCATAATAAAACACTATCCAACACATCTACATCACTTCTTATTTTCAGTATTAATTAAATCCGAAAATACAAAAACATTTCTCATACTTGCAAACACCAACCAAAACCCAAAAACATCATATTCCATTGCATTTACCACCATTGCATATTTACTTTACTATTGCATTGCATTTTACTTTTATTGTATTTTATTTCTGTTTTGCTTACATACACCTTGTGCTTGACAACCACTTGGTGAGGTTAAGGGCACAAAACAATCTACAACTATTTTGTAGGTTTCTTGATGAAGAACAAGACGATCATTCTCTTACACACAGCTCCCCGAGAGTTCGATATTTAAACCCTCGATTTTCCCTCACGGGGAAGACTTCCATTTACTACATCACTCTCCACTTAGAGTCTCAACCATTAAGGTGCAGCAAGAAGCTCCTACAACAACTGTCAGGAAGTTTTCTAGCGCTCGCATCACACACACACAGTATAAGTGGGGAATTATGGTGGAGTTGATGATCAAGAGGCTAGGGATCTTCGAACGATAAGGTGGAGTTCTTCTCCTTCTTTAGATCCGATCTCCTCTCTTTTGGGACGCTTTATGGCGGTAGTGTTCATATTCTGTCCCCTCCTCCTTCATGAAACTTTCTTATATTTATATAACAGAAGCGATGGAGGGTGGTACGGGCAGACCGTACGGGTGGTCTCTGACTGTACCGTAGGTCATTAAAGTATCAGAAGGCCTCAAATGGAAGCCTTCAATTGGGGATTTTCTCATTTAAGTGTAATTATACCATAAACGCTCTCGGATCTTCCAAAAGTGTCAAGTACCTGAAAACAACACAAAACAACAAGGTTTTGCTAACTTGCAACGTTAGCGTTAGTTGAAAGATCAAAATCAATGAAACCCGGTGAAACTCAATGGAAAATCCTCGATAAAGGGTTCGTTGCATAGAAAACAAAGAAATCCTACGGTTGCAACTGCCATGATCAAATCTAGGCGATACTTGTAACAGTTTCAAAAGGACTCACCCTTGAAAACCATAAGCGGGATAATGTTCCTGCAAACAAACATGGCTGGTGTAGAATGTACACGACTATCCTCAAGAACACGATGACTATCATCGCCACAAAGGGCCAGCGCCTCCGTAATCGGTCTCATGTTCGGTGTGCCGACGACCTCCATCCCTTGCTCCATGTTGGGAAGCGGAAGTAGCGTATACTTGGGAACTCTAGTAGCACATGACATGGTAGTGGTGGTGGTGGAGAAGATCTTGAGCAGGGCTTCGCCTAAGCACCGTACTCTTGTAAATGGACAGGGCTAGCAAGAGGAGGAAGATGCCAACCAGAGGGCATATATATGAGAGGAATGGAGAATGAGTGAGAGGATAGGAGGAGGAGGAGGATGGGGCTTTTATAGATAAAGGGAAAGCCCCAAGGGCCATGGCATGGCAGCCATGGTGGTTCCCCCACCTCTCCCCATTTATGTGGGTGGACACTCCACTCATATGCATTTACCTCCACTCACCCCTCATTAAATTTCCACTCAAGAAATCAAAGGTATTCTCATCAAAGCACTTTAATTCACTTGGTTTAATTCCACTCAATTTAATGAACACTTCATTTAATGAGTACTTCATTTAATGAACACTCAATTTAATGAACACATTAACATTTTATCCCCTCACAATATTTCGATACAAGAAACTGTTCCGGCGGATTTATCAGACCAATTACTGCATCGTCCAATATTTTTCCTGTGTTCCCTATCCACTCAAATGCGTCGACTACCCTTAAGTGTGTCTCCCTATGGGCTCGTGAACTATGTGGACATGATCGAGACTCTCTCCGATCAATAATCATTAGCGGAACCTAGAGATCCATAATGACTCCTACTAATTCAATGATGAACTAGTGATCGCGTGAACCTTTTCCGTAGTAACCAATTCCTTTTGTCTCGCGATATTTTACTTGCCCGAGATCCGAACATTTGGTATCATACATACCTAGATATCGTTACCGACAAGTACTATTTTCTCGTTCATGTGATATAACATTATTAGTGATCTTATCACTTGCTTTCAAGCTATGTTAATGTGATATCACCGAGAGGGTCCTGAGTATATATCTCCATCATCAGGATGGACAAAACCCACTCTTGATCCATGAGCCTCGACTAAGACTTTCCAAGTACTCAACAACATATTTATAATAACCCTATTATAGTGTGACGTTTGATGGAATCAAAGTACTCTTCCAGAATTAGTGATTGACGTGATCTCATGGTCTAAGGATTAGAGTTACTTCGAATGACGTTATAGCAATGTAAACATAATGGCATGATCATATTACTATACTTTGGGAGAATTCTTATCACATCATTCGACCAATGTTGTGACCTTATTATTAACAACATCCATTGTCATGATCAGGAAACTTTGATCATCTGGTAATCAACAAGCTAGTGTAATGAGAGGCATTACTAGAAACCTTTTCTTTGTTCATTAAACACATATGTATTAACGTTTCTAGTTAACAAAATTATAGCATGAGCAATAAACATTTATCATAAACATGGAATAAGATAATAATCACTTTACTATTTCCTCTTGAGCATATTCCTTTCAGTGTTCCACTTGCACTAGAGTCAATAATCTAGTTTGGAACTTGAGCATATAAACATCTATGGCCGGTGTTGTACATATGCATTGCTTGTGGTAAACTTAATCTCTAGATCTGACACTTTCAGGTCTGTGTGTATTTGCATGTCTTTGTGTCTCTACGCATCACTCATTCTCAAATGAGATGGCATTGTATAAATTTGGTCCTTTGGTGAGACCTTAGTTTCTTGGGGTTTAAAAAATGTTGATACTATTATAATAGAATAGATCTTCATAGTATTATTCTGCTTAGAACTACACTTAGTTTGATTAACAAACTTCTTGACACAAATGCCTTCCTATGCTGCTACTAGAGCAGTCTTTTACTTAGCCTTTCGTTGTAGTATCCGTCATAATAGTTTACATTTTGGAACTCATCCAAATCTATCATGGAACTTTCTTCCATCAAATTGAGCCACCTAAACCCATAGACTAAATTGAGATAAACTTAGTTTGTACCTTGTGACAAAATTAGTATCAATGTAATATTTTAAAATGAACTATCTATCACTTCTACATACGAAATATATTCTCAGTTCTTACAAAGATCATAAGAATATCCTTACTATCGTCCAATGACCATCTTATGAGTCATCCTGGTATATGCTTATAAAATTTAGAGCATAGGACATATCTGGATATGTACATATCATGGTATGATTGATTAAGATATTCATGTGATTTTACTCACCAAATGTCAAAACACTTGAATCACATTTATCAAGATATTCATGTGATTTTACTCACCGGGTGTCAAAATACTTGAATCTCGTTTATCAAGATATTCATGTGATTTTACTTACCAAGTGTCAAAACACTTGAATCTCATTTATCAAGATATTCATGTGATTTTACTCACCAAGTGCTAAAAGACTTGAATCTTGATTAAGTCACCAAGTGTTAGTACACTTGAATATTGATTCAACCTTTTTCATGTGGCAAGAACCTTTCTCGTTGTTTCCATATTGAACTCATTCAATATTTCATCTATGTACATATGGCATAAGCATATTAGTGTCTCAATCTATCCAAATAGACTTTGATGCCAAATATTCCGGTTTTGCCCAAAACTTTCATTTAAATCTAATTTTAATGAAATCCTTAACGTGTGTCAATAAAAGATACATCATTTCCAATCAACAATATGTCTTATACACAATGTATTAGAAATATGTATCAGCGCTCCCACTTAATTTCTTGAAAATGTGAGCATCTTCATCGTCTCTAATGAAATTAAACATTTTAACATTTTCATCACTGTGAAGATTCCAACTCTGGTATGGTTACTTCAACTATTGAAGTTTACATGCCTTTTTAGCATGATTTAACAAAACCCCTCAGACCATGTCACATACACGTCCTAGGTAACCATTCTATTAGAAGAACATTCTTTTGTTTGTTCAACTAACATATACAATAATTGACATATGTAGTGGTTGCTACACTAATCCGTCTAGACTAAATATTGCTACGAAAGATCAAATCTTTTCGTATTAAACTCCTTGAATATTGTCATAAACTCTTTATCGACATGTCGACTATTTCATAGATGTGACACATTGATACCTTTGATCCGGATTACGGATGTAGTATAGCTTCTTTTTCCCTAGTAGACCTAGATTATCGAATCCTTGGGAAGCAGATGCATAGTGAAGTTACTTTAACTGACCTTCGGGAGTTTTAGAATTCCTTTTATGATTTTACCGGACCAAGAGTTTGCGTCTTTTTGTTGTTGTCGATGATGGAGAGAGAGGGCCTAGGGTGTTCGGTTTCACATGTAGCTGTGCGAAACATCTGATGGCAATAAAAGATAAAGATAAAGTATGCATGTAATTGTTAGAGCAAGATAAATTATATGTAGGTAGTGCATCCATAATTGCTATTGCCTCCTCAACCGCTTATAGCAATAATCTACTAGTCTCATCCATAGAAGAAAGAGAACTAGTGATATGCATAGTGATGTCACCGTTAATCCCAAGTAAATCCCTCACATACAGTCGTACTACCCCTTCTGTCATTGGGGTTCCCAACCTGCAGACCAGTCATTATTCATACTCCCTATACCTGGCTCAACCCTCGGGGTCTTGGGTACCTAACAAGTCCTTGGATTGAGGCAAGAGAGGATACAATAATCATCATGTCGTACAAACTAATACATGATCCCATCTATGATAAATAACATGCACAAACGCTACATGGCTAGGCTGAAGCCCTTAGCCCAAGGAGAATTACTCACACATAGAAATGAGATCAACAATCACAAACATTATAATGAAAATCATGAGATTGATAGCAATAGTCTTACAATGTCGCCAATCGAACAAGAGATCTACTATTACAAGTGGTGGAATATGGCTATAGAGATGGAGAAGGGTTTTGAGATCTGGAGGCGGCTAGTGATCTGGGGCAGAGACTTTTGGGCGAGGCATGCCTGTTTTCTCGTCGCCCGCGACTTCTTTATATAGGGGTCCCTTCATGAAAGTTGTTCTGTTTGACCTAGCGGTGGCGGCGTCAACTATACGACTGAAACTATACGTCCGGAATTTTCTTCCGGTTGTATAGTTGGTCGTTAAAGCGTTTGCCTCCGCTTCACGGCTCCTGGTTTCTTCTGGTTGTTGGAAATCTGGTATCTTTGACTTTAATATAGTGATTCCCATCTTTAAATGATATTATCTGTGCAGAAAAAAATAGAAAGAAAGGATTGCATACCCCTTTGAATATTAGGCATTAGTGGCAAGGTTTAGAGAGATATTTCATTGAAAATATGAATAATATCCAGTTTAAATGTGGACGTGGATGGCTATATTTTAGAGCCATCAACCTCCCCAAGCTTAAACTTGATCATCCCCGAGCAAGAAAACCAAAATCAAAAAGGAACTCAGCATTTAAACTGATATAACGAGATGGTGATCTTACTCATGATTGGTAGTCTCATGTTTCCTCCACTTCATAAATCTGAAAACTTCAGCATAGGTAGAGTAATGGCTAGCATATCATACGGGTTTTATGCATCCTTATGGTGCATCAAAATTATTATTAACATGGTTGATTCAAATGAGTAAAATTTATTCCATGTCATGTAATCAACTCATAGGCTTGCCTTTGAACAATAAAGTATAATCATATAAATTGAGAGGGTGAGAGTTGTCATGAAAAGCGTATACACTAGAGTATCTCAATTCTCCCACATCAATAAATCAAGACTTTTCAAGCACTACTTTTCTATTCATTGTCCTTCAAGAATTTCAGTTCTTGAGTAATTGAGAGCATGCCAAAGATTTTTATTAGTTTATCGGGATGTGATGGACACTCGTGGCATCACTAAGGTTTTTGTTCCTTTTGCATAATGATTACTCATAACAGCCAAAGGAGTGGTTCCATCATGATTACAGCTACCCAGGAGTGCCAAGAATCTTACCCACTATAGCATTGCTGCTACATGTGTTTAATCAACTCATAGTAGAAATCTAAGAGTTTCCTCCATGAAGATCTTTCGTAGGCCAGCGGAGTTGTTAGCATCCCATCAAGTTTGACACGCATAAAGCTATATCATTCTTATGATTAACAAGTCAAACTTTGGCATGCTCACAGAAACCGCTAAACATTAATTCAATCGAACAAATCCTTTTAAAGAGATCTATCAAGTCAATCAACATTTTCAGTGGTGTTGAGTGTGTCTAGAAATAAGCCTTCAAGACTAAGCACTACAACACCCAAGCCTTCAATTGTGAGACTTAGCAATTTTTAGGCAAGACTTGGTTAATTACGAGAGCTGGAACAAAATGTACCCAACTAAATACCCATGCGAACGAAAATCTTACTACAATACAAAGACTCACTCCACCAATATAATATCTCAACATTTACTACTAACTAGCATGGGTTTCTCAAACTTCAAAAGTGGGGAGTCATAACGCATACCTCTCATGTTTGGTTCCACTTCTCTCTTCCTTTTTATTTGATTCTTGGAAACTCGAAGTCGATCACTCTCCTGAAAATACATGAAAACCTCGAGGCGGAAAGAAAAGAAAGAGGGAAAATAAGGAAAAATGGAGAAATCTTTTTGTGGTTTTTAAGAGAGGGAGTTTAAAGAATAGAACATTGGCGGCAAAGCTCGGCTAGAAAATCTCGAAAGAAAATAGAAAGAACTAAAAATAAGGTGTTGGGGAAGCCACCACGAGTGCTTATAAACTCGAACTAAAAACACAACCTCGAAATAAATAAAAGCAAATGAATGCCAAATAAAGATACATGAGGAAACTTCCCCAAGCTTAGGCTTTTGCAAGCCCTTCAAATCATTGTGGTGGCGGGAAAAAGTCATTACTCCAATTCGTGAATTGAGTTGAGAGGTTACTAGTTGTTCCTCAGAGGTTCAAAGAGAGGCTATGCATCCTCTCCACAGTCCCTCCAAGTTCTTCAAAATCTTGGTATGTAGCGAACCAGGTTTGTGTCTGCTCCTCTTGATAAGGAGCTTCTTGCTCCTCCTCTTGGTCCCCATTCTCCTCCGGAACCTCCTCCTCGGGTTGGTGTTGCTCAACATGCAAGTCATATAGCAAACGTCCTTCCTCGATAGAGAAAAGACCATTAGGCATAGGAGCGTGGTAGAGACGCCCAACTCTAGCAATATGCAGGTAATAAACACCACCTCTCCTAGTGAGAATTCCACAAGCTTTTAATGTAGAGAAACCAACACGTCGCTCACCTAGCATGGGTTGCAACTCACCTAGGTTGATGCCTAGGGCAGTGGCAAGCACGGTGATGACGCCTCCACCTGTGATTGGTCCTTGGCTTTGGGAGGCTTGGTGCTCCAGGTAGTGCACAAGGATGGCGCCCAAGTTGAGTGACAAGGCGCAGTTGATGTAAGCAGCCTTTGCAAGGACTAAGATGTCCTCCTTGTTGAGTCTCGTGAACTCATTACGTGCCTGCAAGGTGTTATCAATAACATAGAACAAAAAGCAAATTGCAGGATGTTGAATATTCTTCCCCTTGCTCACTCTAGTAGTGAAACTCATTCCATTATAATATTGTTTAGGGGAAGGGTCTAAGCCAGTAAAGGATGTGTGTAAGGCATTAACATCATTGTTTGGCAAATTAAAGCATGCACACCATTCATCTAATGTTAAAGTGTAGTTGTTGTTCATAAGTCAGAAAGAAATCGTGTCCTCTCCTTGCCATTGTTTAACGGTGCTTTGCAATGAGCTTAAGAATTCAATAGTTAAGTGGCGATAAGTAGGCACATCATTGTACACAATGTTTTGCAGGCTAGCTCTATTGCAAAGTAAATTGAAGTCATCAAAAATACCAAGTTGGTTCAATATAATGGGCAAGCCCACTTGGTGTCCTTCACTTCGTGATTCTTGATCCTGTCGAAGCGATCACGTTGGAGCTCATTCCTGAACCGTATCCCCATGCGTTCTTGAGTGATAGCCCAATAAGCACTAGTGGTGGCACGAGCACGAGTTTGGCTCCTTGTGTTTATCATCTAAAACATTGAAGAAAGACAAAAATAATACTTTTTGATCCAACAACAGTAAGTACAACAGATTCCTCATCATAGCACACTAAAGAATCTCCTCAAAATAATAATCTAGGCAAGAGAATCATGACAATCGGTTCATAGTAGGTCTCACCCTAGATTGATAATGACAATAGATTGAAGATGAATTTGCAAAAAGTAATTGGAGGATCGGAGGAGAAACATACTGTAGATCACTTATGTGCGAGGAAATCGAACGAAATTGAGTAGAGATGAAGATCTCTTGAGGTTTTGAGAGAATTTGGAGGTAGAAGGGAGAAAAAGGATTGAAGTTTTGGAGTTGGAGGTACCTTCTCGTGCGATTTTGTGGTCGGACGCAACTATACGGGCGTAACTATACGGCCGGAACAATGCGCTCCCGCCGTATAGTTTGCATTCTGTCAAAATTTTAGGTTTCCACTAGCGGCGCAGCTATACGGCCGGAACTATACGGCCGAAACAATATGTTCCCGCCGTATAGTTGATCGCCAAACCATCTATACCTGGGAAAAGAAAATATATAAAGGCATCGATATCTATACAACCGGAACTATACAGCCGGAATTTATATTCTCGCCGTATAGTTGGTCGTTAAACTGTCAGTACATTGGAAAAGAATTTGTACGGAGGCACTGATATCTATACGACCAGAGCTATATGGCCGAAATTTTTATTCCTGTCATACAGTTGGTCGTTAAACTGTCAGTACATATGAAAGAAAAATTGTCGATGGCAAAGATATCTATACGATCGGAACTATACGGCTGGAATTTTTATTCCCGCCGTATAGTTGGTCGTTAAACTCTTTGTATGCATCAAAAAATTCTATTTCTTCGAAAATTATTTCATATCCTGTAACATAGTGATATACCTTGTTTTTGATAGAAAATTGATAGTAAATATTGTCGACCAACAACAGCATGAATAAAGCAGGATTTTTAGTACTACCGAACTTCTTCTCCTCAATTGGAGTTTTCTAGCACTCTTTATTGAACATAAACTTAAACTAAAATTTAAAACTTTACTCAAACCTTTATTTCACATGGGTTGCCTCCCATGAAGCGCTCTTTTATGGTCAATAGCTTGACCTCAATGTTGCTCACTTAGGCTAGATGAGTGGAACACCCACTCCAAAGTAGTTGGCCTTCAAAGTGATGGCATCCTTTTCATCATGCTTGGCTTTCTTCTTCCTGGGGAAATGAATAACAAAAGGATCCCATGAAGACAATTGAAGCTTCACGTTCCCTTCATGTAGATTAATCAAAGCCTTAATAGTTCTTAAGAAAGGACGGCCTAATA
The DNA here is from genome assembly GCA_023614405.1 of Avena insularis. Lineage (NCBI taxonomy): Eukaryota > Viridiplantae > Streptophyta > Magnoliopsida > Poales > Poaceae > Avena > Avena insularis. The sequence continues at coordinate 358,172,146 of CM042684.1, forward strand.
TAATAGGAGCAGTAGCATCTTCAGGTATGTCAACAATAACGAAATCATAAGAGCGGGACAGCCTTTAATCTATACTAAAGTATTCTCCTTAATTCCTACAACTTCTTTATAGGTAGAATCTTCTAGATGCAATTTTAACTCGGTGATCTCAAAAGAGCCAACATTTAACTTGTTAAAAAGACTCTTTGGAATTGTTGAGATGCTTGAACCTAGATCACAAAGTGTAGCTATCTCATTGGTTCCAATTTTAATCTTAATAGTAGGCTCAAATATGTCATCAAGCTTCACAGGTAATTTTTCAGCAATTTGCTTATATTCTTCCTCAAGCTCACGTACCTTTCTTGTTACCTGATTAACAAAGTGTTGGTACATAGCTTTCTCACTTCCTTCACTTACCGGAATCTTAACGTTGATCCTTTTTATGAGATATTCAACGGTATAACTTGGTGAAGGAGAATTACTATAATCAAGTTCTTCAGGCTCCTCCCTTTGGAGTCTCATCATCTTGAGGTCTTCAACGGGATTGGGCTCAGCTTTACCTGCAAATTTGGCTAAAATGAGAGTTTGACTCTCGGTTTTCTTACCTAGCTGTGCCTCAATAATCCTCGTTCTTTCTTGGAGGGACTGTAAATCATTTCTCAAATTAACAGCTTGGTTAGATAATTTACCAAGCATGGTATTATGGTTCTCCATTATTTTAACCAGAATATTGTTTTGTTCATTTTGTAAGTCTATAAAAGACTTAAGTGTTTCTTGGAGACTACCATTACTAGTTCCCATATTATTATTAGAGTTACCTACATGACTAGAATAATGTTTCTGAAAATTAGGATTATAATTCTTCTTCCAAGAAGGGTTATAATCATTGCAACCTATGAAGTCTATTTCTTCACTATTTGTTTCAGGGATAGATCTTACCTGGGTTTCCTTACCTTTTACGGCTAGTATGAGCTCATAATTTAGCATTGAGTTCTTCATTTTCTTGTGGTGAGACGGAGTTCACCTTCTTCGTGTTCGATCTATCCACATGCCATTGGGCATGGTTGTCTTGCATATTGTCTAGGAGCTGCTTTGCTTCGGTAATATGTTTACCCATAAATGTTCCTCCAACTGCAGTATCAAGCATAGACTTAGACACAGGGTTAAGAGCATTATAAAATAGATGGAGAATTGACCAGTCTTCCATCCCATGACTAGGACCGTTTCTCATGCATTCTTTCATCCTCTCCCATGCAAGCTCTAGTGGCTCATGCTCTTCCTGTCTAAAAACAGTAATATTAGGTCTGAGTTGCATAGTCTTCGCAGGTGGAAAAAATTTAGTCATAAATAAAGAAGTGCATTCCACCCATGATGTAATAGTATTTCAAGGCAAAGATAGCAACCATGATGTAAGAGAGAAAGGAAATTTGACCGCATCGGGGTTAACGTCTTTTATATGCATCATATCGCATATTTTAGTGAAAGTGTTCAAGTGCATACCTGCATCTTCAACAGCAGAGCCTCCAAATTGATTCTGTTGAACCAAACTTAAATAATGGGGCTTAATTTCATAGTCATCAGCAGTAATTGCTGGCTGAGTAATAGGAGTACGGAAATAATCATTGTTGGGAGTAGAAAACTCCCCAAGCTTCTTTTCACCCATATTTCCTATGTTTTTGGGTTTTCTTTAAACAGAGAATTATAATAGTAAAAGTAAGAATTTAAAGGCTAACTATTTTTTTTGGTTTATCAAATAAACACTGAAAGCAAACTAACAAAATTAAAAACAAGAATTAAAACTAGCAAGGTTCCTAATAACCTCACCAGGGTAGCTATTGCTTCCCTGGCAACGGCACCAGAAAAAGGGTTGATACCTTCGATCTGGATTACGGATGTAGTATAGCTTCTTTTTCCCTAGTAGACGTAGGTTATCGAATCCTCAGGAAGCAGATGCGTAGTGAAGTTACTTAATGGACCTTTGGGAGATTTAGAATTCCTTTTGTGTTTTTACCAGACCAAGAGTTTGCGTCTTTTTGTTGTTGTCGATGATGGAGAGAGAAGGCCTAGGGCGTTCGGTTTCACCTATAGCTATGCAAAACATCTGATGGGAATAAAAGTTAAACATAAAGTATGCATGTAATTGTTAGAGCAAGATAAATTCATGTGGGCAGTGCATCCATAATTGCTATCGCCTCCGCAACCACTTATAGCAATAACCTACTAGTCTCATCCATAGAAGAAAGAGAACTAATAATATGCATAGTGATGTCACCGTTAATCCCAAGTAAATCCCTCACATACATGTACAGTACTACCCTTCACATCCTTGGGGTTCCCAACCTGCAGATCAGTCATTACTCATACTCCCTATACCTGGCTCAACCCTCGGGGTCTTGGGTACCTGACAAGTCATTGGATTGAGGCAAGAGAGGATACAATAATCATCATGTCATACAAACTAATACATGATCCCATCTATGATAAATAACATGCACAAATGCTACATGGCTAGGCCGAAGCCCTTAGCCCAAGGATAATTACTCACACATAGAGATGAGATCAATAATCACAAACATTGTAATTAAAATCATGAGATTGATAGCAAGTCTTACAATGTCGCCAATCGAAGAAGAGATCTACTATTACAAGTGGTGGAATATGGCTATGGAGATGGAGAAGGGTTTTGAGATCTGGAGGCGGCTGGTGATCTGGGGCAGAGACTTTTGGGCGAGGCAGGTCTGTTTTTTCGTCGTCCGAGGCTTCTTTATATAGGGGTCCATTCATGAAAGTTGTTCTATTTGACCTAGCGACCGTAACTATACCGCCAGAATTTTGTTCCGGTCGTATAGTTGGTCGTTAAAGCGCCTGCCTCCGCTTCACGGCTCCTGGTTTATTTTGGTTGTTGGAAATCTCGTATCTTTGACTTTAATGTAGTGCTTCCCATCTTGAAACGACATTATCTGCGTAGGAAAAACTAGAAATAAAGGATTGCATACCCCATTGAATATTAGGCATTAGTGGCAGGGTTTAGAGAGATATTTTATCGAAAATATGAATAATATCCAGTTTAAATGTGGACGTGGATGGCTATATTTCAGAGCCATCACACATCTATGTCTATTTCTTTATAGATCCAAATACGACTGATAGGTTTTATGTCTTTTACAGGGTCTTCCAAGTTTAGTAACTTGGTTTCTTGTGTATGAAACTATCACATATCTTATGGCTTCAAGCCATTTTACGGAGTGAAGTCCCATCATCGCTTCTTTGCATGTAGTCGGTTCATCATTATCAAACAATAATGATTTAGTTTCAAATCTTAGTATTTTATTGTTTACCCGACCTACGCGGTTCAATAGGAACTTAGATCTCCGTGACCACAACCTTTGAGGCACAGGATCCATGGGCATTATGGCTGACTCCGGGACTCTTTTCGGCGCTGTGCAACTCAGCATATATATCTAAGGTTTAGTAACCTTATCAAAGTTTTATTTTCCTCCCACTTAACTTTTTGCGAAAAATTTCTTCTCAAGAAAACTGACGTTCTAAGTGACAAACACTTTTGTCTTCGGTGTTATGGAGGAACACCCAAGAGTTATTTGGGATAACCTACAGAGACGTGCTTATTCGACTTTGGCTGTAAACATTTTACTTATGCCTAGCACACCAAAACTTAAGAAAAGACAACTTGGGTTTTATCCCAATACATAACTCATATAGTGTCATTTCAACGAATCACATTGGAGCTATTTTTAGTGTAAAAGCGGTAGTCACTAAAGTTTAATCTTCAAAATATATTGGAAATTTTATAAATAACACCGTTGATCCTACCATGTTAAACAAGGTTTGGTTACATCTCTCGAATACTCCATACTCCCATGGTTTATCGGGAAATATAAATCCATGGAATTATTCCTTGAATCCTAGGTGTTTTTGCTAAACTTGTAACTCAAATATTTTCCTTTATGATCTAATCATAAATTCTTTATTTTGTCGTTACAGTGTTTTTCTGCTTCATCTTGAAATTATTTTAACATTTTCAAATGTTTCACACTTCTCCCTGATTAACTAAATATACATATATTCACTAAAATCATTGGTTAAAGTATATGAAGTTTGAATGATCCACCACATACGGCTACACATAATGAACTATATGCATCAATATGCACAATGTCCAATAAGTTAGTCATTCGTTCCTCTTTGGCCTATGAATGAAATTTAAATCATTTTCAGGAAATTCTCACAAGCGCTGATTGATTCAAAAATCAAAAGGACTCCAAAATTCCATAAACATGGAGTTTCTTCATGTTTTCTTTCTAGTATGATTTAAATTCCAGTGTTACTCATAAGTGATCTTCTAATCATTCGTCTTACGACACTTTAGCATCAATGTTTATGGACGTGATTTATACAACTAGATTTGTAAGAGTTCATCCATCTTCAATGGAGTACGGTAATTATTTGAACAACCATCGTTCTCATAATACCAGAATAAAATAACAATTATTTAAAAAAATCTTGAAGGCAAGCTTTGATGTCAACGAGTCACACAATAACACTTTATTTGTTTTTGATGAACATCTTCATATATTCTCTTGCTAGTTACTTAGGCCATTGAGGTTCATGAATTGTGTTGCTCTGTGTGACATTTCACACCGACCAATTCGGTATCCAATACCCAAGAACCACATTGTTTAACAAGCAAATAATACATCCATAACATGTATATCATTTATATTCCTAAGCTGGACATTTCTAGTCTTTTTTTCTGCAAAATATTTTCTAGATTCTCTTTCAACATTTCCTTTTCCTTTTTAAAAGAATCTATCAACATCAATAGTGGTGACATACACATGACACATAGTCCAAATCATCTTTAGTCAAACACTAATATCCTTGGACTTGCATTTTTGATGTAGATCACCATCATCAAATGTTTGGCGCTCTTCCAAATTTCATTCCTTTTAGTAATATTTTTAATGTAGTAAACATTTTACCTACATATTTTATCCATCCTTATCATGACAACTTTCATGATTAAGCTACTATAACTCATATGGACGAATCGTGAATATAATGTTAATTCCCAAAACCTTTTGGGTCATCAGGACGCCTAGCGTTTCCGACCTTTACAAATTCTCATAAAATACAAGAATATGTATTTTATTAAAATTATAATCTATCATATTGTAACTAAGTATTGTTTCAGATATCACAATATCTTTTACGCATGATGGTTTCTGAAACAATTTTCAGCTCCCAGATAACATTGATATTAAAACAATTTTTAGTATCAAGAACCATGGAGGCAAGCATGATACTTAGATACTAATGCTGGAATTTGTTACTCTTGATTCAATAGTATTTATTGAATTTCACAGAGTAAGTGAGGTTTTCCTGAAATTTTGCAATAGTACTTTAAACTTTAGATTGACACTCATAAAATAATACAATACTAGTTCACAAAGTAAAATTCTTGAAATTCTATAGTTCTATTATCTCAATTATAGCTAAGCGCAAAGTAGTAAACGAATGCCAATGACTACAATGAACTATGCAAATTCACTTTGATTTAGTTTATGATATATTAAGTTCAAATTAATCCAAATTACTGAATGAACTCTCACTCAAAACAACACCCCTCGAGTCGTTTTGGTGAATATACGAACCAAATTCACTACACCATGTCTGATCATCACGTGAGGTGGTGCAGCTCCAATGGCGAGCATCATATGGACAACATATCATGCATATGACTCGTGCTTTACCTTTCGATTCATGTTCTAAGGCCATGTATGTACATGCTAGGCTTGCCAAGTAAGAACCTTAGTACCCGCGTGTGTAAAACTATCTTACACCCATTGTATGCGAACGTAGAGTCTATCACACCTGATCAACACATGGTGCTTTGAAATGATGAACTTTCTTAACGGTGCATACTGAGGAAGAACATATTATTATCTTGATATTTAGTAAGAGGGATCATCTTATAACGCTACCACCAAGTTCTAAGCTAATAAGCAAAATAAGATGCATAAATGGGATAAACATCACATGCATATATAATATGTGATATGATATGGTCCTTTCTTGCACTTGATCTCCATCTTGTGCGTCATGGTATGATATCCATCATTCCATCAGCATGGCACCAAGTTCCATGGCGCCACCATCATGGTCGTCTCCACCATTACAATATCTCTCTCAGATATATATAAATAGCACACATGCCATAAAAAGATAAAGACAACCATATGAATTAATCATGTCGGTTGTTTAACTTGCAATAAATCTTATTGCATACAACAATTTTTGTATCAATGACCATATCAGATCACATGCCCCTGCAAAAACAAGTTAGATGTCTCTAATTCATTTTTGCATATTTTATGTGGTTGAGGGCTTTCTAGGAAAGAACCGCTCTACCTACGAACTTCAACCACAATAGTGATAATAAAGTTATTAGCAAACCGTTGAAAATTAGATCATGACTATGTTGAGAGAGACAGACACCTGCTGAGCCACTTATGCAATACAAGTTGCATGTCAAGCGTAGGACAAGTCTCATGTGCGGGGACATGTAAAGTTAGTCCGGGCCGCTTCATCCCAACATGCCACCATGATCCAAATTCATGAAAGTATGCCATAACATGTGATGACCCACAAGTATAGGGGGTGTATCGCAGTATTTTTGATAAGTAAGAGTGTCGAACCCAACGAGGAGCAGAAGGTGCTGGCTAGTGGTATGGATCAGAAATTCTCTGCAAATACTTAGCAAACGGATTTTTAGGGGTTTTCAATAAAGCAAGTAAACAAAGTACGAGTAAATAAAAGACAGTAGGAATAAATGCAGCAAGTGGCCCAATCCTTTATACAGCAAAGGACAAGCCGGTTGTATTTCTTAAGATGACCAAACTTTCTCGAGGACACATGGGAAGACTGTTAAGTGCTTTTGCTTCATATAGTTGATTAATCTTCTTTAGCTTGCTAAGTGTTGTGTGGGTGAACCTGTGCTAATGTACCGCCCCATCCAAGACTAATATATACTTGTGATTATACCCCTTGCAAACATCCGTAAGTACAAGAAAGTAATTAAGGTAGAGACCTAACCACAGCTTTAAACTCTAAGACCCTTACGTCCCTTGTGCAATGGTTTCCTAATGGGGGTTCAGGTTTCTATCACTCCGGCAACCCCTACGATTAGTAGCCAAATACACAATGCATTCCCCTAGGCCCATATAGGTGAAGTGTCATGTAGTCGATGTTCACATGACACCACTAGAAGAAGTACACCAAACTTAAATAACAATCTATTGAATCTTTCTCAACGCAACTCCACTACTAACAACAAGACTTCTCCCATGTCCTCAAGAACAAAACGAACTACTCACAAGACATCATATAGATCATGATCAGAGATGAAATAATGATGTATAACAATTTGAACATAAACAGTAATTCAATGGTTCACTCAATAGCATCAACTACAAAGAGTAATCAACACCGGGAAAGTTTCCCCTATGAACTATGCAAGATTCAACTCAATTGTTACAACAATATGGAGATGGTGATGAGGGTGATGATGGTGGTTATGATGATGATGATGATGATGATCCCGATGAAGTCTAGCTTGATGGTGGTGTTGATGGCGACGATCTCCCCTCCCCGGGAAGGAATTCCCCCGGCAGAAATCTGTCTGCCGGAGAGATCTTTCTCTCTTGGTGTTTTCTGCCCCGCAGAGGCGGCGGAATCTTTCTGTGGTTTCTCCCTGAGTCTTAGGGTTTCGGGAGGATGATATAAGCCAGAGGGGAGAGGCTGGAGTGGGCCAGGGTGGCCACACCACCTCTAGACGCGGCCTAGGCCTGCCCGCGCCATGGGGTGGTGTGGCCCCCCTGTGGCCCATCTCCACTCCATCTTCTGGCATCCTTAGTCTTCTGGAAAAATAGGATTTCCGTATATTTTCCCGGATTTTCTGATCTTCGCGAATTTTGCCTCCAAACAGCACCTTTTCCATCAGAATCCTGACTGCAGCGGTTCATGCTCCAAAAGTCATCAACCATGCAAAAATAGATGAAATAACATAAGTATCACCTCTCAATACGAAATATATCAATGAATAATAGTGAATTAAGACATAGAATAGTGATGCAAAATGGACGTATCAACATGTTCATCAATGTCCACATCTCTATGTGTTCTAACTGTAAAGGCATCTACGCATAGACATGTGGAACACCCTAGTTCTAATGACCTTATAATTAGGGTTTGAGTGTGCATAGCATGAGCATCATATTTTAAAATTCATGCAAGCAAAGAAAACAAAAATGCTAAATCCTAACTTTCCTCTCTCATAAATCCATTCAAAATGGTTTTGTGTTTTGAAAATTATCAAACTTTGTGGATCCCAAATGGACTAAAAGGGCCCTAAAATATTTCAATAGTTTTATAAAGCTCTAGTGTTTTTAAAATGTTTAAAACAGAAAATAAATTATAAATACAAAACGAAAAGGAAAAAAAGAAAAAGAAAAGGGTTTTAGAAATAAAAATCTAGAGCTAAACCTAACCTAGACCGTAGCCCATCTCTCCTCTCTTTGCCGCCCACCCGCAGTAACCAGTAGCAGCCAGAAGCCCGGTTCGCAAGCTTTGTTGCAGCCCGCTTGCAGCCCAGTAGTCGGCCCACGCGGCCCAGTCTGGCCATGTACCTCTTTGCTTGTTGTCGTCTTCGTCCATGATGCAAACCAACTCACTGGTGCAGCCTCCGCCGCTCGCCGTTGTCAGGATGCACGCCAAGCGCTGCGATGCGCGCCACTGACGCACCGCAAGGATAATAACCGCCTAGGCATGCATCTCCTTTCTCCTTATCCTCTCCCTTCCTCTTTGGATCTCTCTATCTTGTTCCCCACTTGAGCCGAACCCTAGCTCGCCGGACCCTGACCGTCGCCGCCATTACAAGCCGCCCCGTGCCAAGCGGAGGTCTCTTGAGCTCTGCCCCGCCATGATGGTCCTCCTACCCAAAGGAATTGGCCGCGGTAGCCCGCAATCGAGCATGCCATCCGCGCCTTCCCTGACTCTGACCACCATGTTCACCATGATTCCGATGCCATGAGACCATCCTCGGCCTACCCGACTGCACCACCGCATTCATGGTGAGCATATGGTGCTCAGGAACCACTCCATGCCTCTCGTCCCTCTCTGGTTTATCCCCACGTCGCAGTCCTCCACCGAGCACCGCCAGTCATCATCGCCACTGCCGCTATACCTACCGAAACAAGGCGGCGCCGGTAGATTTAGGCTCCCCGCGCTTCGCTCGTTCGAACCCGCATGACCGGGCATCCTCGCCATCCACCTAGGAGGACACCGCTGGCCAGCGTCACGGTGACGTCCCAGTGACGTCAGCAAGGCGCAGTCAGCACTGGTCAAACCTAGCTAGGCCCCGCCCTCTCCAGCATGGTTGTCGACATGGCTCCTAGCCCACGGTCAGCTACAAAGGCTAGCTCTAGTGGTGGTATAAAAATATTAAACGCCCCTGCTGACATCAGCCTTCCGCAATAAAAGTTTATTCAATTAGTTTAATAATTTTAGAAAAGGTTTAAATATTGTAAAATCAATAACTAATTCAATGTAAATCAGAAAAATATCTATACTATATCAAAATGTTTAGAAAAATGAGATCTATCTTATAGCATCAAAATAATGCATTGTTCAACAACTTTAACATCAAGTTTAATTAGAAGAACCAATTGAACCCTGCAGGTGACTCTGAGGTTCCCCCTGTTCTAGGGTTTGCACCCCTCGGACCCTGTTTAAAATGGTAGAGCATGCCCTAGGGTTTCATTTAAGTTCTATTTAACTTTTCATATCATCATCCTTGCTTGATCATTGCATTGAAGCCATGTGTTGATTGTTGCTTTCCTTTTCGGTGTTTGTGCTTCTTCTCGGTAGACCTTAGAGTTGGTGTGAGCAACGAGATCGAGTCCGACATTGGAGACTGAGACCAACACCATCGAAGGTTAACGATGAACAAGTCCACCTGATGAATCGTGAAGTTCTGTAGTGGGTATCAACAGGAAAAGGCAAGCATAGCCCCACACATGATATAATCCTATGATTGCAAAGTATTTCATTCTTGCCATGTGCATATGATTCTAAAGTCTTTTATCATTAGATAGAGTGATACTATCTGATGCATGTTACCTTTGTATCCTATATTTCTCTTATCCACTACTCCTAGCATAACTAGGGTTTGGCTTATGAGCTTCGCTAGAGCTATTTATGTTCATTGTGCTTAGCCAAGCTTAGTTGTTACCGCTGGTCCATCCAGTTGATGAATTAGAGCTACGAATGAACCTAGTTGGATAGGATGACGTGGTATGATCAGAGATGAATGTTGAACTTGCTAAGGCTTGTATGGGAGGCCACGATGGGTTGTGATTTTCGCAGTCCCGTACTTGCCACCACTAGGATCCGAGTTCTTGCCTCTTGAACCAAGATGAGTGTACAACCACATGGGGGCCTGGAAACCCCCTCGACCAACTAACTTGCCTAGTAGATTCCATGAGTCACATAGTTCGGGCGTTCCATTCGACATATGCATTTTGGTTGTTCTCAAAGGAGGTGAAGGAGGTGCATTCATAGAGGTAGGTAAGCGTGGCCAAGAACAAGAGAGGCACGGTCTCCGTAATCTTGGTCCCCGCACATATCTCTAGGGACCGGCTTTGAGACTTGACCCGTTACGGCGGCATCTCCTTAGGGCGTGACTCATGGTCTCGACGAAAGCAAGGTAAAGGTCATGGCCAACCATCCTCTACCGGTCTTTCAAGGAAGAGGGCTAATGTTAGCTAGCATTAAGAGTTGGTTGGTACGTGTGGGTAAAGTTGTACACCCCTGTAGGGTTTTAATATTTTCGAAAATCCGTGTCCATGGTTATGGACGACTTCAGAAGGGACGTGATGATCATAGAGAACTTGAACCTAATCGTAAAATTTGGCAAGTAAAGTAAGGTTTCCTTAAGGATGCTTCCTTAGGGATTCAAGGGGGTGATCCTAGTTGGTAGGTTCAGCTGATAAAGATTTGATGGATATCAAAGATGATCAAAGCTAGTGATATCGTTTTCTTATACCTTTAAATGTTCTACTTAGACGAGCTTTCCCTACCTCTCTTACAAAGAAAGTTACCTTTATGCAAAATAACTCTACCAACCATAAGAGGTAGTGTTACCATATAAGATGAGTTTGTTACAACATCGACATCGATGAGTAGTTTGGGGTTCCCGGTCAGCAGTCTGGAATCTATGGGTTGGGACGTCATCGTTATGCTTCAGGCCTCTTAGGCCATTTGTTAAGTTTGCTATACTTAATAGCATACACTACAAGAAAAGTTTCAATGACTTGGCCCGACGGTCGTCGTAGAAGGCGCGTCTTCCGCGACGAAATTCTTGGCTCGGCCGTTGGCCAATGAAAAACTTTTTTTTCCCGGTTTCATGGCCCTCTACTATGATGGATCCGCTAAAAACATGGAGGAAGCTCGCCCAGCGCATGGCAGAAGCAAGATTTCCGTTTCCTCGCACGATGTTGACTGGCCAAAGTCTTTTGAGGCGTGTGGGTCCCAGACGTCAGTGTCTCTAGCGGACCATACTTTTCGGTCGCACCTCCCTGATTTGAACTCGACAACATTGCTCGATGCGTCTGCCGTTTAGTTAGGCTGCTAGGGCCCACATGTCAGCCTCCCATTAGAAGGATCGTGTGTATGATGGAATTTTTTTCCTTCGCTCGCGCCACCCTGTTCCAAAGTTGATAGCGCTGCTCGATGCATCTACCGTTTAATCAACCTCCTAGGACCCACATGTCATCCTCTCATTAGAAGAAACGTGTGTATGATGGAATTTTTTCCTTCGCTGGCTACCCTGTTCCGAAGTTGATAGCGCTGCTCGACACATTTACTGTTTAACCAACCTCCTGAGCCCCACATGTCATCCTCTCATTAGAAGAAACGTGTGTATCATGAAATTTTTTCCTTGGCTCGCGCTACCCTGTTCCGAACTTGATAGGGCTGTTCGATGCATCTTAATCACGCTGCTGGGCCCCACATGTCATCCTCTCATTAGAAGAAACGTGTGTCTGATGGATTTTTTACCCTCTACCGCGACTTCGTGTTCCAAACTTGACAGCGTTGCTCGCTGCATCAGCCATTTATTCAGGCTGGGTGGGTCCCATATGTCAGCTTCACATCAGAAGAATCATGGGTATGATGGAATTTTTTCTTCTCTAGCGCTACCCTGTTCCGAACTAGCGTTGCTCGACAAATCTACCATTTGCTCACGCTGCTGGGTCCCCCATTTCAGCCTCTCATTACAAGAAACGTGTGCATGCTGAACTTTTTCTCGCTCGCGCCTCCCTGTTTCGAACTGGAAACGTTGCTTGATGTAGCATTTGTGTAAGGTCGCGCTGCTAGGTCCCACATATCAGCCTCTCTGTAAATGAAACATGCGTATGATGGACTTTTTTAGCCATGTCCGCTGTTTTGAACTTGGCAACTTGCTAGGTCCCAGATGTCAACCACCTCTTTGCAGGAATCATGTCTATGCTAGGTCCCAGGTGACAGCGTGTATTTGAAAGAAACATGTGTATGTTGGACTGTTTATTCAGGTCCTAGATGTCAGCCTTAGAGTACAAAAATGCTCATAAAGGCCGAATTAAAAAGATTCTGGGCTAACTTGGGGCGGATGCCCTATTCATCATGGCTTATATTCCATTGGCTCACTCCTAAATTGAATGGGTTATGGTCGGTGGCCACAAGACCACGAAAAGGCCGAATGAGAAGGTATTGGGCTATGCTTGGGGCTGATAGGCTAATTTCATGGGCTATGCTTGGGCCTGCTGGGTCCGACATGTTAACTTCCCTATAAGTGCAACCTGTGTGTGATGGACTTTTTTCGGCCACGTTCGCTGTTTTCACCGTGGTAGCCGTGTATGGTCTTACTGCTGGGGCCCTTATGTCAACCTCTCTAGCATGTTCTGGCTTGTGGGTCCCTGATGCAGCCTTGTATGTTCTATCTGGTGGGTCCCCTATGCGAGCCTCTCTGTAGAAGTATTTAAACTTTTTTTTCGAACCCACCCTCAAAACAAACTTGGTCCGTGATGTCAACCTCTCCGTAATGCGATATTGCTAGAAAAAAATGTAAACCTAAGATACAATTTGAACAAAAGACCCTGCAAATCAAATTAACGTAAACTGAGTGTGTTGCCACTACAACAAAGGTATTTATAGAATAACTATCATTAAACTTTTATTAGTACTACAATTTATGTATTAGTCTTCTTAAAAAAATTGTGTGTCTATGTTTATCTCTTTTAAAAAATAAAAGGGCAGCCCTCTGATACATTGCAAATTTATCTATAATTTTTGATGTTCCATGCTTGGTTTTGTCCACTTTTTTGTGTTTTGTTCCAAGTTTGGAGTACTTTTCATATGATTTCTAGGACTAACCTATTAATAAGAGCCACAGTGCTAGCTGCCTGTTTTCTGCTGTTTTTGGTTCCAGGAAAGTCAGAAAATGAATATTCTCGGAATTGGACGGGACAAAAGCCAAAGTGCCTATTTTTCCGAAGTCATCATATGCCAGAGTACGAGACGGAGAGGGGCCAGGGGGCCACCACACCACCTGGCCGTGCGGCCTAGCCTGGCCCGCGCCAGGGGGTGGTGTGGCCGCCTCTGGCACCCCCTCGGCCTCCCCTTCTGCCTATAAGATTCCCTAGGGACGAAAACCCTAAGTACCCGATCAAAAACCCACGAAAGAGTCTATAGCCGCCGTCATCTCCATCCCTTGATCAGGAGGGATCTGAAGCTCTTCGGCACCACGAGAGGGAATTCACCACAGGCCTTCTTCATCACCATGCAAGCCTCCGGTGTGATGCGTGAGTAGTTCATCCTTGGAATACGGATCCATGTAGTAGCTAGATGGCTGGTTCTCCTCCTTTGTGCTTTCATGTTTAGATCGTGTGATTTCCGTTCGTGATCAAGATCATCTATTTGTAATCATACATGTTGTGTGTTTGCGGGGATCCAATGGATATTGAGATGCTATTTCAAATTGATTATTGATTCTATCATGTCTTTTTTATTTGTGATCTTTCATGCTTTCCGTTGTTAGTAGCTATGTTGACCAAGTAGATGCTAGCAACTCCAAGAGTTAGTATTTATGCTCGATAGTGGGTTCATGCCTCTGGTAATCTGGGGAAGTGATATAAATCTCTAAGGTACTAGATGTGCTGTTGCTACTAGGGAGAAAACAACAATCCTTTGTTCATAGAACAATCATATTGTTTACTTTACACGCAGTTCATAAAGCAATAATCTATTGCTTGCAACTTAATACTGGAGGGGGTTCGTATGATAACCTAAAGGTGGAATATTAGTCATAGATGCAGTTGGATGGAGGTCTATGTATAATGTTGTAATGCCCAATCAAGTCTCAAAGGAGTCAAGATGATTAGTATATGCATGTATTGCTTTCTCGGTGTTTGTCAATTGCCCCGCTGTAATTTGTTCACCCAGCATGTTATCTATCTTAAGGAGAGCCACCTCTAGTGAACTATGGATCCCGGTCCTTGTCTTTTACATACAATCTACAATCTTTTACTGCTTTGTGTTTACTTTCTGCAAACTTTTACTTCTTTCCATTCGATACGTTTAATCCTTTGTTTTCCGCAAAACACGGTGAGATTGACAACCTCATCGCAAGTTGGGGACAAAGTTCTGTGGTTATGTTGTGCAGGTCTCCACGTTGCTACTAGCACCAGTGATGCATAGCCAAAGCTCAGCTAGTAACACCTTTGGGGTGTTTTCTTGCTCCTACTGGTTCAATTAAACCTTGGTTTCATAACTGAGGGAAACTTGCTGCTGTGCTCATCATACCTTCCTCTTGGGGTTCCCAACGAGCTCTACATCAACACCGCACCAGCATTTTTCTGGTGCCGTACACCAAGCCATCAAGGCCTGAGTTGGACGATATCCTCCACGACATGGAGTAGCAGATGAAGCATGACGTCGAAGAATGCTGGAGGGAAGTAGATCTCGAGCTCGCATATTATCACCACGATATCCTCCTGTAGCCTCGTGAGTGGCTTGATGCCTATCGACTTCCGAGAGATAATGTCAAAAAATTTGCAGAGGCCAAACAGCATTTCATGGACGTGCTTGTCCATTATCCCTCAGATCGCAACCGAAAGTACATGCGTCATCAGCACGGCGACGTTGTGAGACTTCATCCCGCTGAAGCGCTGCTTCGCCTCATCTAGCCATATGCTTATCTTCCCCGCGTCGCCATTTGGAAATTTGACTCCAAGGAGGCACTTCATAAACTGTGTGGCCTCCGCCTTGCTTAGAGTGAAGCACACAGCCTTGAGCTTAACTTCGGCCTTCTTGACCTTTTTTCCCTTGCAACGACGACTATTCTGCATTTCCGTCTCCTCCTCCTCCGACTGATCATCGGCTTCATCGTCACTAGGTGGTGGTTGAAGGTCTTTCCTGATGCCCATATGCTTCAAGTCGTTCCTTGCCTTCGGCCCATCTTTGGTCTTGTCGGTGTTAAGGATGGTGCCAAGCAGACTCTCCCCCATGTTCTTTGTGATATGCATGAGATCAAGGCTATGAGGCACGCAGAGGAGCTTCCAGTATGGTGCTTGCTCAATATGTAGAGCTTGTTGGGGAACCCCAAGAGGAAGGTATGATGAGAACAACAAAAAGTTTTCCCTCAGTTATGAAACCAAGGTTATCAAACCAGTAGGAGCAAGGAAACACCTCCAAGGTGTTGTTTCCAACTTGGAATCCTGCACAACACAATCATAGAACTTTGCCCCCAACTTACCGTGAGGTTGTCAATATCATAGGTTTTGCTAAAAACAAAGGAGTAAACGTATTGTATGGAAGATAGTAATTGCTTGTAGAAAGTAAATAGAAAACAGTAAATAGATTGTAGATTGATGGCAAAAGAATGGACCAGGGTCCATAGTTCACTAGAGGTAATTCTCCTTAAGATAGATGACATGTTGGGTGAACTAATTACAACGGGGCAATTGCCAAACATCAAGAAAGCATACATGCATATACTAATCATCTTGACTCCTATGAGATTTGATTGGGCATTACAACAATATACATAGACCGCAATCCAACTGCATCTATGACTAATAATCCACCTTCAGGTTATCTTCCGAACCCCCTCCAGTATTAAGTTGCATGCAATAGGTAATTGCATTAAGCAAAGTGTGTAAAGTAAAAAATATGATTGTTCTATGAACAAAGGATTGCTGTTTCCTCCCTAGTAGCAACAACACATATAGTACCTTAGAGATTTCTATCACTTCCCTAGATTCCTAGAGGCATGAACCCTCTATCGAGCGTAAATACTCCCTCTTGGAGTTGCTAGCATCTACTCGGCCAAGATAGCTACTAACAACAGAAAGCATGCAAGATCACAAATAACAAAGACATGATAGAATCAATAATCAATCTGAAATAACATCTCAATATCCATCAGATCCCCGCAAACACAACATGTAGGATTACAAATAGATGATCTTGATCATGAACGGAGCTCACAAGATCTAAACATGGTAGCACAAAGGAGAAGAACCAACCATCTAGCTACTACATGGACCCGTAGTTCATGGATGAACTACTCACGCATCACACCGGAGGTAGCCATGGTGATGAACAAGGCCTCCAGGGTGATCTCTTCCCTCCGGTAGGGTGTCGGGAAGAGCTTTAGATCTCTCCCGGTCTAGGGATGGAGATGACGGCGGCTACATACTCTT
Organism: Avena insularis; assembly: GCA_023614405.1. Taxonomy (NCBI): domain Eukaryota; kingdom Viridiplantae; phylum Streptophyta; class Magnoliopsida; order Poales; family Poaceae; genus Avena; species Avena insularis. Next base: position 358,188,942 of record CM042684.1, read on the forward strand.
TCATGGAATATTGATCGGGTCCTTAGGGTTTCTGCATCGGAGGCTTCTTATAGGCGAAAGGGGAGGCCGAGGGGGTGCCCGAGGCGGCTACACCCCCCAGGCGCGAGCCAAGCCTGGCCGTGCGGCTAGGGGGTGTGGCCCCCTCGAGGACCTTCTCCGTCTCGTCTTCTGGCTCCGTGTTCCCCTCGGTGAAATATTGACTTTGGCTTTTGTCCCGTCTAATTCCGAGAATATTCATTTTCTGGCTTTTCTGGGACCACAAACAGCAGAAAACAGGCAACTGGCACTGTGGCATCTTGTTAATAGGTTAGTCCTAGAAAGTGTATAAAAATAATCCAAAGTATGGACAAAACATAAGAAAGTAGATATAAAACAAGCATGGAACATCAAAAATTATAGATACGTGTGCAACGTATCAACATCCCCAAGCTTAACTCCTGCTCGTCCACGAGTAGGTAAGTGATAAAAAGAAAAGAATAATTTTTGAGGTGACATGCACCATCACAATCTTGATCAAGGCATTTATAAAACATTGATAGTTGGAACCATAGTACTTTAACATAGCATGAAAGATATAGTTCTAATAATAAGACATAGCAACTATGTCATAACATGAAAAGGTACAAACAAAAGATTCATGAATAACAATGCTTTGAAATACGTTTGTTTGTTTCACATAAAGAAAACATAATGAGAATGGTATTCAGCTTGTCCCTCATAGTGTAGCAAAACATAAATGCATAGGACACCTTCAAAGTTCATAAGGGTGACTAGATACAAATAGTTTAAGAACAAGAAATATCAAAGTTATGAATCAATCAACAAGTCTTGGACAATGCACATTAAACTAAGAATGGTCACTATGCTCTCTTAATAGGTGCATAAAGATAGAAGATGGAGACTCAACATAAAAGTAAAAGAAAGGCCTTCATAGAAGGAAGCAGGGATTCAAGTCTCATAAAGATCTTCCAAAAATTATGGTACTTACTAGCTTTCAGCTCTCATTGCCCCTATCATAATCATCTTGAAGTGATTAAGGTTAAAGTGAACAAACTATGGAGTATATGCTTGACAAAGTATAAGTTGGCAATCTCATGTCCCTTGAATATGAGGGCCGCTCCTCATGCTACTCAATTTTAGTTACCGGTAAGTTCTTGTCATAGTAAGTACATGTGTATCATAGAGAACCACCAACGGGGTACCCCTTGCCCGATGATACGGAAGAATCCCCATATCAAAATGACAAGGCAAGCAGACAATAAGCATCTCAGCATCTTCTTATTTACCATGGGAAAATGGTGTTTTTCTCTCTCTTTCCTCTTTTCTCATCTTTTTTTCCTTTTTTTCTCAATCTCTATCTCTTTTTTTATAAGATAAATGCTTCATAGATTGCTCATTATGGTTACGCTGCAGGTTTCCACCATGATTAGGCATGGATTAGACCAGCCGTCCAGGCGTTTCTCTAACACACATACATAACTCCATGGACTTACAAGCTCCCCTTTCATTTCACACCGACGACATCCATAAACAAAAGAGCATGATATCAACTGGGTACAATGTACAAGTGCAATGTTGAAAGCGTTCCCCATGAAAGCATGGTTCTGCTAATCCCAACGTATAAGTGCAAGCATATACAACATAGATGACACAATGGTTCAAGTTTATTAGGGACAAGAAAAGTAAAGTGTTCCATCAAGTTCGTGAGAGCTTTAATCACTAATTATCACACAACAAGTTTAATTCGGAAGGTAGATAAAAACATGAATATACTTGGAATAGCAAATGCTAATAGGTAGGTATGGTGGACTCTTTAGAATAACTTGGTTTTATTTGGAGTTGGATGCATGAGTGGAACTCATACTTGGTATGGAGGCTAGCAAAAGACTGGGAACGACCAACTATGAGAGCAATAATGGCCATAATCATGCAAAGTGACAAAACATCATTAATTAAAGCATAAAGTGATATTACAAGTCAAAAACTAAATGATCATAGAGGCTATGGTGACTTGGTGTAGTCTTAACATGGTGTGATCATGCGCCAAGTCAACCCAAAATAAAGCATCAAAGGAGAATACCACAATATTATGCTTTTAATATGCTAAAACAACGCATGATTCTTTCAAGGCATATTACGCAATATAAATTGTTTATAACATGTCATGCTACATCAAAATTCACTAAGCATAAAGCCAAAACAATATCAAGCATGACATGATAAAGTCTAAGTCACAGTCAAAAACAAGCTCCTTTTTACCACTTAAGCATTAACTTTCCTACTCTTTTCCAATCCAAATCAACTTTATTTGAAAACTAATGCATGAATGAGGGGGTCTAACCAATTTATTCAAGCAAACTAAGCAAACAAAAACTAAAAACTAAACAAAGATGCTCCAAGAACAACATAATTGTGCATGAAACAATAAAAATGAAGTGTTTGGAAGAAACTTGAAATTTTTATTGATGAAGAAGGGGATGCCTTGGGCATCCCCAAGCTTTGACGCTTGTACTTCTTGAATATTTCTTGGGGTGACACAGGTGGCATCCCGAAGATTGAGCTTTTGTCCATACTTCATCTTATCACATTACTCTTCCCTACAATTTAAAATCTCCTTCGTATAAAACTTCACACAATCTTTATTAGCAACATTAGTGTACTCAAGATAATAAGTCTTTAGGTTCAGTTTCAACACAAGTAAAACTTCCATTAAAACACAAGATACTTTAGCACTTCCTTTAAAAAGGTCAGATGATCAAAGAGAACTCAAAGAGAAAGAGATTAAGAGGCAAATGCAAATAATGACAGAAATCTGTCAAAACAGACCAGCAGGTAAAAACCAATTTTTTCGAAGACCTTCTGTTGCTCAAATAGAAAAGTGTTGAACTAACGAAAGTTGGATAACAACATGGGGCAGAAGCACAAAGAATTACAGCTCAAACCGACATACAAAGATTTTTCACGATTTTTTACAGTGAAGCACGAAAATCTGTTTCGGGACAACAACTTTCCCAAGCATTACTTCTTTCTCATTAGAGGTTACTCTTGACACAAAAACCACGAAAAAATGATAAGGAAAGGTTATTACAGAGGCAATAACTTCCAAGACTAAACAAAAAGATTCCTAACGAAATTTGGGTTATCTCCCAATAAGTGCTTTTCTTTAACGTCTTTGAGCTAGGCATAAGAATTTCGATGATGCTCACATAAGAAATATGAATTGAAGTAAAAGAGAGCACCAAGAAGAAAATTAAAAACACATTTAAGTCTAACCCAGTTCCTATGCATAGGAATCTTATACGCAAATAAATTCCCAAAGAACAAAGTGACAGGCATAGGAAGATAAAACGAGAGTAACTTCAAAACTTTCAGCAAATAGAGAGGTGTTTCAGTACCATGAAAACTTTTACAACCATATTTTCCTCTCTCATAATAATTTTCAGTAGCCTCATGAATAAACTCAACAATATAACTATCACATAAAGCATGATTTTCATGATCTACAAACACATAATTTTTATCAAGCTCAAAAATAGTGGGATTAAAACCTTCAGACCCACTTTTAACAATTTTATAACAAGATGACTGATCAATCTCATTTTCAATAGTAGTACAATTAATATTATCAACCAATATAGGACCATCATCTAGAGCTTTATTATAAAAAAATTCAAAAGAATCCATAGGAACATAACATTCATCCTCCTTTGGTAAGCATGGAGGACAATCAAATAATGTAATGGGTAAAGAGTTACTCTCATTAGAAGGTAGGAATGGGTAGATCAATTCTTCCTCCTCTTGCTCATCACTCTCCTCCTCTTTTTTATCCAATGAGCTTCCAGTTTAAACAATTTTTTCTTCCATAGGCTCCTGCAAGGCATTAGTCTCTTTCGTTGGTGGAGAGCATCTATTAAGATATTCAAGAATATATCCGTTCTCTACCTTGTAAGTATCAAAACAAAATTTAAGTATATCATAAACCTCATATTTATAAGGTGCATCATCAGTATTTTCAAGCAAATAAGCAAGTTCGAATGCACCCTTCCAAGCAATAAATTCTTCAATTTGTTTGACATCATAAAACTCATAATTTTCCTTAACATAAGAAGATATGGCAACGTCATCATTATACTCACATTGGAAAGGGAGGTGTTTATACCTCCTACAACAACAATTTATCAAAGCAATAAGTAACATTATAAGTAGAGCACATGTTTCTAGCAATGGTACACAATTTATCAATTTGTTCCCATAAGAGTCTCCCTTTTTGTGACAAGAGGTGTTCCTCATAATATTTTTGTTGTTCCATGAACCCATCTTGCCAATAAGATCTAGTTTCAAAGAAACCTACCATTGATAGAAAGCATGATAAAGCAAGACAATAACAGATCAACAGAAATAACGACTATAGCAGGAACTAAAAAAATGTGTTTTTGATAGAAAGAAACAAGCAAACAAAGCAGAAATAAACTAAGAAAAACAAAAAACAAAATAAAGAGATTGGTTGTGAGGGACTCCCCTTGTGAAGATGTCCTTGACTCCCCGACAACGGTGCCAGAAAAAGTCTTGCTTGCTCAATATGTAGAGCTTGTTGGGGAACCCCAAGAGGAAGGTATGATGAGCACAGCAACAAGTTTTCCCTCATTTATGAAACCAAGGTTATCGAACCAGTAGGAGCAAGGAAACACCTCCAAGGTGTTGTTTCCAACTTGGAATCCTGGACAACACAATCACAGAACTTTGCCCCCAACTTACAGTGAGGTTGTCAATCTCGCCGGTTTTGCTGAAAACAAAGGATTAAACGTATTGTGTGGAAGATAGTAATTGCTTGCAGAAAGTAAATAGAAAACAATAAATAGATTATAGATTTATGGTAAAAGAATGGACCGGGGTCCATAGTTCACTATAGGTGATTCTCCTTAAGATAGATGACATGTTGGGTGAACAAATTACAGTGGGGCAATTGACAAACATCGAGAAAGCATACATGCATATACTAATCATATTGACTCCTATGAGATTTGATTGGGCATTACAACATTATACATAGACCGTAATCCAACTGCATCTATGACTAATAATCCACCTTCAAAGTTATCATCCAACCCCTCCGATTAAGTTGCAAGCAACAGATAATTGCATTAAGCAAAGTGTGTAAAGTAAACAATACAATTGTTCTATGAACAAAGGATTGCTATTTTCTCCCTAGTAGCAACAACACATCTAGTACCTTAGAGATTTCTGTCACTTCCCCTGATTCCTAGAGGCATGAACCCACTATTCAGTGTAAATACGCCCTCTTGGAGTTGCTAGCATCTACTCGGCCAAGATAGCTACTAACAACAGAAAGCATGCAAGATCACAAATAACAAAGACATGATAGAATCAATAATCAATCTAAAATAGCATCTCGATATCCATTGGATCCCCGCAAACACAACATGTAGGATTACAAATAGATGATCTTGATCATGAATGAAGCTCACAAGATCTAAACATGGTAGCACAAAGGAGAAGAACCAACCATCTAGATACTACATGGACCCGTAGTCTAGGGATGAACTATTCACGCATCACACAGGAGGCAGCCATGGTGATGAAGAAGGCCTCCAGGGTGATCTCTCCTCTCCGGCAGGGTGCCGAGAAGAGCTTCAGATCCCTCCCGATCTAGGGATGGAGATGATGGTGGCTACAGACTCTTTCGTGGAATTTTGATCGGGTCCTTAGGGTTTCTATATCGGAGGCTTCTTATAGGCAAAACGGGAGGCCAAGGGGGTGCCCAAGGTGGCTGCACCCTCCCAGGCGCGGGCTAGGCCTGGCCGCGCGGCCAGGGGGTGTGGCCCCCTCGAGGCCCTTCTCCATCTCGTCTTCTGGCTCCATGTTCCCCTCGGTGAAATATTGACTTTGGCTTTTGTCCCGTCCAATTCCGAGAATATTAATTTTCTGGCTTTTCTGGAACCAAAAACAGCAGAAAGCAAACAGCAACCTTTGTGGCATCTTGTTAATAGGTTAGTCCCAGAAAGTGTATAAAATACTCCAAAGTATGGACAAAACATAAGAAAGTAGATATAAAACAAGCATGGAACATCAAAAATTATAGATACATTTGCAACTTATCATATGGCAAGTCCCAGAAAATAGACCTCGCTTTGGCTTCTTTTGGTTCTTTCCTAGCGCAGGGCACTCATTCCAATTTTTCAAGAGCTCATCGATTTCTGTGCTGCTCCTCTGGTATGGCATTCCTCGGAGCTCGACTGTCCCAACAAACAGATAGGACAACTTTCTCCAGGCGTGATTCTTCGGAAGCCACCTTCGAGACACCTGGTACATGGTTTTCCTAGAACCGGGATCTTTCTGTAGCTGGCGATATTGTTGGGGATATACTTTCTGGGTATCCTCACAGTTCCTCACTGACCAGGGTGGCCCACTTCGGGTTAGAACTTTGCTTCACGGGCGGCCCAGTCAGGAAGAAAGATGAAGTCCAATCCGGCTATGGGAAGGCCCAGAAGACTTACCGACTTAGGCCCATTGTGTTACTTGTAGTTCAAGATGTACTCTGTAACCGACTCTTAGTCGTAGCCGGATAGATCTCTCTTATAAACCCTAGGCCGGACATCTATATAAGCCGTCCTAGGGAGAGCCTTTAGGGCACCCAACACTTTATACTCTCAACTCGCACAGGCGAAACCCTTGTAACCCATATTCTGGCTCTGCCGTATTACTGGATTGCTAGCAGGAGTAGGATCCGTCCAAAGCCGGTGGATTTGAACATGGGTAAACTTGTGTGCTCACCGTCCCGGAATACCATACGTCTCACACCCCTCTCTTACGCACGCCTCGAGGACCCCCTCATGGCGTACTTGTCATTAATCCGACGATAGTTGGCGCCCACCGTGGGGCAAGTGAGCTTCGGATCTCCGTTCCGGGCGGAATCTGCAAGAATCGGAATCGGCGAGACTATCATCGTCGGTCGCATCCTCTATGACAGCGATGTCCCTCTCATCGTTCTTGACGAGACTTGGATTCCGGCTAGGGAGGCTGTGACTGCCTACACAATCATTTCTTTTGGCAAGATCGATGTTTACATCGGTTTCGCTGAACCTGCCCCACCCACCCCAGCGGTGATGATAGAGGCAGAAGAATCTTCTGGGTCCCCTTTGTCCGCGAAGGTGGCAGAGTTCCAGATCTTAGAAAACCCTAACCCCACCCAGCCCGCACCAACTGCGGAGATAGTGGAGAAATCTGAGCCTGAGGAAGGCCTAGCGGTTCAAGCCGAATCTAGAGTGGATCTCCTCGGAGAGACCGTATCCCAGATCGACCCACCCGCGGAAGTCGAAATCCAGGAGGAGCATATCAACAACACTGATTCCGGCTCTAATGATGCCGGGACAGACAGACCTTTCCTAAGGTACACACTATGACGTATGATAATGCAAGATGCAATCGCAGATGTAATTCTCGAGACCATCAAAAGTTTCGACAAGGCTAATCGCGAGAGCCGCAGGTACCTCAGGAAGCACGCGTCGCACTTCGTCGGGTATGTGGGATCCGGATCTGGCTCTGCCGATGCTGGAGAAAACACCAACTTTGTGCTGGAGGCAATTGGAACAAACACCGACGTACCCGCATCCTCGGATGAATCGATGACGTCAGCAGATTTCCGAAAGTTCTCCGCGGAATATGAAGAGGAGTATAACTCCAAAGCTGCAGAAGAAGGAGAAGCCATGGATGAAGGATCCGGGGAACACTCTCCCAAAGCACAGGATGACATGGACGTCGAAGATAATCCCGAGGTCCAGATGTCCGAAAGTACCGATCAGAGCTTGACTCTGAGAAACGGACCCAAATCCGTCTTGCTACTGGCGCTGCGAAGAAGGCAACGAAGAAGAACAAGAAAAACAAGACCCCGGCAAAAGACCCTCTGACAAAGGAGGTGATTGCTGAAGAATTCGAAGAAGACTCGGATGGAGCACTTATCCCAGAAGAGCCGAAAAAAGAAGAATCGGTGGATGGACACGTGATCACTGAAGGTGCACGTAAACTCATCGATGCTGCATTAACCACACCTATCCCTACAACTGCAGAACTTGCTGCTGAAGAACTGGACGAAAGGGCCCAAGCCCTAGAAGCGCGTCGTCAACAACTCCTGGATGAAGCCAAAAACATCGAGGAGGATAAGAAACGCATGGCAACTAAGGATTACATGTCTCGGTTGCATCAGAAGACACGGAAACGTCACACCAATGACGACCAATTCCCACATATCTGTGCCGTCCTTTTCAGAGATGAGATGGGGAAGCCACGGAAAGATAGCAAAGGAGATTGGGTATATCCAACCCCAGTACAGAATACCGTGGTGGCCCGAGAAATTCTATCGGCTAATCCAGGACCAGAGGAGATCTGTTTGGGTATCAAACTACTCAACAAGGGACTAGAGCAGCAAAAGGTCGCCTTGTCCAGAAGTCAAAAACTGGTCTTGGATTCTGACCAATGTCGCACAGATCCGGCATGGGCTGACGTAAGACCCCATCGCGTTCCGGAGCAGCATCACCGCCCCGAACAACGGGAGGACAATTATTCGAGAACCGGATCATCAGGACAGGATCGCAGGACTACGCATGACTGGAGCAACGTCGCCCCAGCGGCTGAGAAAGAGGCCATTGCTGCACTGAATCCGAGGAATCCTCCCCGACGAGAATCCAACGATCGAAGGGGAGAAGATAAAGAGAAACGTCGGGAGGAGGATCATCAAAAAATGCCACCTCCTAGACATGCAAGCCGTCCGGCTGAGCCTCACCGTGGTGGGAACGACGGACGAAGAAACGACGGAAACCATGCCGGGACAAGCCGGCAGGGAGCTCGTCATAGTCAAGACCCTCCCCGGAACCGGAATAATGACGTTACAGACGGAGGCCAGCAATCAGCCGGAAACTATCCAGCTGCCCCACCCTCTCCACCAAACAGTCATCACAACGGCTCCCATGGAGGGCAAGGAGGACGGCGTGGTAGAGGAGGTGGTGGCAGAAGCCAAAGTCTGGCTCCAAGGCACCACAGCCACAGCCGACATTCGGGACGATCTTTATCCCCGAATGATGCAAGGCACATGATCAACTCCAACATAGAGGTGCGGCGCTATGAAAACGATGATATCTACGTGGGTCCAAAGTTCTTCGGACCACGCATCAGAGCTACAAGATTCCTGGAAGGATTTGCTATCTCAAGACACATCCAAGTCTACGACGGCATTGCTAGGCCAGATACCTGGCTACAGGATTTCTTCCAAGCTTGCTGCATCGCTAAAGGCAGAAACAGCCTGGTCACAACCCGATATCTCCCACTTATGTTGCGGAAGACGGCACGATCATGGCTCAATGAACTTCCGGAGAACACCATTCATAACTAGTATGACATGCAAAGTGCGTTCTTTCGGAATTTTGAAGGCACATATCGGAGGCCCTGTACGGTCGGAGACCTACAGCGTTGCACCCAGAAAGCCGGAGAAACTTGTCGGGATTACCTCAGACGATGGATCAACACCAAGAACTCCTGTGAAGGAGTAAATGATCAAACTGCGATGGAAGCTTTCATTGCAGGTCTCCCAATTGGTCTACTGTGCCATCGCTTGAAGTGTGACAAGGTCACTGATTTGGGAGAGATGATAGAAACAGCGAGCAAGTATGCAGATGCTGACGACAATGCAGAGGGATTGCTCAATGCCCTAGCCGTGCCTCAGTCGGCAAAACAACCAAAGCAACAAGCTTAGAAGCGCAAAAATACCTCGGAATAAAAATCCAACATGGAAACGGCAGTGGTCACTGCTACTTTTGGGTCTGCAAGATGAGGAGGACGCGACGGAGGCCGCGGGCGTGGGCGTGGAACTTCAAGAGTCTAGGGTAGAGGAGACCAGCAACCAGGAAAAACCTACTCTTGGGCCGACATTGCCAATAACCCATGTGTGCATCACCTAGACGCCAATGTGGGCTCATCCCACACCAACGCCCAATGTCATTTCAATGACAACATCAAAAGAGATGACACCGCGGGCTACAAAGCTAAGCGGAAGAAGGGAAAGAAGAATCCCGAAAAATAAAAAAGACACCAAGGAAGATTCCGACATGGAGGAAGCTGATGCTTCAAATCCCAAGCCAGAAGGGAAGAAAACTTTCCCCACCAAGAAGTACACTTATGTCACTTTCCTCGGATCTCAACCAGCAAAGGTAAAAAAAGCAGTTCTACATGAGCTCAATGCAATAGTTCCGGCTGTCCCCCAGTATCTAGACTGGTCGGAAGTGGCAATCACATTTGACCGTGATGATCATCCGCCTAAGTTGCACATGCGAGGAAAATACGCTTTAATCGTCAATCCACTGATTGACGGTTATGGTTTCTCGAAGACCCTCATGGACGGTGGTAGCAGTATCAATATTCTCTATGTCGAAATGCTACGCCGGATGAAGATCTCGGAAACACAGCTGAACCATAGCTTTGTGATCTTTCACGGAGTTGTCCCAAGAAGACAAGCCAATTCCCTGGGAGAGATCACTTTGGATGTTACCTTTGGAACTCCAAAGAACTATCGGACGGAGGCACTTTCCTTCAAAGTGGTCCCGTTCAAGAGCGTGTACCACACTATATTCTGACGTCCGGCTTACTGGGCTTTTATGGCTCGTCCGTGTTATATTTACAATATGATGAAAATTCCAGGTCCCAACGGTGTGATCACCATCAAGGGAGACCCGAAGAAAGCACGAGAGTGCGAGGATGGAAATGTTGCCTTTGCCGAAGCCGTGTTGCACACCCAGGAGTACCAAGAAATCAAGAAAAACATAGATCCGTCTGAGATGCCCGCAATGAAGAAGGAGGTGACAAAGCCAAATCCGGAGTTCAAGGCATCGGAAGAGACGAAGAAGACGCCGTTGAAGGATGATGACCCCTCCAAGGTGACCCAGATACGTGTAGGCCTAGGTAGCGGATAGGAAAGTGCGCTCGTCAAGTTCCTCCAAGCAAATCAAGATATCTTTGCATGGCAGCCATCTGACATGACCGGAGTACCTAGGGAACTTGCCGAGCACTCTCTAAATGTAAACCCGAACGCTAAACCCGTCAAACAGTCCCTACGACGATTTGGCGATGAAAAGCGTAAGGCAATAGCTAAGGAACTAGCACGGCTCGAGTTAGCCGAATTCATAGAAGAGGTCATCCACACTGAGTGGTCGGCCAATCCTGTAATGGTCCCTAAAAAGGACACCACTGATTTAAGGATGTGTGTTGATTATACCGCCTTGAACAAGGCTTGTCCAAAAGATCCGTTCGCTCTGCCTAGAATTGATCAAGTTATCGATTCTACGACAGGCTCGGAACTCCTCTGTTTTCTCGACGCATATTCCGGTTATCACCAAATCCAGATGAAGGAATCTGACAAAGTCAAAACTTGATTCATAACCCCCTTCGGAACCTTCTGTTTTGTTACGATGCCCTTTGGGCTTAAGAACACAGGAGCTACGTACCAGCGCACGATGCAGCGTTGCCTCCATAACCAACTCGGACGCAATGTACATGCATACGTGGATGATATTGCAGTAATGTCCAAAAATAAGGAAACGCTGATTTCCGACTTGGAGGAAACATTTGCCAACCTACGAAAATACAACACCATGCTTAACCCGAAGAAGTGCTTCTTTGGAATACTAGCCGGAAAATTGTTAGGTTTCATCGTGTCTCAGAGAGGCATAGAGGTGAACCGGGACAAAATCAAGGCTATACTCAATATTTCCAGGCCAACTCGCCTGAAGGACGTACAGAGACTAACTGGTTGCATTGCTACAGTCAGTCAGTTTGTAAGCCGGCTTGGTGAAAGAGCTGCACCATTATACAAACTCCTGAAAAAGACCAAAGATTTTGTTTGGACTGATGAAGCTAAAACTGCACTATAAGACCTGAAGAAAGTACTCTCATCTGCTCCTATCCTTGCAGCGCCGAAACCTCAAGAACCGATGTTGCTTTATCTTGCTGCGACAAATAAGGTCGTTAGTATCATCATGGTGGTGGAGAGACCGGAGGAAAATCAGGAGCACCTAGTGCAGCGTTCGACTTAATTTGTCAACGAAGTCCTAACAGAGTCAAAACAGCGGTATCCGCATTATCAAAAGTTGGCTTACGGTGTTTTTCTAGCATCTCGTAAGTTGCGACACTACTTTCAGGAGCATCTAATTACCATGGTGAGCACAGCTCCCATGAGAGATATAATCAACAACAGTGATGCAACAGGACGCGTCGCCAAATGGGGCATGGAACTTTCGACTTTTGATATTGAGTATAAACCTCGGACAGCAATCAAATCCCAGATCCTTGCTGACTTTGTCGCTGATTGGACAGAGACGAAGGAGAACATGATCCTCCTAGAGTCAGAATATTGGACCCTCTATTTTGACGGGTCTAAGGCTCGCGGGGGCTCAGGGGCTGGCGTGGTGCCCAAATCACCCCAAGGAGATAAACTTTTATACATGTTGCAGATCCACTTCACAGCGACAAACAATATTGCCGAGTATGAAGCACTGCTACATGGAATCCGGATTGCTAAGGATATTGGCATCCGACGTTTGATGTGTTATGGAGATTCGGATCTTATTGCTCAACAAGTGTCGAATATTTATAATGAAAATAAGCACATGGCAACATATAAAGTTGTCGTGGATGATCTATCTAAATCGTTCGAAGAATTTGAAGTTCAACATATCCCTCGAGCAGAAAATGAGGAAGCAGACGCACTATCTCGGATAGGTTCTGCGCGGAAAGAGGTCCCGGATGGTGCTTTTTTAGAGCAACTCAAAGTTCCCTCAATAAAGGGAGTAGATGAGGAATATCCGACCAAATCCGACTCACCTTTGATAGCAGTTCTGGCTATAATTCCCAGCTGGACTCAACCCTACCTCGATTATTTGGTAGATCGCAAATTACCTGAAGACGAGGTTCTGAACCAGCAGATTATCCGACGAGCAAAAGCCTATACTATTGTTAAAGGTGAGCTCTATAAGCGGAGTGCTTCTGGGGTTTTTCAGCGCTGTGTATCTCCAGAAGAAGGAGTGGAAATCTTAAGAGAAATCCATGAAGGCGAGTGTGGTCACCACACTTCAGCCAAATCTTTAGTGGCAAAAGCTTTTAGACACGGATTTTTCTGGCTTACAGCTCAGGCAGATGCCGAACGATTATTCAAGACGTGCAAAGGCTACCAAAAATACGCCAAACAAGCTCATGTTTCGGCTGATCAGCTGCGAACAATACCTATAACATGGCTCTTTGTGGTCTGGGGGCTTGATATGGTAGGACCTTTTAAACGAGCTCCAAGTGGATTTACTCACCTATTAGTGATGGTGGATAAATTCACCAAGTGGATTGAGGCTAAACCTGTCACTAGTTGTGATGGAGGAACAGCCAAAAGATTTGTCGAGGATGTTATAATCCGGTATGGTTATCCACATAGCATTATCACGGACAACGGGAGTAACTTCTCTATGGGAGAATTGGCTGAATTTTGCAACGAGCAAAATATCCGGCTTGAAATTGCGTCAGTCGCACATCCACAAGCTAACGGACAAGTCAAAAGAGCAAATGGTTTAATCCTACAAGGCCTGAAACCGAGACTCGAAGCACCACTACGACGTGCTGCGGGGGCTTGGGCAGAGGAATTACCCTCTGTAATATGGAGTTTACGAACGACTCCGAATAGGTCAACCGAATACACACCTTTCTTCTTGGTCTATGGCGCAGAATCAGTTCTTCCTAGTGATTTGATTCACACTTCTCCTAGAATGGCCGCGTATATTGAAGAGAATGCCGAGATTTCTTGACAAAATGATCTCAACTTAGTCGAAGAAGTTCTCGTCGTTGCTGAAATGAGATCTACAGCCTATCAGCAGAAGTTACGCAAGTATCATAGCGAGAGAGTCTGAAATAGATCTTTTAATAAAGGTGATTTGGTTCTCCGGCTTGTGCAACAAAGAAAGCACAAACTTTCCCCGGTATGGGAAGGGCCCTTTTTAGTTAGTCGAGTATTGGATCGTACTACTTAACTGACATGAGGCCAGTCAAAGAAAGACCTGCTACTAAGAAGAGAAAGAGAGCTGGAGGCAGTACAAATCCGGACGAGTTAGACAAACCGTGGAATATTGCTCAGCTACATCCCTTTTATTCTTAGTTTATCCTTCTTTGTAAACACATATATGTACATGTTCTATGAGAAATAAAAGTTTTGGTTGCCTCAATTCTTTCTGAGAAGTTTTTACCATCTTATTTCCGAATGATCATGTCACAGTCGAAAATCCCAGAATGCTTGAAAGTACTTTATGCTCATGTTCATTCTGGTTTAGATTTCCGATTCTAAAACTGCTACCCTCGGGTATAACTCTAAAGTTTCTAGTCTTTACTTTGGTTATTTGTCTGATTGCTGGATGCGGGCATTTTCCGAGTAGTGAATTGTTGGTACTGGAAGCCGGCTTTTGTTTCCGAGTTTAAATTGGTTTAGCAATTGAGCTCCGTTGCTCGGTAAAGTTTCCGGCAGAAGGTTTAGCCGGCTCACGAAAGGAACGAGGCGGAAAGCCAGATAAACGATAAGTATAGACGAAAAAGTACAAGTGCTTGTGTAAACATTTCAAGCACACAAAAATTAAAGCCAAAAGTGCTGAATAGATCAAAAGCTTAGAACTAGCAAAATTATAGTACTGCATATTTACAGGCCCATCATGTTTTTCAGAATAACACAAGTATTTCTGTTAATCTATGATGCAGGAGAGGAAGGAGCTGCCGGCTCGCTGGATCCACCGCCTTGGTATCGTTCCGAGATGTCCACATCCGAGGTGGTGCGTTCATCGTCGGAAACTTCTGCTGATTCTTCTAGAGGAGGAGGCGGAGTATCCACGCGGGTGAAGAAAGGGGTCTCATAGCTGGTCAGATCAGCCACGTGACACCCATATCCGGCGCAGGAGTGCATGATGGCTTGAAGGTCCTGCTCCTGGCCGTCTTCGTCTACTTTGCAGTACCCTATGGTCACTTGCCATATTTCCATGTTTCCATGGTGGCTCATGACCATGGTGAGAGCGTTTTGCGCCGCAGTCCACGCGTAAGACATGTTCCAATCCCGGACAAGCTACGACATATCCTGTGCCTTGTCCCGCACCTGGAAATCCGACATGCTGTGCATATCCGGAATCTTGAGAGCTTCCCCGATGTCCTCAAGGGATTGCCGGAAGTCATGAAGTAGGTCACCAACTTGGGTAATCCGGTGGGTGCGGGGCTCGGTGGAGGAAGAGTCCGTCAAGTTCAGAGGACCTATACACAAAATAAGTCAGGAAAAATCCGACATTGATAGAAGTCGAAGAAAGCGGAAAAGTCAAACAGATGGAACGTACCAAAAATGACGTCGTCAATTTTGGTCTTCTCTTCCCGAAGACTCTGGAGTTCAGCCCAGAGCGCATCGGAAAGGTCCCTCTCTCTGCTAAGCTCATTTTTGAGGTCCGAGATTTTTTGATCTTGAGCAGCGATCTTGCGATCACGCTCATCAGTAGCCATGGAGGAGGACTCAAGAACTTGAGCTATGCTCTTCTCATGATCCGCCTTGAGCTTATCCAGCTCTTGGCGAAGCTCCTTGTTCTCCACCACCAAAGTCTTGAGGTTCTTTGCCTCTTCAATCATGGCGCAAGATTGTTTTACCAGCGTTGTAAGTTAAAAAGAACAATAGTTCAGAAAAAGTTCGACTATGAAAACATGAAAGACAAGGCTTGAGTCTCGAAATGTTTACCTTCAGCCCCATCCTTAGAGACTTTAAGTTCAGCATTTTTAAGTCGGAGAGCCTTGATCTCTCTCCGCTTATCACAGACATTCTTTAATAAATCCTGGTTATAGGAACATACTTTCTGTAAGTCAGAATACCCAAAGTCAGAAAGCTACTAAAGACTCGGGCTAATATTTTTGCTAATATCAGCACGAGCCTCGGGGGCTACACTAGTTCATTCTTTGACATCCTAATGAAGCATAGACCCGGATTATTTATCCTACTTCATGCTTGGGGGCTAGAGGATATGATATGAAACAAAGGAAAAACAGGAGTTGGAATTCCGACTTACATATTGTTCGCGAGTGAGCTTATCCAAACTCGCGTTCACTTCAATGGCAACCTTCTCGGCGAGAGTCAGAGGAATCACTAGTGTTGTTGGAAGCTCACCGGTCCTTATCCTCTTGTTGCGAAGGTGCACCTAGGCAAGAAGGTCGGAGAACTTGATGTCCTCTGCCTCTTGTGCTTCTTCTTCGGCAGATAAGTTTCTTTTCTCCAGGCATTGCCTGGCTAGCCGCTGGATTTCTTCAGCAGATTTCCAGGACAGGCCAAACTTGGCAAGTCCTGGATTGCTGATAAGGTTTTCGGTGAAGGTTTCTGCCGAGGGATCATTACCCAAAGAGGGTTCACCCTTATCTAAATCTGACTCACCCATGGTGAAGTCAGTTTGCGACTCAAGGTTCGCAGGCTCCATTGAAGGAGCCGGATCTTCTGCGGCATTCAGAGAGATCACCGGTGTTGCGGAAGGTTGAGGGGCAGGAGTTGGAGGAGCCACGGCAGGAGAAGCTATGGTAAGCTTCGTCTGATGCAAGGGCTTCAAAGAAGTTCCCTTCCCCTTACCCTTGATGAGCGGTTTTGCTCTGAGAATGTAGTAAAGTCGGAAACATTACATCTCGGAAGGAAATTTGAGTAAAGTGCAGAGGCAGAAGTTGTGATTGAAAGTTACCTCTTCATGACGGGCACCTCCTTTGTGCCAACAGCCACTGTCGGAGCCTTCCGCTTCTTAAGCGCAAGGTCCGGCAATGGAACCCTCTCATCTCTGAGAGAACTCGGAGGATATCCTTTGAGCACATGGCTTAATAGGATTGGTAGAATACTCATACCAACAAGTTGCAACTTCTTTTAGGAGCTCATTGAAAGAACTCTAAGGTTAAGCGTGCTTGGCCTAGAGCAATTCTAGGATGGGTGACCGGCCAGGAAGTGGGTAACTTGGCGCATGCAGTGAGGACAAAGTCTTGTGAAAAAGACTAGTGTTGATGCGTGGGGCGATCTAGATATCCTATTAAGCTGCCAGAGTGACACCCCAGGCCGGAGTGGACGGGTGTTACAAATTGGTATCGAGCCAACTTACGATTACGGTGTGTGCGGGTTAGTGGCGGGACATGTGGAGCATGGCGCGTGTGGCCGAGTGGACACGGCATGGCACATGTCTTGGCTTGGCCCTGAGCCAGCGTGCCAAGAGAACGTTCCTAGGGTGTGCTTGATCGATGAGGGCATCGATCTTCTAAAGGGTGGGTGTATCTGAGACCAGGCACATGGCTTAATAGGATTGGTAGAATACTCATACCAACAAGTTGTAACTTCTTTTCCGGAAGCTCATTCGAAAAGAACTCTAAGGTTAAGCGTGCTTGGCCTAGAGCAATTCTAGGATGGGTGACCGACCGGGAAGTGGAATCAGGTGCATGCAGTGAGGACAAAGTGTGAGAAAAGACTAGTGTTGATGCGTGGGGCGATCTAGATATCCTATTAGCTGCCAGAGTGACACCCCCAGGCCCGAGTGGGCCAGGTGTTACAGAGCTCCATTGAAGGAGCCGTATCTTCTGTGGCATTCGGAGAGATCACCGGTGTTGCGGAAGGTTGAGGGGCAAGAGTTGGAGGAGCCACGGCAGGAGAAGCTATGGTAAGCTTCGTCTGATGCAAGGGCTTCAAAGAAGTTCCCTTCCCCTTACCCTTGATGAGCGGTTTTGCTCTGAGAATGTAGTAAAGTCGGAAACATTACATCTCGGAAGGAAATTTGAGTAAAGTCTGAGGCGAAGTTGTGATTGAAAGTTACCTCTTCATGACGGGCACCTCCTTTGTGCCAACAGCCACTGTCGGAGCCTTCCGCTTCTTAAGCGCAAGGTCCGGCAATGGAACCACCTCTGTCTCCTGAGAGAACTCCGGAGGATATCCTTTGAGCACATGGCTTAGGATTGGTAGAATACTCATACCAACAAGTTGCAACTTCTTTTCCGGAAGCTCATTGAAAAGAACTCTAAGGTTAAGCGTGCTTGGCCTAGAGCAATTCTAGGATGGGTGACCCGGGAAGTGGTAGCAAGGTGCATACGAGTGAGGACAAAGTCTTGAGAAAAGACTAGTGTTGATGCGTGGGCGATCTAGATATCCTATTAAAAGCTGGGAGTGACACCCACAGGCCCGAGGAGTGGAGGGTGTTACAAATTGGTATCGAGCCGACCCTTACGATTACGGGTGTGTGCGGGTTAGTGGCGGGACATGTGGAGCATGGCGTGTGGCCCAGTGGACACGGCATGGCACATGTGCCGGCCTTGACGCATGAGCGCGTGCCAAGAGGGAACGTTCCTAGGGTGTGCTTGATCGATGAGGGCATCGATCTTCTAAAGGGTGGGTGTATCTGAGACCAGGCACATGGCTTAATAGGATTGGTAGAATACTCATACCAACAAGTTGCAACTTCTTTTCCGGAAGCTCATTCGAAAAGAACTCTAAGGTTAAGCGTGCTTGGCCTAGAGCAATTCTAGGATGGGTGACCGGCCAAGTGGAGTAGCTGGGTGCGCAGTGAGGACAAAGTCTTGAGAAAAAGACTAGTGTTGATGCATGGGGCCAGTCTAGATATCCTATTAAGCTGCAGAGTGACACCCCAGGCCCTGTGGGCCAGGTGTTACAATGAGCTCCATTGAAGGAGCCGGATCTTCTGTGGCATTCGGAGAGATCACCGGTGTTGCGGAAGGTTGAGGGGCAGGAGTTGGAGGAGCCACGGCAGGAGAAGCTATGGTAAGCTTCGTCTGATGCAAGGGCTTCAAAGAAGTTCCCTTCCCCTTACCCTTGATGAGCGGTTTTGCTCTGAGAATGTAGTAAAGTCGGAAACATTACATCTCGGAAGGAAATTTGAGTAAAGTGCAGAGGCAGAAGTTGTGATTGAAAGTTACCTCTTCATGACGGGCACCTCCTTTGTGCCAACAGCCACTGTCGGAGCCTTCCGCTTCTTAAGCGCAAGGTCCGGCAATGGAACCACCTCTGTCTCCTGAGAGAACTCCGGAGGATATCCTTTGAGCACATGGCTTAATAGGATTGGTAGAATACTCATACCAACAAGTTGCAACTTCTTTTCCGGAAGCTCATTCGAAAAGAACTCTAAGGTTAAGCGTGCTTGGCCTAGAGCAATTCTAGGATGGGTGACCGAAGGAAGTGGAGTAGCAAGGTGCATGCAGTGAGGACAAAGTCTTGAGAAAAGACTAGTGTTGATGCGTGGGGCTAGTCTAGATATCCTATTAAGCTGCCAGTGACACCCCAGGCCCGAGTGGGCCAGGGTGTTACAAATTGGTATCAGAGCCGACCCTTACGATTACACGGGTGTGTGCGGGTTAGTGGCGGGACATGTGGATCATGGCGCGTGTGGCCCGGAGTGGACAGGGCATGGCACATGTCTGGAACCTTTGACGCAGAGCGTGCCAAGAGGGAACGTTCCTAGGGTGTGCTTGATCGATGAGGGCATCGATCTTCTAAAGGGTGGGTGTATCTGAGACCAGGCACATGGCTTAATAGGATTGGTAGAATACTCATACCAACAAGTTGCAACTTCTTTTCGAGCTCATTGAAAGAACTCTAAGGTTAAGCGTGCTTGGCCTGAAGCAATTCTAGGATGGGTGACCGTAGGGAAGTGGAGTAGCAGGTGCGCAGTGAGGACAAAGTCTTGAAAAAGACTAGTGTTGATACGTGGGCCGGTCTAGATATCCTATTAAGGCCAGAGTGACACCCCAGGCCGAGTGGGAGTGGAGGGTGTTCAGAGGCTCCATTGAAGGCCGGATCTTCTGCGCATTCAGAGATCACGGTGTTGCGGAAGGTTGAGGCGGGGAGTTGGAGGAGCCACGGCGGAGAAGCTATGGTAAGCTTAAATGCGATGCAAGGGCTTCAAAGAAGTTCCCTTCCCCTTACCCTTGATGAGCGGTTTTGCTCTGAGAATGTAGTAAAGTCGGAAACATTACATCTCGGAAGGAAATTTGAGTAAAGTGCAGAGGCAGAAGTTGTGATTGAAAGTTACCTCTTCATGACGGGCACCTCCTTTGTGCCAACATGACTTTCCGAGCTTCCGCTTCTTAAGCGCAAGGTCCGGCAATGGAACCACCTCTGTCTCCTGAGAGAACTCCGGAGGATATCCTTTGAGCACATGGCTTAATAGGATTGGTAGAATACTCATACCAACAAGTTGCAACTTCTTTTCCGGAAGCTCATTCGAAAAGAACTCTAAGGTTAAGCGTGCTTGGCCTAGAGCAATTCTAGGATGGGTGACCGACCGGGAAGTGGGTAGCAGGTGCATGCAGTGAGGACAAAGTGCGCAGAAAAGACTAGTGTTGGTCTGTGGGGCCAGTCTAGATATCCTATTAAGCTGCCAGGAGTGACACCCCCTGGGCCCAGGAGTGGACGGGGTGTTACAAATTGGTATCAGAGCCGACCCTTACGATTACACGGGTGTGTGCGGGTTAGTGGCGGGACATGTGGAGCATGGCGCGTGTGGCCCGGAGTGGACACGGCATGGCACATGTCTGGCCTTTGGGCCTGAGCCAGCGTGCCAAGAGGGAACGTTCCTAGGGTGTGCTTGATCGATGAGGGCATCGATCTTCTAAAGGGTGGGTGTATCTGAGACCAGGCACATGGCTTAATAGGATTGGTAGAATACTCATACCAACAAGTTGCAACTTCTTTTCCGGAAGCTCATTCGAAAAGAACTCTAAGGTTAAGCGTGCTTGGCCTAGAGCAATTCTAGGATGGGTGACCGACCGGGAAGTGGGTAACTGGGTGCGCACGAGTGAGGACAAAGTGCGCAGAAAAGACTAGTGTTGGTCTGTGGGGCCAGTCTAGATATCCTATTAAGCTGCCAGGAGTGACACCCCCTGGGCCCAGGAGTGGACGGGGTGTTACAGCAGGCTCCATTGAAGGAGCCGGATCTTCTGTGGCATTCGGAGAGATCACCGGTGTTGCGGAAGGTTGAGGGGCAGGAGTTGGAGGAGCCACGGCAGGAGAAGCTATGGTAAGCTTCATCTGATGCAAGGGCTTCAAAGAAGTTCCCTTCCCCTTACCCTTGATGAGCGGTTTTGCTCTGAGAATGTAGTAAAGTCGGAAACATTACATCTCGGAAGGAAATTTGAGTAAAGTGCAGAGGCAGAAGTTGTGATTGAAAGTTACCTCTTCATGACGGGCACCTCCTTTGTGCCAACAGCCACTGTCGGAGCCTTCCGCTTCTTAAGCGCAAGGTCCGGCAATGGAACCACCTCTGTCTCCTGAGAGAACTCCGGAGGATATCCTTTGAGCAGAGCAAGTTCCGACTCAGGGAGGTCAGCAAGCTGAAAAGAAGAAAACATATCAATGTTGCAATAGAATTCGAAGATTGAAACACATAAAAAGGTGTACTGTTATAAGCTTACCGGCACTATGGGATTTTCCACCGTATGCATATCCAGAGAAACCTCCGGGATCCTCCTCTCAATCCGCTCCCTGATCAGCCACTTGATCTGGCTTATATAGCCTTGTGTGGTGTAGGCTTTGGGGCTGATGCGGAGGGAGTCTTTCTTGGACGACATGATGGAGTGCATCAGTCAGGTTCCGTGGTACTGAAGGGGCTGGATCCGGCGAGAGACCCAACGTTGGACCAAGTCGGATCCCTTCAGTCCCTTGTGTTTGATCAAGTATTCAATCCGCCTCTTAGCGAGGATCAGTTATCGATGAGCGGAGAGCCTGCCTCGTCCCAGGACGGTTGGGCCGTGGCAGCTCCGTCGATGAAAGCCGGCAAAGCAGTGGCTTTGTCGGGAGCCGAAATATCCTTATGGTAAAAGAATCTGGCTGGCCATTGTTTGACCGAGTCACTGGCTAGGATTTTGGGATATGCGTGCTCGCGTCTAAGCGAAAAACTAATAGTACCGGTGATGTAAGGAACACCGGCAGTAATAGAGTTTCTCCGGACATGAAAATAGTACCAGAATAAGGTCAAACTCGGCCTAATGCCGAGAAAGCCCTCACACAAAGAAGCGTAAGCACTCATCTCTAAGAGAGAGTTGGGAGGAAGATGATGGAGTTGAACTCCGTAATGATCAATCACCTCAGAGAAGAACTCCGAGGGAGGAAACGACAAACCTCTGTCGAGGTGGGTGTCGAAGTGGACCCTTCGCCCGGGCGAGTTGGGGCAGTTTCCTCGAGCCGCTCCGCCCATGATCGCCCATGTGAGCCCTTCCTTCTCCATGTTGGAGCTTCTCGTCGTCGCAGGGATCCAGAGATCGAGCCGAAGCTTTCCTTCTCCGCCACCACTTCCGTCGCCGCTGTCACTGCCGCTGCCGCCAAGCCGGAAGAGGAAGAAGAAGCCATTTCTCCGGCGAGCGGTTGACCTAGAATGGGCGGCGCTGGGAGTTGTTTGGGGGAGGAACAGAGGAGCTTTGTGCGTGCAGCGAGATTGGGAGGAGAAGAAAAGGCAAAGGACAGGTGAAGAGAGAAGGAGAAGATCCTAACCCCTTATATCCACCTAACTGCGCCAAGATTCGTGCAAATGCTACAGTGTAACCGCCACGCGTCGTGGAAGGAATTGGGAAGGACCCACGCGATGATTACGTCACCTCGATCTCCGCGCACGCATTGAAACGGCGCCTCGGTTCCACGAACCGTGGACCCACCAACGGTCGTGATAACGGAATGCCTGTCAGATGACGTGACTTGACCATGACTTGTGTCAGGTGGCATTAGAGACCAAGTTCTGGCTTAGTTTGAAATCAAGCTGGAAAATCCGAGTAACCTGTTGATAGGTCCGACTTATTTTTTAAGACCCATATCGTATTTTTTGTTGTGAAGTTTCAGGAACCCTTCAAGATTCTGCAAGCGAAGATTAAGCTAGACGATGAAAAATCCGACTTTGGATCTTGGAGGCCTCCGAGGGCTGCTGTTGGGGATATACTTTCCGGGTATCCTCACAGTTCCTCACTGACCAGGGTGGCCCACTTCGGGTTAGAGCTTTGCTTCACGGGCAACCCAGTTAGGAAGAAAGACGGAGTCCAATCCGGCTACGGGAAGGCCTAGAAGACTTACCGACTTAGGCCCATTGTGTTACTTGTAGTTCAAGATGTACTCTGTAACCGACTCTTAGTCGTAGCCGGATAGATCTCTCTTGTAAACCCTAGGCCGGACATCTATATAAGTTGTCCTAGGGAGAGCCTTTAGGGCACCCAACACTTTAGACTCTCAACTCGCATAGGCGAAACCCTTGTAACCCATATTCCGGCTCTGCCGTATTACTGGATTGCTAGCAGGAGTAGGATCCGTCCAAAGCCGGCGGATTCAAACCTGGGTAAACTTGTGTGCTCATCGTCCCGGAATACCATACGTCTCACACCCCTCTCTTCCGCACGCCTCGAGGACCCCCTCATGGCGTACTTGTCATCAATCCGACGATAGATATGTTGTATTATCCTTGCACCTAATGCACGCAAAGAATCCTTGGATCACCTGCCCGCGAAGTATCTGTAACAAGGATAGTCTTGCACCGTCGTGATCACCGCTGCTCTCATATCAAAATATTCTTGTGCAGCGGTGAACCATGTACGGGCTCCGTCTTCCCATAGCATGGCCAACTCCTCTTTCAATAGCGTGAGATACAGATTGATGTCTGTACCAGGCTATTTTGGCCCTTGAACTAGCATACTCATGGTTACGTACTTCTTCTTCATGCACAGCCAGGGGGAGGTTGTAGATCCATACAAACACGGGCCGGGTGCTATGTGTGCTGCTCTGGCTTCCGAACAGATTGAGTCCATCGGTGCTCACGCCCAGCCTGAGGTTCCTTGACTCTTTCCTGAACCGTTGGTAATATTCGAGGTCCAACACCTTCCATTGGCTTGCATCCGAAGGGTGCCTCAGCATTTCCTCCCTTTCTAGATCTTCGTCTTCTGGCCTCTTTCTTTCCACGTGCTAGCGCATCAGCTGTGCTTCCTTAGGTCCACAAAATACCGCTACAGCTGAGGATTTAGAGGGAAGTACCACACCACTTTTCTATGAGCTTTCTTGGTCCCTCTCTTGTATCGAGAGGTCTTGCACACCAGAAATGTGGTCTTCTCTGTGTCCTCGCCCGGTAGATGATGCAATCATTTATGCAGACATGGTATTTCACATGCGGTCGATCGAGAGGGCACATGACTTTCTTGGCCTCAGCGATACTAGCCGGACATGTGTTCCCCTTGGGAAGACGATCATGCCAGAATTCCATGTTGTCGTTGAAGCATTCGTCGGTCATTTTGTGTTTCGCCTTCATCTCTAGAGCCCGGAGCATTACATTTAGACGGGTATCCCTGTCTTTGCATTTGTCAAACAGTGGAGTAACCGCGTCTTTCTCCATTTGCTCTAGCTTAGCTTTCTCTCTAGCGGCAACTCTGGTGTTACTCGTCTCCTTGAGAAGCAGCTCTTGGTAATGAGGGTCTCGCAACCAGCTTGAAGCATGCCCGACACCTTGATCTTCATGTTCCTACCTGGCGCCACCTTGATTAGCTTCATGTTCATGCGCAGCGCCATCTGCTTGATCTTCATCATGTTCATTCCCGATGCCACCTTGTTCTTCATGATCACCTGCCCCGCTGGCATCTTGATCTTCGTCTTCACCATTATTGACATCCTCGTCATCATCTTCATCATCACGTATCCACCGAGTGTAGCCATCCATGAAACCTCGCCAAAGCAGGTGCAACTCCAGCATTTCGCAATCATGCTTTATCAAATACATCAGTTTGCAGTCGTGACACAGACATCTTATCTCCGTCATGTTTGTCCGTGCCATGTCGGCCCTCGCGCATCACATCCACCTATCCACGAGGGGTGTGCTCAGTGGTCAAACCATGGTCGCTTGCATGGTATACAAAGAGCAAAAGAATAATTAGAGCATGGACGTCGAGATTGCCAGAAAAAATTTCCATGACCTACCCTAAAAAGAGGACATCTGCCGGGTGCCAGAAATTTGCCAGAACAGAAATGAATCAATATTCCGGTGAAACATTGGAAACCCAAAATGAAATCCCTGCACAAAACAAAGGAAGCACACGACACAATCTAGTCGGTGTCGCCGACAACACACATACATGCAACAAATACGTTCACGCTTCCTCCAACGATGACTAGGAGTACGAGAGCCGAAGGAGAAGTAAAGTGAGATCTTGTAGATCTAGAAGTGCAAGATCTTTCACATACATATGTGTGTCAACCAGTAGAGGTTTGGCAAAGCTTCTATGGTGAAACAATGGAGAAAATAAGGTGGGGAGGAGGAGGGGGGCGACCAGATCTATCTTTGTGTGGAGGAGAAAACAACAAGTGAGAGAGAGAAGTGACTGGGGTGCATGTGCATGGCAAAAAAGTGGCGAGATTACTCGAGTCGCATCCTACAAAGTATGCGCCTTGTATACATAGAATACCTGAGGCGCATATACCAGATGCGCCTCGAGTGTCTCACGCCTGCCACGCTCTGGGTCCAGATCACTTACTTGAGGCGCATCCCACAGTAATGCGCCTCCACTACTGAGAACTACTAGAGGCGCATATTGTCTAGTGCGCCTCCTATATTGTCGTACCTACCACCACTGGGTCCTCCCACTTTACTCGAGGCGCATCTGCCCCGTATGCGCCTCAAGTAGTTAAACTACTCGAGGCGCATATCGAGTATATGCGCCTCGAGTAAGGGGGGCCATCCAGATCAGGTCCATACATACAATATAGGAGACACATCATTTAGTAATGTGCCTCTAGTATTAGAATACTGGAGTCGCACCGTTTAGGCATGCGCCTTGTATATATAGTGGAGGCGCATATTTTAGGGATGCGCCTCCTATAAGCATGTCTCCTATAGGCTTTTCCCTAGTAGTGAAAGGAGCATATTACTCCCCCATAATGTGATATTCAGTTTTTCTTAATAAGAGGCAAAGCACCCTCAACTAGAGATAATTAATGGACATTTAGAATTTGAATTTCTCATGAGTATGACACACCATATAGTGACTATATAAGCTTGCAATATCAATACTAAGTGGTAGTACTCATGTACATACATTTTAAGGTCTGAGAGATGTGCGAGGCATATCACTCCCCCAAAATGGGATGTTCCATTAACCACTCGAAAAGAGCCAAATAAGATATCATCAAGATGCATTAGAGGCTCAAAACAAAACACACGAGTAAATGATGTGCCAAACACCTAGAAATACTTGAATACACAAAATAAGCAAGCATGAGGCACAACAAATACAAACACATACTTGGTACAAAACCAAAACATGTAAAGGGGCAAGTAACTTACAATATAAAAGACTTGAGTTCGAGTTACCGCAAAGAGGCGCATATGTGGTAGGGAGATGATAATACTTATAGCTTGGGTTGATAAAATATAATAAATGAATATCCCTTAATTCTTCATGAGTTAGCCAAGTCTCCAATGCCCTCCACAAACACCTATTGATCAAGTTTAGCTTGTTGGTCCCCAACCAAGTTTGGTCCTAAGAGGTTAGTCACAATAGGCTTAGCAACCCAAATGGTTCTTTTCTTGACACCACTTTGAGTTCCAACAAACTTGGCAAACACATTGCCATCCTTATCCTTCCCAAGAGAATAATCATCATCAACAATGATAGGGTTAGATAAGGTACCGTTTGAACATGAAGGGGCAAGGGGATCCTTCTCACAACATATGTAGCAACAAGTGCTCCCCTTTCTCTTCTTCATTAATTTCTTGGCTTAGGGAGCCTTATCTTGATTATTCTTGGGAAGTGGCCTAGATTCAACTTGAGGTTGAGATTGGGATTGACCTTGAACTTGTGGCCGCTTCCCTTGTTGCTTCCCACTCTAGTGCTTTTTCTTCAATGGACAAGACCTTACATGATGTCCTCCAACCTTGCACTTGGAGCAAATAATCTTGGCCGAATTCTTGAATTAGTCTTGGCCCTTCTTCTTGTTGCTCTTGGACTTGTTCTTGTAGTTGGAGTTGAATCCAAGTCCACTTGTATCATTGGGGGATTTTTTTCTCACTCAAAATATTATCGAGTGTGGATCTCCCTTCATGAATCTTTTCCAAGTCTTTCTTCAAAGAAGTGACTTGGGCCTTGAGCTCTTTGATTTCCTCTACATGGTTAGTAGAAATAGAGGCACTAGAGGAAGTATAAGCTTCATTGTTAGAGAAAAAAGGCAAAGCATGTAATCCAACACAAGGTTTATCACTAGTATGACTACAAGGATCACTAGGACTAGCACGTGGGAAAATAACATTTTGAGTAGAAGATGTGCTAATATTCAAAAGAGGCTCACAAGATGTTACCTTAGTAATACTTGCCTCATGAGCTAAATTTAGCCCATAATGGGAGATTAGAAGATCATTATGAGATCCCTAGAGCTTTTCGTGACTTTCTTTTCAATTTCATATACTCGCTAGTTAGTAACTCAAGTTGAGCCCTTAGCTCAACATTATCTTTTAGGGTAGATGCTTCAGAAGAAGTAGAGTTAGTAGCACAAGCATCATTAATGGAATTTTCCTTTTCAAGTTCATAAGATTCAATTTTTGTGTGTGAGGAGACAATTAGTGTGCTTCTCCTCGGCAAGCTCTTGCTTAAGGAGATTGAATCTCCGACTCCCATCATCAAGTTGGAGATCCAACTCCTCTATGGTTCCCGTTTGTTTAGTTATGGTGTCCATAATGTGTTTGAGACAAGTAACGGCCTTATTATTACCACGAATAGAGGTACACAAAAAAGTCAACTCAAGCATGAGAGCACTAGTATCCTGATATGTTACAAACGTATCTATAATTTTTGATGTTCCATGCTTGTTTTATATCTACTTTCTTATGTTTTGTCCACACTTTGGAGTATTTTTACACATTTTCTGGAACTAACCTATTAACCAGATGCCATAGTGGCAGTTGCCTGTTTTCTGCTGTTTTTGGTTCCAGAAAAGCCAGAAAATGAATATTCTCGGAATTGGACGGGACAAAAGCCAAAGTCAATATTTCACCGAGGGGAACACGGGCGAAGGCGAGGCGGAGAAGGGCCGAGGGGCGGCCACACCACAGCACGCGGCCGGGCACCCTGCTGGAGGTGGTGTGGGCCCCTGGTACTCTACCGACCTTGCTCCTTCGCCTATATATCACCTCCGGGATGAAAACCCTAAGTGACCCGATCAAAATTCCACGAAAGAGTCTGTAGCCGCCGCCATCTCCATCCCTAGATCGGGAGGGATCTGAAGCTCTTCTCGGCACCCTGCCGGAGGGGAGAGATCACCCTAGAGGCCTTCTTCATCACCATGGCTGCCTCCGGTGTGATGCGTGAGTAGTTCATCCCTAGACTACGGGTCCATGTAGTAGCTAGATGGTTGGTTCTTCTCCTTTGTGCTACCATGTTTAGATCTTGTGAGCTCCGTTCATGATCAAGATCATCTATTTGTAATCATACATGTTGTGTTTGCGGGAATCCAATGGATATTGAGATGCTATTTTAGATTGATTATTGATTCTATCACGTCTTTGTTATTTGTGATTTTGCATGCTTAAAGTTGTTAGTAGCTATCTTGGCCGAGTAGATGCTAGCAACTCCAAGAGGGAGTATTTATGCTCGATAGTGGGTTCATGCCTCTAGTAATCTGGGGAAGTGACAGAAATCTCTAAGGTACTAGATGTGTTGTTGCTACTAGGGAGAAAACAGCAATCCTTTGTTCATAGAACAATTGTATTTTTTACTTTACACACTTTGCTTAATGCAATTATGTTGCTTGCAATTTAATACTGGAGGGGGTTCGGATGATAACCTGAAGGTGGATTATTAGTCATAGATGCAGTTGGATTATGGTCTATGTGTAATGTTGTAATGCCCAATCAAATATCATAGGAGTCAAGATGATTAGTATATGCATGTATGCTTTCTCGGTGTCTGTCAATTGGCCCGATGTAATTTGTTCACCCAACATGTCATCTATCTTAAGGAGAATCACCACTAGTGAACTATGGACCCCGGTCCATTCTTTACTATCAATCTACAATATACTATTTATTGTTTTCTGTTTACTTTCTACAAGCAATTACTATCTTCCACACAATATGTTTTATCATTTGTTTTCAGCAAAACCGGTGATATTGACAACCTCACTGTAAGTTGGGGGCAAAGTTCCGTGGTTGTGTTGTGAAGGATTCCAAGTTGGAAACAACACCTTGGAGGTGTTTCTTTCCTTCTACTGTTTTGATAACCTTGGTTTCATAACTGAGGGAAAACTTGTTGCTGTGCTCATCATACCTTCCTCTTGGGGTTCCCCAACGAGCTCGATATATTTTGAGCCATCAAGCTATTTTTCTGGCGTCGTTGCCGGGGAGTCAAGGACATCTTCACAAGGGGAGACCCTCATAACCAATATCTTTACTTTACTTTGTTTTATTTGTTTTGCTTAGTTTATTTTTGCTTTGTTTGCTTGTTTCTTTCTTTCTCAAAAACACAAAAAAAATTAGTTTTACTAGTTTGCTTCTTTATATTAAAACACACAAAAAATGACTACTCTTGAAAACACTAAGTTGTGTGACTTCACTAGCACCAACAGCAATGATTTCATGTGCACACCTATTGCTCCACCTGTTCCTAAAGCTACTTTCTTTGAAATTAAACCTGCTTTACTCAATCTTGTTATGAAAGAACAATTTTCTGGTATTGGTACTGAAGATGGTGTTGCTGATCTTAATAACATTGTTGAACTTTGTGAGATGCAAAAACATAGGGATATAGATGGAGATATTATTAAGCTTAAATTGTTTCCTTTCTCTTTGAGAGGAAAAGGTAAAGAAAGGTTGCAATCCCTAACTAGAAATAGTATTGATTCTTGGACTAAATGCAAAGATGCTTTCATTGGAAAATACTATCCTCCTGCTAAGATTATATCTATGAGAAGTGAAATAATGAAATTTAAACAATCTGATAATGAACATTGCTCAAGCTTGGGGAAGAATGAAATCTTTGGTAAAGAATTGTCCCACTCATGGACTGACTGCTTGGATGACTATCCAAACCTTTTATGCAGGACTGAATTATTCTTCAAGAAATCTGCTAGATTCTGCTGCTGGAGGTACCTTTATGACCATTACTTTGGGTGTTGCAACAAAGCTTCTGGCTAATATGATGGTTAACTATTCTTAATGGCACACTAAGAGAGCTCCACAAGGTATGAAGGTAAATTCTGTTGAAGAGACCTCTTCCTTGAGTGATAAAATTGATGTTATTATGTCTATGCTTGTTAATGGGAAAGCTCATATTGATCCAAATCATGTTCCCTTAGCCTCTTTGGTTGCTCAAGAAGAGCAAATTGATGTGAACTTTATAAGAAATAATAATTTTAGCAACAATGCCTACAAGAATAATTTTGGTAATAACAACTATAGGCCATATCCTCCCAATAATGGCAATTCTTATGGAAATTCCTACAACAATAATAGAAGTGCACCCTCTGAACTTGAAGTTATGCTTAAAGATTTCATTAATAAACAAACTGCTTTCAATAAAACTATTGAGGAAAAACTCTCCAATGCTGAAAGAAATATAGCATCATTGTCTGAAGTACAATCTTCTTTGAACAAAATGGCTGCTAAACAAGAAACTATTGAAAATCCTTTTGCTGCTACTAATGCCATACAAGTAAGAATTGATGAAAATGTTAGACTATTAGCTGAATTGCATGCTAAGTGGGAAAGAGAAGATGAAATTTCTAGAAATATTAGTATTTCTACTATCACTACCACTAATGCTGAAGCTAGTAAACCCAATGGAACCTTTTATAATAAAAATACTGAAATTCTTCGAAACATGGGAAACAATAGCTCTACTACTTTAGATGATAAGTATGATTTTGATCTTGATGGTTGCAATATCTCTGAAGTACTTATGTTCCTATAAAAGCTTGCTAAAAGTCCTAATGCTAGTGCTATGAATATGGCCTTTACAAAACACATTACTGATGCTCTCATAAATATTAAAGAAGAAAAGATGAAACATAAAGCTTCTATTCCTATGAAACTAGAAGATGGTTGGGAACCCATCATTAATATGAAAGTAAATGATTTTGATCTCAAAGCTTTATGTGATCTTGATAGTAGTGTTTCTATTATGCCTAGAAAGATTTATGAAATGCTTGATTTTCCACCATTGGAAGATTGTTATTTAAATGTCCCACTTGATGATAATGCTAAAAAGAAACTCATGGGGAGTATCAATGATGTTATTATTATGGTTAACAATGCCTATGTCCCCGTTGATTTCTATGTTTTGGATGTTGAATGCAATGCTTCTTGTCCTATTACTTTGGGAACACCTTTTCTTAGAACTGTTGGTGCCATTATTGATATGAAAGAAGGCACCATTAAATATCAACTCCCACTCAAGAAAGGTATAGAACACTTCCCTAAGAAGAGCGAGAAGATTCCTTTTGCCTCTCCTATTAAAATGAAATTTGCTCTTAATGCTTCTTCATTTGAGAATACTTGATTCTTTTCTTGCTTCTTATGCCTAACTTAAAGGCGTTAAAGAAAAGTACTTATTGGGAGATAACCCAAAAGTTTTAGTTGAGTCTTGGAAGTTATTGCTTCAGTAATAACCTCTCCTTATCATTTTTGTGTGGTCTTTGTGCCAAGAGTAACCTCTAATGAGAGAGAAGTAATGCTTGGGAAAGTTGCTGTCCCAAAATAGATTTTTGTGCTTTGCTGAAAAAATTCGTGAAACATCTCTATACATTGCTTTGAGCTATGATTTTTTGTGATTCTAACCCAGGTTGTTATCCAACTTTGTTTAGTTCAACACTTTTCGATTTGAGTAACAGAAGGTCTTCGAAAAAATCGGTTTCTACCTGCTGGTCTGTTTTGATAGATTTTTGCCATTATTTGCATTTGCTCCTTATTGATTCCTTTTTGGGTTCTTTTTGGGGAAATTGAGCTTTTTGAGGGAATTACTATAGTAGCTTGTGTCTTTAGTGAAAGTTATGTTGTTTTACACCTAAAACCCCAAAGGTCTATTATCTTTTGAACATACTAATGTTGCTAATGAAGATTGTGTGAAGTTTTGTATGAAGGAAAAATTTCAGGTGTAAGGAAGAGTAATAGAATGAGATGAAGAATGGACAAAAGCTCAAGCTTGGGGATGCCACCCCGTGTCACCCCAAGAAATATCCAATAAGTACAAGCGTCAAAGCTTGGGGATGTCCCGCATTCATCAATAAAAAAATCTCAGGTTTCTTCCAAACACTTCATTTTTATTGTTTCATGCACAGGTGTGTTGTTCTTGGAGCGTCTTCGTTTTCTGTTTTTAGTTTTCGTTTGGTTAGTTTGCTTGAATAAGTTGGTTGGACCCCCGAATTCATGCATTAGTTTTCAAATAGGTTGGTTTGGATTGGAAAAGAGTAGGAAAGTTCATGCTTAAGTGGTAAAAAGGAGCTTGTTTTTGACTGTGGCCTATGCTTTGTCATGTCATGATTTATATTGTTTTGGATTTATGCTTAGTGATTTTTTCTGTAGCATGACATGTTATAAACAATTGAGATTTCTTAATGTGTCTTGAAAGAATCATGCATTGTGTTAGCATATTAATGCATAGTATTGTGGTATTCTTCTTTGATGCTTTATTTGGGTTGACTTGGCGCATGCTCACACCATGCTAAGACTACACCAAGTCACCATAGCCTCTATGATCCTTTAGTTTTTGACTTGTAATATCACTTTATGCTTTAATTAACGATGTTTTGTCGCTTTGCATGATTATGGCCATTATTGCTCTCTTAGTTGGTCGCTCCCAGTATTTTGCTAGCCTCCATTACCAAGTATGAGTTCCACTCATGCATCCAACTCCAAATAAAACCAAGTTATTCCAAAGAGTCCACCATACCTACCTATTAGCAATTGCTATTCCAAGTATATTCATGTTTTTATCTACCTTCCGAATTAAACTTGTTATGTGAAAATTAGTGATTAAAGCTCTCACGAACTTGATGGCACACTTTACTTTTCTTTCCCCTAATAAACTTGAACCATTGTGTCATCTATGTTGTATATGCTTGCACTTATACGTTGGGAATTAGTAGAACCATGTTGTCATGGGGAACGCTTTCAACATTGCACTTGTACATTGTACCCAGTTGATATCATGCTCTTTTGTTTATGGATGTCGTCGGTGTGAAATGAAAGGGGATCTTGTAAGTCCATGGAGTTATGTATGTGTGTTAGAGAAATATCACGACCCGGGATCAGGGTTAGACAAATACCAGATCTTCATCTGACATAAGCCTAACCTCGAGCTCGAAGCGTGTAGGGAATAATTTGGTAACATTACAGAACATACAAACCATACATTATTAAGGTACGCTCTTAGCAGAGCTGCATACAAGTATTACAAACCAGGGGTCGAAGATCCAACAAACACCAAGCAACGGAAGAAAATAAGTTGTTCTAAACAACAAACTTGGCAAACAGCCTAAGAGGCCTTGAACATAAGCAAACGACCCTTCCATAGATCCTAGGTTGCTGCCAGGGAACCCCAACTACTCGTCGACATCAACGTAGAAACCACCTTCTGTGGGAATAGCTTCATCTGTAGAAAAACATCAATGTAGCAAGGCTGAGTACAGGATGTACTCTGCAAGACTTAATAACCTACAATACATGCTTGGTTTAGAAAAGCTTTCTATGGTTACTTTGCAAAAGCCAGCTTTATTTGAAAACAAGAGAGAGACGAGGCTCGTCTAATCAGATCATTTCCAAAAAGGGTAAGAAGACTACACTATAGTTCCTCATATTGCCTTCATCATCATCTGAGAACCTTTCAACTTGGATACCCCCTCAAAGAACCCGGAGGAAGTATTCCAGAGCACTCTTTAGTCGCCAAGTTTTAACATTAGGTTATAGTTCTCTATAATCGTCACATCCGTTCCCAAGTCGTCCATAACCATGGACACGGCTTTTCGAAAAGATTATAACCCTGCAGGGGTGCACAACTTTACCCACACGTACCAACCGACTCTTAATGCCAAATTATTAGCCCTCTTCCTTGGAAGGCCGGCAGAGGGTGGTTAACCACAACCTTTACATTGCTTTCGTCGAGACCATGAGTCATGACCTAAGGAGATGCCGCCGTAACGGGTCAAGTCCTGAAGCCGGTCCCTAGAGATGTGAACAGGGTTTGAGATTACGGAGGCCATGCCTCTCCCATTCTCTGCCATGCTTACCTACCTGTATGAATGCACCTCCTCCACCTCCTTCGAGAACAACCAGAATGCATATGCCGAATGGAATTCTTGAACTATGTGACTCATGAAATCTACTAGGAAAGTTAGTGAGTCGAGGGGGTTTCCAGGACCCCATGTGGTTGTACGCTCATCTTGGTTCAAGAGGCAAGAACTCAGGTCCTAAGGATGGCTAGCATGGGACTACAAAAACCACACCCAACGTGGCCTCCCATACCTGCCTTAGCATGTTTACTAACCATCTCCGATCATATCTCAACATCCTAACAAACTAGGTTCATCGTATCTCCGATGCATCATCTGGATGGATCGGTCTTGTAATACTAAGCATGGCTAAGCTTGATTGAAATATGGCACTAGCAATGCTCATAAGCTGAACCCTAGTTATGCTAGGAGCGGTGGATCGGTATCTTGGTGTACAAAGGAAACATGCAACAGATAGGATACTCTATCTTAAACAAAAGACCACATTGGAATCGTACGCATATAGCGAGAATGAAATACTTTAGAAACATAGGTTCAGAATGATGGGGCTACGCTTTCCTTGTCCGTCGTTGAAACGGTACTGCTCTTTGGTGGCGTTGACTTCAGGTTCGGGATCTGTTCCTATTCACGAAGAACCTACACCGGAAAGAAGGAGCAACAATCAACACATGGCATATGTGCAATGCTCAAGCAAGGATGATGATATGACAAGTTAAATTGTGTTAAAATGACACCCTAAGAGATGCTTGGCAAATTAAACGGGGTCCGAGGGGTCCAAACCCTAATTTGGAGAAACCCCGGATGCATATGAGAGGAGTTATTTTGTTCTCCTAATTAAACGTGTCATGTAAGTTGATTAACAATGCATGATTATGAGTCTATTGGATAGATCTGATTTTTCTAAACATTTTGATATATTATTTGTATTTTTCTGACTTAAAATGAATTAGTTATGATTTTTCCCATTTTTAATCCATTTTTAAATCATTTTTAAATAAATATTTTTTTTGGAATATTATTAAATATCTTACAACCTGGACCCACATGTCATATATTTAATCATTTCATAAAACCTTTCCTAAAAGATTAAATATCTTATAGGTAGGGCCCACCTGTAAGGTATTTTCATTTAATGAAATAATTACAGAAAATACTAAGTAAAATAAATGGAATAATGACATCATGATGATGTCATGATGGCATCACCCATGGAGGAGCTCCCAGGTCGAGCTCGAATCTGAGGATTCCGAGCGCGCCTGGACGCACGAGTGCGCGTGTTGGAAAGAGGGGGGGGGAGATGGGGAGGCGAATGGTGGTGGCGCCACCAGGAAATGGTCGCCGGAGCACCGTTTCCGACGAGGATGAACATCGGCGGCTATGGTTGCTCGGCGGCAGGGCGACATGGAGCGAGAAGGAGAGATTGGAGGGCACTAGAAGGTGCAGGAGCTCACTGCGAGCGTGAAGGCAGGGTCGGCGAAGCGAGGGGATCTCAGGCGGAGGAGAATCGACGGCATGACTGCGACGGCCGATGGTGAGGGGAAGCTCGATTCCAGCGAGGTGGGACCTTCCCGGCTTGCACGCTTCGATAGGGAGACCGAGGACAGCAAGGCAGAGCTCGTGGGGACCTCAGCTGGGCGAGGGGTGGTCGGTAACGGCGGGGAAAACGTCGGCCGGCGAGCTAGGGTATCGGGCTCCGACTGGAAGAGGAATAGAGAGGAAGAGGAAGAAGAACTGGGCACGGCTAGGGTTCTCTGCGGCGGTCGGGGTCTTGTAGGCGGCCAAGAGCGTCGGTGGCACGCATCTTGGCGTGGCCGCGGCGGCGGACGACATCGCCGGCGACAGCGAGGCAATGATTCGTTGTTGACGAAGACGACATGGTCTTGAAGCGGTGTCAGACTAAGTGGGCCACACACAGGCGGGCTGGGCTCTGATGAAGCGGCAAATAGGAGAGAGAGGGAGGTGGGCTTCAACCCAGATTAGGTTAGAAACTAGTTTTTCTTCCAGAAATCTTTTTATTTTTCTGTTTTTCTATTTTCCAATTGTATTTCCATTTCTTTTCTGTTTTGTATATTTCCAAAATACAAGAACTGTTGTACACATATTAAAATACTTCAGGGGCACTTATAATCAATTTGGGCTCCAAACCTTTTATAGTTTTTGAATTTCAAAACTATTTTGAATTGATTTGAGAGAGGGGAAAACTAGGGCTTTATTTTGTCTCTTGATTAGAACCAAGTGCAGATGTAATGCATGGATGTAATGCTCACAAACATGTTGTTTATTTATTACACATAGAGGTGATATGTTACAAGAAACGCCTGGGCCGCTGATCTAATCCATGCCTAATCATGGTGGAAACCTGCAGCGTAACCATAATGAGTAATCTATGAAGCATTCTTCTTATAAAACAAAGAGATAGAGATAGATAAAAATAAAAAAAGATGAGAAAAGAGGGAGAGAAAAAAAGCACCATTTTCCCATGGTAAATAAGAAGATTGCTGAGATGCTCGTTGTCTGCTTGCCTTGTCATTTTGATATGGGGATTCTTCAGTATCATCGGGAAAGGGGTACCCTGTTGGTGGTTCTCTATGATACACATGTACTTACTATGACAAGAACTTACTAGTAACTAAACTTGAGTAGCATGAGGAGCGGCCCTCGTATTCAAGGGACATGAGATTACCAACTTATACTTTGTCAAGCATATACTTCATAGTTTGTTCACTTTAACCTTAATCACTTCAAGATGCTTATGATAGGGGCAATGAGAGCTGAAAGCTAATAAGTACCATAATTTTTGGAATCTCTTTATGAGACTTGAATCCCTGCTTCCTTCAATGAAGGCCTTTCTTTTACTTTTATGTTGAGTCTCCATCTTCTATCTTTATGCACCTACTGAGAGAGCATAGTGGCCATTCTTAGTTTAATGTGCATTGTCCCAAGACTTGTTGATTGATGCGTAACTTTGATATTGCTTGTTCTTAAACTATTTGTATCTAGTCACCCTTATGAACTTTGAAGGTGTCCTATGCATTTATGTTTGCTACACTATAAGGGACAAGTTGAATACAATTCTCATTATGTTTTCTTTATGTGAAACAAACAAGCGTCTTGCAAAGCATTGTTATTCATGAATCTTTTGTTTGTACCTTTTCATGCTACAACATAGTTGCTATGTCTTATTTTTAGAACTATATCTTTCATGCTATGTTAAAGAACTATGATCCCAGCTATCAATGTTTTACAAATACTTTGATCAAGATTATGATGGTGCATGTCACCTCAAAAATTATTCTTTCTTTTTATCACTTACCTACTCGAGGACGAGCAGGAGTTAAGCTTGGGGATGTTGATACGTTGCAAACGTATCTATAATTTTTGATGTTCCATGCTTGTTTTATATCTACTTTCTTATGTTTTGTCCACACTTTGGAGTATTTTTACACATTTTGTAGAACTAACCTATTAACAAGATGCCATAGTGCCAGTTGCCTATTTCTGCTGTTTTTGGTTCCAAAAAAAGCCAGAAAATGAATATTCTCGGAATTGGACGGGACAAAAGCCAAAGTCAATATTTCACTGAGGGGAACACGGAGCCAGGAGACGAGACGGAGAGCGGCCAGGGACCAGCCACACCACCTGGTCGTGCGGCCAGGCCTGGCCCGCGCCTGGGGGTGGTGTGGGCCCCTGGTACTCCACCGACCTTGCCCCTTCGCCTACATATCGCCTTCGGGACGAAAACCCTAAGTGACCCGATCAAAATTCCACGAAAGAGTCTGTAGCCACTGCCATCTCCATCCCTAGATCGAAAGGGATCTGAAGCTCTTCCCAGCACCCTGTCGGAGGGGAGAGATCACCCTGGAGGCCTTGTTCATCACCATGGCTGCCTCTAGTGTGATGCATGAGTAGTTCATCCCTGGACTACGGGTCCATGTAGTAGCTAGATGGTTGGTTCTTCTCCTTTGTCCTACCATGTTTAGATCGTGTGAGCTCCGTTCATGATCAAGATCATCTATTTGTAATCATACATGTTGTGTTTGCGGGGATCCGATGGATATTGAGATGCTATTTCAGATTGATTATTTATTTTATCATGTCTTTGTTATTTGTGATCTTGCATGCTTAAAGTTGTTAGTAGCTATCTTGGACGAGTAGATGCTAGAAACTCCAAGAGGGAGTATTTATGCTCGATAGTGGGTTCATGCCTCTAGTAATCTGGGAAGTGACAGAACTCTCTAAGGTACTAGATGTGTTGTTGCTACTAGGGAGAAAACATCAATCCTTTGTTCATAGAACAATCGTACTGTTTAGTTTACACACTTTGCTTAATGCAATTATCTGTTGCTTGCAATTTAATACTGGAGGGGGTTCGGATGATAACCTGAAGGTGGATTATTAGTCATAGATGCAGTTGGATTACGGTCTATGTATAATATTGTAATGCCCAATCATATCTCATTGGAGTCAAGATGATTAGTATATGCATGTATGCTTTCTCGGTGTCTGTGAATTGCCCAGCATTTGTTCACCCAACATGTCATCTATCTTAAGGAGAATCACCACTAGTGAACTATGGACCCCGGTCCATTCTTTTACTATTAATCTACAATCTACTATTTACTGTTTTTGTTTACTTTCTACAAGAAATTACTATCTTCCACACAATACGTTTAATCCTATGTTTTCAGCAAAACCGGTGAGATTGACAACCTCACTGTAAGTTGGGGGCAAAGTTTTGTGGTTGTGTTGTGCAGGATTCCAAGTTGGAAACAACACCTTGGAGGTGTTTCCTTGCTCCTACTGGTTCGATAACCTTGGTTTCATAACTGAGGGAAAACTTGTTGCTGTGCTCATCATACCTTCCTCTTGGGGAACCCCAACGAGCTCGATATATTTTGAGCCATCATATCCTCATCAATGTCATCATCACTATCATCATTATCATTGCTATTATCTTTAGAAGATATGTTGGGATCCAAAGTAGAAGATACCTTTGATCCTCTTGCCATAAGGCATATGTGAGCACGGGAGGATGAAGATAAGGATATTCTTGAATCTTCATTCATGATCGTGTCTTGCTCCATAGAATGTTTGATTTCCTGTACATTGTTAGATAAACAACTAGAGGAAATAGAAGTATTTTGTTCATGGGAGGAAGGCAAATCAAGCATATCATCTACACTAGTACTCAAATAATTTGTAGACGATATGCAAGGACTAGCAACACAAGGGGATATAGCATTGATACATTGATAACGTATCCATAATTTTTGATGTTCCATGCTTGGTTTTTATCTACTTTCTTGTGTTTTGTCCACACTTTGGAGTACTTTTTATACACTTTCTTGGACTAACCTATTAACGAGATGCCACAATGCCAGCTGCCTGTTTTCTGCTGTTTTTGGTTCCAGGAAAGTCAGAAAATGAATATTCTCGGAATTGGACGGGACAAAAGCCAAAGTCAGTTTTTCACCGAGAGGGACATGGAGCTAGAATACGAGACGGAGAGGGGCTAGAGGGCCGCCACACCACCTGGCCACACGGCCAGGCCTGGCCCACGCCAGGGGGTGGTGTGCCCACCTAGGGCACCCCCTCGGCCTCCCCTTTCGCCTATAAGATGCCTCCGATACAGAAACCCTAAGTACCTGAACAAAATTCCACGAAAGAGTATGTAGCCACCGTCATCTCCATCCCTAGATCAGGAGGGATCTGAAGCTCTTCCCGGCACCCTGCCATAGGGGAGAATTCACCCTGGAGGCCTTCTTCATCACCATGCAAGCCTCCGGTGTGATGCGTGAGTAGTTCATCCTTGGACTACGGGTCCATGTAGTAGCTAGATGGTTGGTTCTTCTCCTTTGTGCTACCATGTTTAGATCTTGTGAGCTCCATTCATGATCAAGATCATCGATTTGTAATCCTACATGTTGTGTTTGCGGGGATCCGATGGATATTGAGATGCTATTTCAGATTGATTATTGATTCTATCATGTCTTTGTTATTTGTGATCATGCATGCTCTCTGTTGTGAGTAGATATCTTGGCCGAGTAGATGCTAGCAACTCCAAGAGAGAGTATTTATGCTCGATAGTGGGTTCATGCCTCTAGTAATCTGGGGAAGTGACATAAATCTCTAAGGTACTAGATGTGCTATTGCTACTAGGGAAAAAACAACAATCCTTTATTCATAGAACAATCGTATTGTTTACTTTACACGCAATGCGTAATGCAATGATCTATTGCTTGCAATTTAATACTAGAGGGGGTTCGGATGATAACCTGATGGTGGATTATTAGTCATAGATGCAGTTGGATTACGGTCTATGTATAATGTTGTAATGCTCAATCAAAACTCATAGGAGTCAAGATGATTAGTATATGCATGATTGCTTTCTCGATGTTTGTTAATTGCCCCGCTTTAATTTGTTCACCCAACATGTCATCTATCTTAAGGAGAGACACCACTAGTGAACTATGGACCCTGATCCTTTCTTTTACCATCAATCTACAACTGTTTACTGCTTTCTGTTTACTTTTTGCAAGCTTTTACTTTCTTCCACACAATACGTTTAATCCTTTGTTTTCAGCAAAACCGGTGAGATTGACAACCTCACTATAAGTTGGGGGCAAAGTTCTGTGGTTGCGTTGTGCAGGATTCCAAGTTGGCAACAACAGCTTGGAGGTGTTTCTTTGCTCCTACAGGTTCGATAACCTTTGTTGCATAACTGAGGGAAACTTACTGTTGTGCTCATCATACCTTCCTCTTGGGGTTCCCCAACGAGCTCGACATCAACCACGAGCCAACAAGTATTTTTCTGGCGCCATTGCCGGGGAGTCAAGGACATCTTCACAAGGGGAGTCCCTCATAACCAATCTCTTTACTTTATTGTTTTATTTTTTCTTAGTTTATTTTTGCTTAGTTTGCTTGTTTCTTTAACAAAAACACACAAAAAATAGTTTTACTAGTTTGCTTTCTTTATTAAAAAACAGAAAAAAATGACTACTCTTGAAAATACTAAGTTGTGTGACTTCACTAGCACCAACAACAATGATTGCATGTGCACACCTATTGCTCCACCTGTTTCTAAAGCTACGTTCTTTGAAATAAAACCTGCTTTACTCAATCTTGTTATGAGAGAACAATTTTCTAGCATTGGTAATGAAGATGCCGCTGCTCATCTAAATAACTTTGTTGAACTTTGTGAGATGCAAAAGCATAGGGATATAGATGGAGATATTATTTATCTTAAATTGTTTCCTTTCTCTTTGAGAGGAAAAGCTAAAGAATGGTTGCAATCCCTAACAAGAAATAGTATTGATTCTTCGACTAAATGCAAAAATGCTTTCATTGGAAAATACTATCCTTCTGCTAAGATTATATCTATGAGAAGTGAAATAATGAAGTTTAAACAATCTGATAATGAACATGTTGCTCAAGCTTGGGAAAGAATGAAATCTTTGGTAAAGAATTGTCCCACTCATGGACTGACTGCTTGGATGATTATCCGAACCTTTTATGCAGGATTGAACTATTCTTCAAGAAATCTATTGGATTCTGCTGCTGGATGTACCTTTATGACCATTACTTTGGGTGCTGCAACAAAGCTTCTGGATAATATGATGGTTAACTATTCTGAATGGCACACTGAAAGAGCTCCACAAGGTAAGAAGGTAAATTATGTTGAAGAAACCTCCTCCTTGAGTGATAAAATTGATGTTATTATGTCTATGCTTGTTAATGGGAAAGCTCATATTGATCCAAATCATGTTCCCTTAGCCTCTTTAGTTTCTCAAGAAGAGCAAGTTGATGTGAACTTTATAAGAAATAATAATTTTAGCAACAATGCCTATAGGAATAATTTTGGTAATAATAACTATAGGCCATATCCTCCCAATAATGGTAATGCTTATGGAAATTCCTACAACAATAATATGAGTGCTCCCTTTGAACTCGAAGTTATGCTTAAATATTTTATTAGTAAACAAAATGCTTTCAATAAAACTATTGAGGAAAAACTCTCTAATGCTGAAAGAAATATAACATCATTGGCTGAAGCTCAATCTTCTTTGAATAAAATGGCTACTAAACCTGAATCTATTGATAATCCCTTTGCTGCTACTAATGCTATACAAGTTAGAATTGATGCAAATGTTAGACTATTAGCAGAATTGCATGCTAAGTGGGAGAGAGAAGATGAAATTTCTAGAAACATTAGTGTTTCTACTATCACTACTACTAGTGTTGAGGCTAGTAATAGCTCTGCTACTTTAGATAATAATTATGATTTTGATCTTGATGCTTGCAATATCTCTGAAGTAATTAAGTTCCTACAAAAGCTTGTTAAAAGTCCTAATGCTAGTGCTATGAATATGGACTTTACAAAACACATTACTAATGCTCTCATAATAATTAAAGAAGAAAAGATGAAACAAGAAGATGGTTGGGAACCCATCATCAATATGAAAGTGAATGATTTTGATTTTAAAGCTTTATGTGATCTTGATAGTAGTATTTCTATTATGCCTAGAAGGATTTATGATATGCTTGATTTGCCACCATTAGAAGATTGTTATTTGAATGTCCCACTTGATGATAATGCTAAAAAGAAACTCATGGGGAGTATTAATGATGTTCTTATTATGGTTAACAATGCTTATGTCCCCATTGATTTCTATGTTTTGGATGTTGAATGCAATGCTTCTTGTCCTATTACTTTGGGAAGACCTTTTCTTAGAACTGTTGGTGGCATTATTAATATGAAAGAAGGCACCATTAAATATCAACTCCCACTCAAGAAAGGTATAGAACACTTCCCTAAGAAGAGAGAGAAGATTTCTTTTGCCTCTCCTATGAAAACAAAATTTGCTCTTAATGCTTCTTCATTTGAGAACACTTGATGCTTTTCTTGATTCTTATGCCTAACTTAAAGGCGTTAAAGAAAAGTACTTATTGGGAGATGATACGTCCATTTTGCATCACTATTCTATATCATAATTTACTGTTATTCATTGATATATTTCATATTAAGAAATGATACTTATGTTATTTCATTTGTTTTTGCATGGTTGATGACTTTTGGAGCATGGACCGCTGCAGTCAGGATTCTGATGGAAAAGGTGCTGTTTGGAGGCAAAATTCGCGAAGATCAGAAAATCCAGGAAAATACATGGAAAATTCTATTTTTCCAGAAGACGAAGAATGCCAGAAGGGGAAGTGGAGATGGGCCACAGGGGGCCCACACCACCCCCTGGCGCGGGCAGCCCTAGGTCGCGCCAGTAGGAGGTGTGGCCGCCCTGGCCTACTCTAGGCTCTCCCCTATGACGTATATTATCCTCCCAAAACCCTAAGACTCAGGGAGCAACCACAGAAAGATTCTGCCGCCTCTGTTGGGCGGAAAACACCGAGAGAGAAAGATCTCTCCAGCAGACAGAATTCTGCCGGGGAAATTCCTTCCCGGAGAGGGGAGATCGTCGCCATCAACACCACCATCAAGCTAGACTTCATCGCGATCATCATCATCACCACCATCATCTCCACCAGCACCATCATCACCACTTCATACCACTGTAACAATTGGGTTGAATCTTGCATAGTTCTTAGGGGAAACTTTCCCGGTGTTGATTACTCCTTGTAGTTGATGCTATTGAGTGAACCATTGAATTATCGTTTATGCCCAGATTGTTACATATCATTATATCATCTCTGATCATGATCATTATTAAGGAAACTTCTACTATGAGTATTGTTTACTTCGGTTAGTTGCTTTATTTTTGTTATGGATAATTCGCTGAGTTTCTTATTTGGTAATGCTACTACCACTGCTAAGGTAGTAGATGAACCACCACCCGCTGAGAATGATAC
Organism: Avena insularis; assembly: GCA_023614405.1. Classification (NCBI taxonomy): domain Eukaryota; kingdom Viridiplantae; phylum Streptophyta; class Magnoliopsida; order Poales; family Poaceae; genus Avena; species Avena insularis. The sequence goes on from CM042684.1 coordinate 358,233,106, forward strand.
TTTTAAAATACCTACAAGAATTATTGATCGTGTTATGGATAACTACTATGTTGGGGATGGAATTGTCCATCCCAGTGATCATTTACTCTTTATACACGAATTATGCGGGTTGTTCAAGTGTGCAGGTATTACTACAGATCAAGTTAAGAAGAAGTTATTCTCATTATCGCTGAAAGGAAGAGCTGAGGAATGGTATAAGCTGTTGAAGAATGGTCAAGCTCTGGTATGGGAGGAAATAGTGCCTCTCTTTTATTCAAAGTTTTATCCTCCTAGTGAGATTCATAAAGATCGGAATCAAATATACAACTTTTGGCCTCTTGATGGAGAGAGTACAGCTCAAGCTTAGGGGAGATTGAAGTTACTAATTCTCAAATGTCCCATTGATGAGCTCCCCAACAATATTATTATCAATAACTTTTATGCATGGCTTTCTCTTCATGATAAGGATTTATTGGATGCTTCTTGTGCTGGATCATTCACTCGCATGGAAGAAGAAGCTAAATGGGATCTTCTGAAGCATGGGAGAATGACAAAGGAAGAAAGTCAGGTATAAATTATGATTATGAATGCATTGATCTTTTATGGGAACTGATAACTTTCAAAATATTAAAAATTCTTATGGTCTAGACTCTCAAGCTATTGCTTCTTATTTTAAGGCTTTTGCTTCCTACATTGAAGTGCCTAAAAAGAAGTGGAATAAGTATCATGAACCTTATAAAGATATTGCTAAGAGTGTTCCTGCAAGAAATACTGAAGTTTATACTGCTAATCATGTTTTACCTGAACCTTACATTGAGAAAATGCCTTTCCCAGTTAAGATAAAGGAACATTCTATGATATCTAGTATGTATAATGAAAGTACAAATAAAGCTGTTGAACCTAATAAAAAATGGTTTATGAACCCACAATAGCAAATGTGAAAGATTTTGTTACTAAATATGTAGAAGAGGGACACACTATCCTTTGTAAGGATACCTCTAATATTGTTTCACAAAGTAGTGTGATGAGAACTAGTATTCCTACGTTTTCTGTTAGAATAAGTGATCATTGTTACGATGGTCCTTGTGATAGTTATATTGTTAAGTTTATGCATGATGCTGAAAGTTATTATGAGAGAGGGAAAAATGTTCTTATGTATCTCAATAATATCAAGTTTCCTCGTTTTATGCTGAAAGTTTTTATGTTGCACTTCTTTTACCTTCCTATGCTAGTAGCCTCTGGTTTCAACAATTTGTTTGTTTACAAAATTCCCTTGCATAGGAAGTGGGTTAGACTTAAACGTGTGTATTTTTGCTTCTTAATACTCTCTTTCACTTCAATTCAAATTCCTAAGTGAGCATCATCAAAATTATCATGCCCATCTTAATGGCTATAAAGAAAGAGCTTTTTGGGAGGCAACCCAATTTATTTGTGTTTTCAGTTTGTTTTTGTTTGAGTCTTGGAAGTTATTACTTCGGTAATAACCTCTCCTTATCCTTTTTTTTTGGTTTTTGTGTCAAGATCAACCTCTAATGAGAGAGAGAAGTAATATTTGGGGAAGTTGCTGTCCCGAAACAGATTTTTGTGCTTCACCATAAAGATTTGTGAGAGATCTCTGTATGAGAGATTGAGCTGTAATTTTTTGTGACTTTGCCCCAGGTTGTTATTTAACTTTCGTTAGTTTTGCACATTTTGATTTGAGCAACAGAAGATTTTCGAAAAAATTGATCTTTACCTGTTGGTCTATTTTGACAGATTTTGCCACTCTTGCATTTGCTTCTTTAATCAATTTCCTTTTTGAATTCTTTTTGGGTTTTCGGAAGGAGTTGCTACAGTAGCTTATGGTTTGATGGTTTTTAGTTGAAGTTGAACTCAAAAGGTTTTATCACTTCACTTATACTAATGTTGCTAATGAGAACTGTGTGAAGTTTTGTGTGAAAGAGATTTCCCGGTAGTGGAGGTAATGGTGTAATAAGGAAGAGAAAGGTTTCATGACTCAAGTAATAAGTGTATGAAGATGAAGATATTGATGTTATTCAAGTGGTGATTCCGGAAGAATCTATCAAAGACCAAATTCAGAGACCTGCAGAGACCATTTTCAAATAGGTAACAGTTTTGGTAAGAAAAGTTCCGCGAAAATACTATCCAACTATATTTTTGCAGTTTTTTAGTCAATAAGGAAAGGTACAAAGCGAAAGAGGGACGGAAACGGAGGCAGGGTGGCTCACACCACCCTATGGCGTGGGCCCACCCCTGGCCGTGCCACCAGGTGGTGTGGCCACTCCGGACTCCGCCTCCAACTCGTTTTCTCCCAGTACCTTCCTTTTGCTATAAAACTTCGTAATATATAATCCCCTGGATCCCCCAAGGTTCGTATATCGTGTTCTCGTCATGTTTTTGTTTCGATCTGTTTCTGCCAGGAACTATTCTTGAAAGCTTAGAAGCACAATGGTGTTCGCCAAGGATAAGGGGAAGGAGCCTATGGAGGAAGATCTCCAAGACCCCGGGCAGGAGAAGAAGATCAAGAGTGAAGGTGAAGAGGAGATAAAGCAAGACCAACATCCGCACACTGGCACTACCATTGCAAGAATTGGAGTGTTGGCAAGATCTGTCAGGGTCAGGAGGACTACACGGATGTCAACTAGAGGGAAAACTTCGTGTCACTGTTTAGCTCCACGGTCACTTCCTCCATGCACCAAGAATCTTTTCCATAAGCATCAACACCAGAATATGCCCAAGGAGAAATTACCCTCCAATTGGGATTTGCTTCGTTCTAGCCATGCAGGGAAAGAAGACTCCAAGGAGGAAGAGTGGAAAAGAATCACAAGAGCTGGGATCCACAATCTAAGATGATCATGCACCACATCAAGCACAACTCGGAGTTGATTCGTACTCTCACCTTCGAGGTTGAGGACTTGGGGAAATTGATCAAAGAGCTCATCAAGAGGACACCACCACCACCGAAGGAGTAATTCATCATCAGTTTTGGCATCCCCTTGGTTTGTTCCAAGCTTGGGGGAGTGCCGCGGTATCACATCACTATCTTCTATCTTTTTACCTTTTTAGTAGAGTCATATCATGAATAGAGAAGTTATCATGTAGGATGGTTTGCATTATGGAAGTGTCCCCTCTCTCGTTAGATATGTATCCCTTGGTGTGAGTTGCCGTTATAGATTATTAATGAGAAGTTCTATCATTTACTCTTTTGCATATCTTATATTAGTTTTCAATTCGTGGTTATATGATTGATCTTGTTGTTAGTATTGGTATCACTTTGGGATCATTGAGTTAATTTAGTTGGTTTTGGCAAACCTGGCTCGGTCAGTAGCAACACTTTTTGAGAATTGAATGAAAAAGATAGAAGTACTCTAAAGAAAAATAATTTCATCAACTTTCTTTCTTGATTTTCTCATAAGTTTAGTATTCTCTAGTTAAGATCTTTTGTGCTTCCAAGGAAGATTGCATGTTTGTCTTTTATCACTTGTATGTTTGTTTGTTTGTTTCCTTCAACTCTTATACTTCCTACCTAGCCTTGCTAGCCAAAAACCTGTACTAAGAGGGAATTCTTCTCATTCATCCATTCCTTAAACCAAAACCTTTGCCATTTGTGTCCACCATACCTACCTATTAGCACTATTGCTATTCCAAGTAAATTCTTGTTTTTATCTACCTCCCAAATTAAACTTGTTATGTGAAAATTAGTGATTAAAGCTCTCACGAACTTGATGGCACACTTTAGTTTCTTGCATTTAATAAACTTGAACCATTGTGCCCATCTATGTTGCGTATATGCTTGCGCTTTGTAAGTTGTGAATTAGCAGAACCATGCTGTCATGGGGAACGCTTTCAACATTGCACTGGTACTTTGTACCTAGTTGATATCATGTTCTTTTGTCTATGGATGTCGTCGGTGTGAAATGAAAGGGGAGCTTGTAAGTCCATGGAGTTATGCATGTGTGTTAGAGAAATGCCTGGGCCGCTGGTCTAATCCATGCTGACATGGTGGAAACCTGCAACGTTGATGGCTCAATGCACGGCGCCTAGAAAAATGCTTGATAGCGGTGTTGATGTAGAGCTCGTTGGGAACCCCAAGAGGAAGGTATGATGAGCACAGCAGCAAGTTTCCCTCAGTTATGAACCCAAGGTTTAATCGAACTAGTAGGAGCAAGGAAACACCCCAAAGGTGTTACTAGCTAAGCTTTGGCAGGGCGCACTACCGGTGCTAGTAGCAACGTGGAGACCTACACAACAAAACCACAGAACTTTGTCCCCAACTTGCGATGAGGTTGTCAATCTCACCGTGTTTTGCGGAAAACAAAGGATTAAACGTATCGAATGGAAAGAAGTAAAAGTTTGCAGAAAGTAAACACAAAGCAGTAAAAGATTGTAGATTGTATGTAAAAGACAAGGACCGGGATCCATAGTTCACTAGAGATGGCTCTCCTTAGATAGATAACATGTTGGGTGAACAAATTACAGCGGGGCAATTGACAAACACCGAGAAAGCTATACATGCATATACTAATCATCTTGACTCCTTTGAGACTTGATTGGGCATTACAACATAATACATAGACCGCCATCCAACTGCATCTATGACTAATAATCCACCTTCAGGTTATCATCCCAACCTCCAAAGATTAAGTTGCAAGAAACAGATTATTGCTTTACGAACTGCGTGTAAAGTAAACAATATGATTGTTCTATGAACAAAGGATTGTTGTTTTCTCCCTAGTAGCAACAGCACATCTAGTACCTTAGATATTTCTGTCACTTCCGCTGATTACCAGAGGCATGAACCCACTATCGAGCATAAATACTAACTCTTGGAGTTGCTAGCATCTACTTGGCCAAGATAGCTACTAACAACAAAAAGCATGCAATATCTCAAATAACAAAGACATGATAGAATCAATAATCAATCTGAAATAGCATCTCAATATCCATCGGATCCCCGCAAACACAACATGTATGAATTACAAAAAGATGATCTTGATCATGAACGGAGCTCACAAGATCTAAACATGAAAGCACAAAGGAGGAGAAACCAGCCATCTAGCTACTACATGGATCTGTAGTCCAAGGATGAACTACTCACGCATCACACCGAAGGCTTGCATGGTGATGAAGAAGGCCTCGGTGAATTCCCTCTCGTGGTACCGGTAAGAGCTTGATCCCTCCCGATCTAGGGATGGAGATGATGGCGACTGAACTCTTTCGTGGATTTTTGATCGGTACTTAGGGTTTTCGTCCGAGGGCAATATATAGGCGGAAGGAGAGGCCGAGGGTGCTGGCTGGCCACACCACCTGGCGCGGCCTGGCCGGCCCCTCGCCCTCTCCATCTCGTGATTCGGCACTTGATCCCTTCCGAAAATAGGCACTTTGGCTTTGTCCCGTCAATTCGAGAATATTCATTTTCGACTTTCCCGGAACCAAAATAGCAGAAAATAGGCAGCTTGCACTGGCTCTTGTTAATAGGTTAGTCCAAGAAATCATATGAAAAGTACTCCAAAGTTGGAACAAAACACAAGAAAGTGGATAAAACCAAGCATGGAACATCAAAAATTATAGATACATTTGCAATGTATCAAGCGTAACCATAATGAGCATCTATGAAGCATTCTTCTTATAAAAAAAGAGTCCGGTATAAAGAGAAAAAGAAAAAAAAGATTATGAAACGAGGAAAGAGAGAAAAAAGCACCATATTCCCATGGTAAATAAGAAGATTGTTGAGATGCTTGTTGTGTCCTTGCCTTGTCATTTTGATATGGGGGTTCTTCCGTATCATCGGGAAAGGGGTACCCCATTGGCAGTTCTCTATGATACACATGTGCTTACGATGACAAGAACTTACCGGTGACTAAACTTGAGTAGCATGAGGAGCGGCCCTTGTATTCAAGGGACATGAAATTTTCAACTTACAACTTGTCAAGCATGTCCTCGTATTTGATCACTTTAACCTTAATCACCTAAAGATGCCTATGATAGGGGCAATGAGAGTTGAAAGCTAATAAGTATCATAATTTTTGGGAGCTCTTTATGAAACTTGAAATCCCTGCTTCCCTCTGCGAAGGGCCTTTCTTTTACTTTTTAGTTGAGTTAGTAAACCTATTCCCTTCTATCTCAACAAGTATTTTGAGTTGTTGTGTTTCATTTATTCATATGATGATTTATTCAATCATGTTTCTTATGTTCCTTGTTTTGCACATTGATCTTATCTTGGTGATTACTACTTTGAAAGTTATTATTGAAAATCAGTTATTTGTGAACTCCAGCAAATTATCAACTATTCCTCGACCAAGAGCTAAGTTTGCCATTACCAATTATGATTTACTTTATGTATCTTTATTGTGTTTCCTTTACTTATTGCAAGTTAAGTTATATAATAGTGAGTTGTCTTCTATTATGATCTATGTATTGATGAATGTGATGCTTCTTGTCCGTATTCTTTTATCGACTCTTCACTCCATAAACCTGAGGCCATGTTTATTGAGCTCAGTTTCGCTTGAGGACAAGTGAAGTATAAGCTTGGGGGGAGTTGATACGTCCATTTTGCATCACTATTCTAAATCATAATTCACTGTTATTCATTGATATATTTCATATTAAGAGGTGATACTTATGTAATGTCATATGTTTTTGCATGGTTGATGACTTTTGGAGCATGGACCGCTGCAGTCAAGATTCTGATGGAAAAGGTGTTGTTTGGAGGCAAAATTCGCGAAGATTAGAAAATCCGGGAAAATATACGGAAAATTCTATTTTTCCAGAAGATGAAGGAAGCCAGAAGGAGGAGTGGAGATGGGCCACAGGGGGTCCACACCACCCCCTGGCGCGGGTCACCCTAGGCCGCGCCACCAGGTGGTGTGGCCGCCCTGGACCACCTCTAGCTCTCCCCTCTGGCGTATATAATCCTCCCAAAACCCTAATACTTGGGGAGCGACCACAGAGAGATTCTACCGCCTTTGCGGGGCGGAAAACACCGAGAGAGAAAGATCTCGCCGGCAGACAGATTTCTGCCGGGAGAATTCCTTCCCAGAGAGGGGAGATCGTCGCCATCAACACCACCATCAAGATGGACTTCATCGGGATCATCATCATCGTCACCACCACCATCATCACCATCAGCACCCTCATCACCATCTCCATATTGATGTATCAATTGGGTTGAATCTTGCATAGTTCTTAGGGGAAACTTTCCCGGTGTTGATTACTCTTTGTAGTTGATGCTATTGAGTGAATCGTTGAATTATTGTTTATGTTCAGATTGTTATACATCATTATTCCAACTCTGATCATGATCCATATGATGTCTTGGAGTAGTTCGTTTTGTTGTTAAGGACATGGGAGAAGTCATGTTGTTAGTAGTGGAGTAGTGTTGAGAAAGATTCAATAGTTTGATATTTAAGTTGTGGTGTACTTCTTCTAGTGGTGCCATGTGAACATCGACTACATGACACTTCACCTATATGGGCCTAGGGGAATTCATTGTGTATTTGGCTACTAATCATAGGGGTTGTCGGAGTGACAGAAACCTGAACCCCCGTTAGGAAACCATTGCACAAGGGACGTAAGGGTCTTAGAGTTTAAAGCTATGGTTAGGTTTCTACCTTAATTACTTTCTTGTACTTACGGATGTTTGCAAGGGGTATAATCACAAGTATGTATTAGTCCTAGGAAGGTCGGTACATTAGCACAGGTTCACCCACACAACACTTAGCAAACTAAAGAATATTAATCAACTATATGAAGCGAAAGCACTTGACAGTCTTCCCGTGTGTCCTCGAGAACATTTGGTCATCTTAAGTAATACAACCGGCTTGTCCTTTGCTGCATAAAGGATTGGGCCACTTGCTGCATTCATTCCTACTATCTTTTATTTACTCATACTTTATTTACTTGCTTTATCAAAAAACCCTAAAAATCCGTTTGCTAAGTATTTGCAGAGAATTCCTTATCCATACCACTAGCCAGCACCTTCTACTCCTCGTTGGGTTTGACACTCTTACTTATCAAAAATACTGCGATACACCCCTATACTTGTGGGTCATCACCCCTATACTTGTGGGTCATCAAGACTATTTTCTAGCGCCGTTGCCAGGGAGTGAAGCGCTATTGGAGAGTGGAACTGGTAAAGGAAACTTCTACTGTGGGTATTGTTTACTTCTGTTAGTTGCTTTATTTTCAATATGGATAATTCGCTGAGTTTCTTATTTCGTAATGCTACTACCACTCCTAAGGTAGTATATGAACCACCACCTGCTGAGAATGATACTTTTAAAATACCTACAAGAATTATTGATCGTGTTATGGATAACTATTATGTTGGAGATGGAACTATCCATCCTGGTGATCATTTGCTCTTTATACACGAATTATGCGGGTTGTTCAAGTGTGCAAGTATTACAACAGATCAAGTTAAGAATAAGTTATTCTCATTATCACTAAAAGGAAGAGCTGAGGACTGGTATAAGCTGCTGAAGAATGGTCAAGCTCTTGAATGGGAGGAAATATTACCTCTCTTTTATTCAAAGTTTTATCCTCCTAGTGAGATTCATAAAGATCGGAATCAAATATACAACTTTTGGCCTCTTGATGGAGAAAGTACAGCTCAAGCTTGGGGGAGATTGAAGTTACTAATGCTCAAATGTCCCATTCATGAGCTCCCCAACAATATTATTATCAATAACTTTTATGCAAGGCTCCTCTACATGATAAGGATTTATTTGGATGCCTCTTGTGTTGGATCATTCACTAGCATGGAACAAGAAGCTAAATGGGATCTGCTAGACCGTATTCAAGATAATGCTGAAGCATGGGAGAATGACAAAGGAAGAAACTCAGGTATAAATTATGATTATGAATGCATTTAATCTTTTATGGGAACTGATGACTTTCAAAATATTAGTAATGTTTATGATCTTGATTCTCAAGTTATTACAAATTGTTTTAAGGCTTTTGCTTCTTATATTGAAATTCTGAAAAAGGGATGGAACAAGTATCATGCACCGTATAAAGATATTGTTGATTGTGTTCCTGTTAGGAGTACTGAATTTTGCACTATTGATCACATCTTACTTGAACCTTATATCGAGAAAATACCCTTCCTGGATAAGGTAAAGGAGCATCCTATGATAACTAGTGTAATCAATAAAAGTGCAAAGAGAACTGTAAAACCTGATGAACAAATAAACATTGAACTTGTTGTAGCAATTGTGAAATACCTTGTCACTAAAAGTGTAGAAGATGGACACATAGTCTTCTGTGAGGATGCTTCTAATATTGTCTCACATGTGCTTTCTGTTAGAATTGGTATCATTGCTATTATGGTTTATGTGATATTGGTGCAAGTTCAAGTGTTATCCCTTATGAGATTTACAAAGAAATTATGCATGAAATCAGTCCCTGCGAACTAGAAGAGATTGATGTGGTTATTCACCTTGCTAATAGACAGACCATCTCTCCAATTGGTATTATACGGGATGTAGAAGTTCTTTGTGGTAAGATTAAATATCCTGCTGATTTTCTAGTACTTGGTTCAGCTGCTAGTAAAACCTATCCCATCATTTTTGGTAGACCTTTCTTGAGTACATGTGGAGCCATTATAGACTACAAAAGGGAGAAAATCTTGACTAGATTTGATGGGGAATCTTATGAATTTAATATTTTGAAATTTACTAAAGAACCATGTGAAAATGAAACCCATAATGAGGATTTTAGAGTTGAAGAACTTGCTTATATTTCTCTTGCTCCTAACAATGCTTTGCAGCAATTTATGGAAGACCACGAAAGTGAAATCTTCATGGAAGAAAGAAATGAGATTGACGAGATTCTCCATCGTCCACCTAAGATGCTTAAGCATAACTTGCATGTGGAAGATTTGGGTACCATGTTGCCACCTAAAAAGGATCCGGTCTTTGATCTAAAACCTTTACCTGACGATCTTAAGTATGCTTACATTGATGATAATAAAATATATCATGTTATTATTAGCTCTAAACTTTCAGGGAAGGAAGAGGAAATATTATTGGTGGTATTGAAGAAACACCGAGGGGCTATGGGCTATACTCTGGATGATTTAAAAGGGATTTTTCCTACTATATGTCAGCATGCTATCAATATAGAACCAGATGCAAAGCCAGTGGTAGAGCACCAATGGCGTTTAAATCCTAATATGAAGGAAGTGGTAAGAAACGAGGTATTGAAACTCCTTGATGCTGGTATTATTTACCCTATTGCTGATAGTGAATTGGTTAGTCATGTTCATTGTGTCCCTAAAAAGGGGGAATTACCATTGTTCCTAATGATAATGATGAGCTTATTCCCCAAAGAATAGTAGTAGGTTATAGGATGTGCATTGATTTCAGGAAAGTTAACAAAGTTACTAAGAAAGATCTTTACCCACTTCCTTCTATTGATCAAATGTTAGAAAGGTTGTCTAAAAAGACCCATTTTTGTTTTCTTGATGGATACTCTGGTTTCTCTCAAATTGCTGTTAAACAACAAGATCAAGAAAAAACTACTTTTACATGCCCTTATGGAACCTATGCTTATAGACGTATGCCTTTTGGTTTATGTAATGCTCCTGCTACTTTTCAAAGATGCATGTCTGCTATATTTCATGGTTTTGTGAGGAAATTTTGGAAGTATTCATGGATGACTTCTCCGTCTATGGAACTTCTTTTGATAATTGTCAGCACAACCTCGATAAAGTTTTGCAGAGATGTGAAGAAACTAATCTTGCTCTTAATTGGGAGAAATGCCAATTCATGGTGAATGAAGGGATTGTCCTTGGACATAAGATTTCTGAAAGAGGCATAGAAGTTGATAGAGCTAAAGTTGAGGCAATTGAGAAAATGCCCTATCCAAGCGACATCAAAGGTATTCGTAGTATCCTTAGTCATGCTGGTTTCTATAGAAGGTTTATTAAAGATTTCTCTAAGATATCAAAACCCCTCACTATTCTTCTTCAAAAAGATGTACCCTTCTTTGATGATGATTGTAAGGAAGCTTTTGAAACTCTAAAAAAGGCTTTAACTACTGCTCCTATCGTTCTACCACCTAATTGGAGCTTACCCTTTAAAATAATGTGTGACTCTAGTGATTTTGCTGTAGGTGCTGTCCTTGGGCAACGAATAGATAAAAAGTTAAATGTTATCCACTATGCTAGTAACACTCTTGAGGCTGCTCAAAGGAATTATGCTACTACTGAAAAAGAATTCTTAGCCGTTGTCTTTGCTTGTGATAAGTTTAGACCTTATATTGTTGACTCAAGAGTTACCATTCATACTGATCATGCTTCTATTAAGTACCTTATGACGAAGAAAGATGCTAAGCCTAGGCTTATTAGATGGGTGCTACTCTTACAAGAGTTTGACCTACATATTGTAGATAGGAAAGGTGCTGAAAATCCTGTAGCTAATAATTTATCTCGATTAGAAAACATCTCTTTTGATCCTATGCCTGTTAATGATAGTTTTCCAAATGAACAGTTGGCCGTAGTAGGGGTAAGCTCGCGAGGGAGCCCTTGGTATGCTGATTATGCTAACTTTATTGTCTCCAAGTATTTGCCTCCAACTTTTACAGCTCAGCAAATAAGGAAGTTCTTTTACGATTTGAGGCATTATTTTTGGGATGACCCACATTTATATAAAGAAGGAGTGGATGGTATTATGCGAAGATGTGTTCCAGAATATGAACAAAAGGAGATATTGCGGAAATGTCATGGTAGTGCCTATGGAGGACATCATGCAGGAGATAGAACCGCGCAAAAGGTGCTACAATCAGGTTTCTACTGGCCTACCCTTTTTAAAGATGCAAGAAAATTTGTCTTATCTTGTGATGAGTGTCAGCGTGTTGGTAATATTTCTAGACGCAATGAAATGCCTATGAATTACTCTCTAGTTATTGAACCCTTTGACTATTGGGGATTTGACTTTATGGGTCCTTTTCCTCCCTCAAAAGGTTATACTCATACTCTTGTTATCGTTGATTATGTCACTAAGTGGGCAGAAGCCATACCTACGAAGAGTGCTGATGGGGAGACCTCTCAAAAATGCTTAAGGATGTTACCTTTTCTAGGTTTGGAGTGCCTAGGTATCTTATGACTGATGGAGGTTCTCATTTCATTCATGGTGGTTTTAGAAAGACCCTTGCTAAATATGATGTTAATCATAGAATCGCTTCAGCTTATCATCCCCAAACTAGTGGACAAGTAGAGTTATCAAATAGAGAAATTAAATCCATCTTTCAAAATACTGTTAATAGATCTAGAAAAAATTGGGCTAAAAAGTTGAACGATGCTTTATGGGCTTATAGGACTGCCTATAAAAATCCTATGGGGATGTCTCCTTACAAAATGGTTTATGGGAAAGCTTGTCACATGCCTTTAGAATTAGAACACAAAGCTTATTGGGCAGTTAAAGAACTTAATAGAGACTGTAAGCTTGCTGGTGAAAAAAGATTATTTGACTTAAGTTTGTTGGATGAATGTAGGAGTGAATCATATGAGAATGCTAGACTCTTTAAGGAAAAAGTTAAAAGATGGCATGACAGGCGAATTCTTAAGAGAGAATTCCATGTTGGTGAGAAAGTTCTATTGTATAGGTCTCGTCTTAGATTTTTTGCAGGGAAACTACTTTCAAAATGGGAAGGACCTTTTGTTATTGAAGAAGTGTATCATTCAGGAGCAATAAAAATTTCTTCTTTAAAAGATAACACTACACAAGTGGTGAATGGTCAGTGACTCAAGCACTATATTGCTGGAGATTCTTACAATGAAGATATTGATGCTATTCAACTGGTAACTCCAGAAAAATTTATCAAAGACCAAATTCAGAGACCTGCAGAGTCCGTTTTCGAATAGGTAACAGATCTGGTAAGAAAAGTTCCGCGAAAATTCTATCCAGTTGTATTTTTGCAGTTTTTATCCAACAAGGAAAGCTACAAAGCGAAAGAGGTATGAAAACGGAGCTAGGGTGGCTCACACCACCCCCGGCGCGGCCCCCCTGGCCACGCCACCAGGTAGTGTGGCTGCCCCAGACTCTGTCTCCGACCCGATTTCTCCCAGTACTTCCTTTTGTTGTAAAACTTTGTAATATATAATCCCATGGATCACCCGAGGTTCGTATATCATGTTCTCGTCGTGTTTTTGTTTCGATCTGTTTCTGACAGGTAGAGTCCCAGGCTTGGAGCCACAATGTCTTCCTCTGGATCAGCCAAGGAAGATTCCTCAGTGGATATCATCAACCCATACATGCGAGAGTTGAAGATTCATCCCAAGGAGTTGTTGCTTGAAGATGGGGAGGTACGGATAAAAGAGGTTCAAGGCCCTAAAGGTGAAGGAAGTCTGGAGGACAGGATGGAAGCGCTGGAGCAAGAAGTCTTTAGGTACAAGAAGATGGCGGAACGCGAAGTGGATATCATCCATAAGATTTGTTCCGAACTCATCGCCGAGGACTAAAAGGAGACTGCTGAGCTCAAGTATGAAATTCTCTCACTCCACCAAACAACCAACCAACTGCAAGCATAGCTCTACGATGTTCAATATCAAAACTGTGAGTACGAGGTTAGGTTTAAAAGCATAAGTGTTGCTGCAAGTTTCAGGATGCTGGAGACCATGATGTCTTTTGTTGATGGTGAGCCCTTACCTTGGAAGTCAGACGACGACGGGAGAATACCACCACCACCGAAGGAGTAATTCGTCATCAGGTTTTGGCATCCCCTTGGTTTGCTCCAAGCTTGGGGGAGTGCCGCAGTATCACATCACTATCTTCTATCTTTTTACCTTTTTAGTAGAGTCATATCATGAATAGAGAAGTTATCATGTAGGATGGTTTGCATTATGGAAGTGTCCCCCCTCTTGTTAGATATATATGTATCCCTTGGTGTGAGTTGCCGTTATGGAATATTAATGAGAAGTTCTATCATTTACTCTTTTGCATATCTTATATTAGATTTCAATTCATGGTTATATGATTGATCTTGTCGTTAGTATTGGTATCACTTTGGGATCATTGAGTTAATTTAGTTGGTTTTGGCAAACCTGGCTCGGTCAGTGGCAACACTATTTTGAGAATTGAATGAAAAAGATAAAAGTACTCTTAAAGAAATATAATTTCATCATATTTCTTTCTTGATTTGCTCATGAGTTTGGTATTCTCTAGTTAAGATCTTTTGTGCTTCCAAGGAAGATTGCATGTTTGTTTTTATCACTTGTATGTTTGTTTGTTTCCTTCAACTCTTATGCTTGCAACCCAGCCTTGCTAGCCACAAACCTGTACTAAGAGGGAATGCTTCTTGTGCATCCACTCCTTAAACCAAAACCTATGCCATTTGTGTCCACCATACCTACCTATTAGCATTATTGCTATTCCAAATAAATTCATGTTTTTATCTACCTTCCGAATTAAACTTGTTATGTGAAAATTAGTGATTAAAGCTCTCACGAACTTGATGGCACACTTTACTTTCTTGCACTTAATAAACTTGAACCATTGTGCCCATCTATGTTGCATATATGCTTGCGCTTTGTAAGTTGTGAATTAGCAGAACCATGCTATCATGGGGAACGCTTTCAACATTGCACCGGTACTTTGTACCTAGTTGATATCATGCTCTTTTTTATGGATGTCGTTGGTGTGAAATGAAAGGGGAGATTGTAAGTCCATGGAGTTATGTATGTGTGTTAGAGAAACGCCTGGGCCGCCGGTCTAATCCATGCTGTCATGGTGGAAACCTGCAACGTAACCATAATGAGTATCTATGAAGCATTCATCTTATAAAAAAAGAGATAGAGATTGAGAAAAAGAGAAAAAGAAAAGAAATGATGAGATGAGAAAAGAGGAAAGACAGAAAAAAGCACCATATTCCCATGGTAAAATAAGAAGATTGCTGAGATGCTTGTTGTCTGCTTTCCTTGTCATTTTGATATGGGGATTCTTCCGTATCATCGGGCAAGGGTACCCCGTTGGCGGTTCTCTATGATACACATGTACTTACTATGACAAGAACTTACCGGTGACTAAACTTGAGTAGCATGAGGAGCGGCCCTCGTATTCAAGGGACATGAGATTTTCAACTTACAACTTGTCAAGCATATCCTCATATTTGATCACTTTAACCTTAATCACCTAAAGATGCCTATGCTAGGGGCAATGAGAGCTAAAAGCTAATAAGTACCATAATTTTTGGAAGCTCTTTATGAAACTTGAAATCCCTGCTTCCCTCTACGAAGGGCCTTTCTTTTACTTTTTAGTTGAGTCAGTAAACCTATTCTCTTCTACCTCAGCAAGTATTTTGAGTTGTTGTGTTTCATTCTTTCATCTGATGATTTATCCAATCATGTCTCTTATGTTCCTTGTTTTGCACATTGATCTTATCTTAGTGTCTACTACTTTGAAAGCTATCATTGAAAATCAGTTATTTGTGAACTCCGGCAAATTGTCAACTATTCTTCAACCAAGAGCTAAGTTTGCCATTACCAATTATGATTTACTTTATGTATCTTTATTGTGTTTCCTTTACTTATTGCAAGTTAAGTTATATAATAATGAGTTATCTTCTATTATGATTTATGTATTGATGAATGTGATGCTTCTTGTCCGTATTCTTTTATCGACTCTTCACTCCATAAACCTGAGGTCATGTTTATTGAGCTCAGTTTTCGCTTGGGGACAAGCGAAGTCTAAGCTTGGGGGAGTTGATACGTCCATTTTGCATCACTATTCTATATCATAATTTACTGTTATTCATTGATATATTTCATATTAAGAGATGCTACTAGTGTTATTTTATCTGTTTTTGCATGGTTGATGACTTTTGGAGCATGGACCGCTGCAGTCACGATTCTGATGGAAAAGGTGCTCTTTGGAGGCAAAATTCGCGAAGATCAGAAAATCCGGGAAGATACATGGAAAATTCTATTTTTCCAGAAGACGAAGAATGCCAGAAGGGGAAGTGGAGATGGGCCACAGGGGGCCCACACCACCCCTGGCACGGGCAGCCCTAGGCCGCGCCAGCAGGTGGTGTGGCCGCCCTAGCCGACTCCAGGCTCTCCCCTCTAGCGTATATTATCCTCCCGAAACCCTAAGACTCGGGGAGTGACAACAGAAAGATTCCACCACCTCTGCGGGGTAGAAAAGACCGAGAGAGAAAGATCTCTCCGGCAGATAGAATTCTGCCAGGGGAATTCCTTCCCGGAGAGGGGAGATCATCGCCATCAACACCACCATCAAGCTAGACTTCATCGGGATCATCATCATCACCACCATCATCTCCACCAGCACCATCATCACCACTTCATACCGCTGTAACAATTGGGTTGAATCTTGCATAGTTCTTAGGGGAAACTTTCCCGGTGTTGATTACTCCTTATAGTTGATGCTATTGAGTGAACCATTGAATTATCGTTTATGTTCAGATTGTTACATATCATTATATCATCTCTGATCATGATCCATATGATGTCTTGTGAGTAGTTCGTTTTGTTCTTGAGGACATGGGAGAAGTCATGTTGTTAGTAGTGGAATTGTGTTGAGAAAGATTCAATAGTTTGATATTTAAGCCGTGGTGTACTTCTTCTAGTGGTGTCATGTGAACATCGACTACATGACACTTCACCTATATGGGCCTAGGGAAATGCATTTTGTATTTGGCTACTAATAATAGGGGTTGCCGGAGTGACAGAAACCTGAACCCCCGTTAGGAAACCATTGCACAAGGGACATCAGGGTCTTAGAGTTTAAAGTTGTGGTTAGGTTTCTACCCTAATTACTTTCTTGTACTTGCGGATACTTGCAAGGGGTATAATCACAAGTATGTATTGGTCCTAGGAAGGTCGGTACATTAGCACAGGTTCACCCACACAACACTTAGCAAACTAAAGAAGATTAATCGACTACATGAAGCGAATGCACTTGACGATATTCCCATGTGTCCTCGAGAACGTTTGGTCATCTTAAGTAATACAACCGGCTTGTCCTTTGCTAAAGAAAGGATTGGGCCACTTGCTGCATTTATTCTTTTTGTCTTTTATTTACTTGTACTTTATTTACCTGCATTATCAAAAACCGCTAAAAATCCGTTTGCTAAGTATTTACAGAGAATTCCTGCTCCTAGCCATTCGCCAGCACCTTCTACTCCTCTTTGGGTTCAACACTCTTACTTATCGAAAATACTGCGATACACCCCCTATACTTGTGGGTCATCAAGAGATAACCTAAAAGTTTTAGATGGGTCTTGGAAGTAATAACCGCTCCTTATCCTTTTTATTTGCTTTTTGTGCCAAGAGTAACCTCTAATGAGAGAGAAGTAATGCTTGGGAAAGTTGCTATCCCGAAACAGATTTTTGTGCTTCACCGTAAAATTTCGTGAAAAATCTATGTACGTTGTTTTGAGGCGTGAATTTTTGTGCTTCTGTCCCAGGTAGTTATCTAACTTTATTTAGTTCAACACTTTTTGATTTGAGCAACAAAAGGTCTTTTAAAAAAATGGTTTTTACCTGCTCGTCTGTTTTGACAGATTTCTGCCATTATTTGCATTTGCTTCTTATTGATTCCTTTTTGGGTTCTCTTTGGGGAATTGAGCTTTTTAAGGGAAGTGCTTTAGTAGCTTGTGTTTTATTGGAAGTTTTATTTCTGTTGAAACTGAACCCAAAGACTTATTATCTTGAGTGCACTAATGTTGCTAATAAAGATTGTGTGAAGTTTTGTATGAAGGAAAAAAATTCAGGTGTATGGAGGGAATGATGTAATGAGATGAAGAATGGACTAAAGCTCAAGATTGAGGATGCCACCCCGTGTCACCCCAAGAAATATCCAAGAAGTACAAGCGTCAAAGCTTGGGGATGCCCAAGGCATCCCCTTCTTCATCAATAAAAATCACAGGTTTCTTCCAAACGCTTCATTTTTATTGTTTCATGCACAGTTGTGTTGTTCTTGGAGCGTCTTCGTTTTTTGTTTTTTGTTTTCGTTTGCTTGGTTTTATTAGTTTTCTGAATAAATTGGTTGGACCCCCTCTTTCATGCATTGGTTTTCAAATAGTTTTGTTTGGATTGGAAAAGAGTAGGAAAGTTCATGCTTAAGTGGTAAAAGGAGTTTGTTTTTGACTGTGGCCTATGCTTTGTCATGCCATGCTTGATATTGTTTTGGCTTTATGCTTAGTGATCTTTGCTGTAGCATGACTTGTTATAAACAATTGAGATTGCTTAATGTTCCTTGGAAGAATCATGTGTTGTTTTAGCATATTAAAGCATAGTATTGTGGTATTCTCCTTTGATGCTTTATTTGGGTTGACTTGGCGCATGATCACACCATGTTATGACTATCCCAAGTCACCATAAGCCTTTATGATCCTTTAGTTTTCGACTTGTAATATCACTTTATGCTTTGATTAATGATGTTTTGTCGCTCTACATGATTATGGCCATTATTGCTCTCTTAGTTGGTCGCTCCCAGTCTTTTGCTAGCCTCCATAACCAAGTATGAGTTCCACTCATGCATCCAACTCCTAAAACCAAGTTATTCCAAAGAGTCCACCATACCTACCTATTAGCATTTTCTATTCCAAGTATATTCATGTTTTTATCTACCTTCCAAATTAAACTTGGTATGTGAAAATTAGTGATTAAAGCTCTCACGAACTTGATGGCACACTTTACTTCCTTGCACTTAATAAACTTGAACCATTGCGTCCATCTTTGTTGCATATATGCTTGCGCTTTATAAGTTGAAGTTAGCAGAACCATGTATCATGGGGAACGCTTTCAACATTGCACTTGTACATTGTACCTAGTTGATATCATGTTCTTTTGCTTATGGATCCCGGCGGTGTGAAATAAAATGGGAACTTGTAAGATCATGGAGTTTGTATTTGTGTTAGAGAAATGCCTGGGCCGCTAGCCTAAGCCATGCCTAATCATGGTGGAAACTTGCAGCATAACCATAATGAGCACTCTATGAAGCATCCTCAATAAAAACCTATGCAAATAGCAAATAAAAAGGTCACTGAGATGCTCATTGTCTGCTTGCCTTGTCATTTTGATTATGGGATAGCTCCTGTATCATGTGCAAGGGGTACCCCGTTGGCGGTTCTCTATGATACATATGTACTTACAATGACAAGAGCTTACTTGTGACTGAAGTTGAGTAGCATGAGGTTCGGTCTTCGTAAGTAAGGGGCATGAGATTTCAACTCATAACTTGTCAAGCATATCCTCTTAGTTGTGTCACTTTAACCTTAATCACCTAAAGATGCTTATGATAGGGGCAATGAGAGCTGAAAGCTAATAAGTACCATAATTTTTGGAAGCTCTTTATGAAACTTGAATCCCTACTTCCTTCTATGAAGGCCTTTCTTTTACTTTTATGTTGAGTCTCCACCTTCTATCTTTATGCACCTATTTTGAGAGCATAGTGGCCATTCTTAGTTCTATGTGCATTGTCCCAAGACTTGTTGATTGATGCATAACTTTGATATTGCTTGTTCTTAAACTATTTGTATCTAGTCACCCTTATGAACTTTCAAGGTGTTATATGCATTTATGTTTGCTACTCTATGAGGGACAAGCTGAATGCCACTATGCTATGTTTTCTTTATGTGAAACAAACAAACGTCTTGCAAAGCATTGTTATTCATGAATCTTTTGTTTGTGCCTTTTCATGTTGCATGTAACATCCCAAAAATCATGTTTCAAAAACTCATTCATTTCATCCTTGCATCATTCATTCATATAGGGTTTTTCTCAAAATCATTTAGAGGCAGAAGTTTGAGCTATGATTTCATGTGGGCAAATTGTCTCAATTGGCCACCACCCTTTGGGATTTGTTTGTCCATGACCTTGTTTGCTTGCCTCCATGGTTGGAAAGATTAGGAGTAGCATTTAAACCCAAGATTCCAAATTTAGAAATAGTTTCAAACCCCTATTTCAAATATTTGCAACTAGAGCAAATCTCTGTTTATTTTGAAACCCAAGCTTGTCTAAGCCTTTGCAAGGTAACCACTAGGATATTTGATTGTTTATGAACCCACAGAACCCTGCAAAAATCCCCAAAACAGTTTGAATTCAAAAGGATTTGAATTCATATCAAATTCTATTCAGAAAATGGAATTAGAAAAAGAAAAGGCCTAAAGAAAAGAAAAGGGCCGAGCGGCCAGAATCTGGCCCAGCAGCAAAACAAGCCCAGCGAGCCCACCCGGGGATCTCCTTTTCCTTCTCACACGCGCGAGCGCACGCGTTAAGTCGCTGACAGACAGACCCCACCGCCACCTCGCACTCTTCGCTGTGGCGGGCCGTCCACGTCGCCCTCGTCTTCCCAGACGCGCAAGCGACCACGTCGCTGCAGATGATGGCGGTAATGGCGTAAATGGGCATTTATCCTCGAGCGTTTCCTGTCGATTCCCCGGCTATAAGATCCTCTCTGCCTCGTGATCTTTTTCCCCCAAACACCTCACTCACTCCGCCACCAGGCTGTCCTCAATCAGCTTTGCCCGCCCGCAGAGAGCCTCTCCGAATCGATTCCGGTGAGTCGAGCTCCCCTCGCCTCTCGTTCTTACAATCGACTCAGCATGTCTTGGCGCACCTCGACCTCACTAGTCCGTCTTGTATTGCCCTAGGTCGCCGGTTCCACTTGTCACCGCGAGCACCGACGGCGACATCTACTCCGACGAGTTTTTCCGGAAGGTACAGACCGCCCTCGCCTTTCCGTTCACGCTCACTACTTCGCCTTGACCCTGTGAATCTAACCGTGTCCTCGCCTTGCCTTGGGGTGATCCGCAGCGACGTCCACGACGACCACCCGACGCACCAGCGCCGCCCACGAACTCCGGTGAGCAATCGCAGCCGTGCCCGAGCGCCCCTCGACCAACCGCAAGTACGACGAGCTTCACCGTGACCTCCTGAGCCCGGTGAGCTACTCCTCCTTCTCCCTCTCCGTCTGCGCCGTCGGCAACGTCATCGACCAAGCGATTCGCATTGGTAGCCACCGCTCCGCCGCCAGTTCTTGGCCAGAGAAATAGCAGCCGTTAGATCCGTATCGTAGCGCTAGGATAGATCCACTTAACCCCGAAGCGGTATGCAATCTGAGCCGCTAGTTTTCATTTAGATCCTACGGCTGTGGAGCTCGATCCGATCTTGAAAGCAGTGCAGGCGAATAAGAGCATGACGTGGCTAAGTTAGATCTGAAAATAGATTTAAAAACCGAAATTTGATCCAAATTCAAATGCCTATATCTTTTGAATCACGTTAGAATTTTGCAAACTTTATACCGTTGGATTCAGAAAAACAAGACCTTTCTGCCTATCCTTTTTGTTTAGCAAATAGTAACCATTAGATGTGCTTAAATTGAAGAGACTTGTTTGAGGCCTTTTTGAATATAAGTTTAGTTTAGTATTTTATTTTTAGGGCTATTTAAGTTGCCTTGGCTATTTTGTGACTTGTTTAGTTTCTGTATTCATGCACTTGCTTGGTTGAGTTTTCAAAAATCATCACTTGGTAGATTCATGCATGCATGCATTCATAATATTTTTGTTTGTATATATTTGTGTGTAATTGTGTGCTATAACTTTGTGTGTAGATTTTGCTAGTGATTGTGATTGTGGAGTGCTACTCTCCACTACCAAGGAAAGTGATATCTTCATGAATATTCCATACCTATATTTTATACTTGCATTAGATATATTTTGTTAGGACTTGCATGCTACTTTTGTCAATTGATGATGGGAAATCCTATTTAGAATAGAATGCTAGAATTGCTAGGAGAATTCCCTAAAGATAAGTTGCCATGCCATGCTTAGCCTAGCTACTAGAAAACAAGGGTGGTTTATATATTCACACGATGGAAAAATATTCTAAGTCTAAGGACTTGTTTTTATTTAACAAAACAACTAAGTTAATGAATCACCTGGGTGGAATGGAAAGGATGGGATATGTTGAGTGGTTACACAAGGCCAGGGTCTTGGTGAACCTTGTGTATCTCACTTGTGGATGGCCACCAGGAACAAAGAGATTTGAGTTGTCAAATGTTGAGAAGCTTCAAGTGCAACCACTTGGTAATATGGGCTCTGCCATGATCTTAGGATGCTGGAACTTAGTCTCTTGGACAGTGGGTGGTAGATGGGTTGATAGGTTGGAGCGCGTCCATTTGACTAAGGAAAGGCTACTGAAGGATCATGTCTTGGGAAACCAAGGCTTGTGGGGAAAGTGCACCACCTCTGCAGAGTGTAAAACCTAAGTACTTAGCCATGTCCTGGTAAAGGACAATTTGAGCATCAAGACATGGAAACTTCAAGAATCTCATCACTCCAATTTCTGAATAAAACTTGTGGGTGAACAAGGGTTAAAGGATCTTCAGTCTTTGATTGGTAGATGCCTGAGTGGATCTTCAGTCTTTGATTGGTAGATACCTTGGGATAGTCTTTGCCAAACAAAAATTTAGTATTTTCAAAAGTTAAGGAAAAATCTATTTTGAGCAATGCAAGCCTAAGCTCCACCAGCCAAATGCATATAGTATTATAGTCCACTTAAATATATACTAAGGTATCACTTGCCAATACTATTCCAAAGTATTGACCCTATGGCTGTAACTTATGATGTTGCGAGTTACTCGATGATGAATAGGAGTCATGAGTCTACACTCAACATGCTTGCTCTGTGGCACATGAAGATGAAGACTTATGTTTATTTACATATTCCATAAACTCTTGTATTAGGCCTTTTGCCATGAGTTGTAAAAAACTATGTTTTATCTACTGGAATGACTGTAATAAAGCGACCTTTGTATCTGTGTACTTCATCTTAAAGCTGTGGATGCTAGCATTGATCCGTGGACTAGCATTGCAATCACAGGATCTTTTCCTTTAATAAGGAGGGATCTTACAGATGGTATCGAGCCTTTGTGTTGCTGTAGGATTATGACCCTAGGATTGGAAACCACTAAGGAAAATTTTAACTCTTCTACACTTGTCTATTCTTCTATAAACTTTTCTAATCTTCTCATTCTCATCTCTATTTGTAGATGAACTCCGTCAAGCCGTGAAGAAAGGACCACTCATGACCATGACTTTGGAGTGTGAGACCGAGTTTCCCAAGATTCTCAAGGACCTCATGGAAACCATGGGAGTACATGGTGCAGCAGTGTACAAAGGCTTTCCGGTGATGGAGGATGGAGTGGAGTATTGGTGGGTGCAACTTCACTTGTACAAGAATAAGGAAGACAACCACAAAGAAAGGGCTTCTGCATGTACACCAACACTTTTATGCACACCACATTCTTTGAGTCAGCAAAGAAGCAGCTTGGAAGACTATCAAGGAACTAAGTGCTAGAGTCAAGTGCAAGATGCTCAACCTCCAAAAGACTTAGAGAAAGAGAACATACCCAAGAGTTGGAAATCACCAACCAATCCTTAAGAGGAGATATTATAGACTTAGTGATAGAAGCATGTGAACAAGATAGGGTGATTGCCACTAGGAACATTGTGTTAGCCACCGGATCCAATGAGATAGGATTGTAAGCGCGCCGTTAGTTGGACCACCACCTATCACCTTATTTTCCAAAAGGATACCTTAAATAAGTTTGAACCTTGGTTGATGTAATGGATTCTTGTATGCATGACTTGTATAATTTTGTGTGTCCCAAGAATGTGTTTGAATGTTTATCTTGTTTATCTTAAATTGTGTTGTTCTAACTTTTCAATCTTATAAATAGATGCCTATTGCCATCGACCTGTTGAGGAGTTCAGCTACCCGTTTTGGTCCTCGTATCATAGAGCTTACTACTTTACTCGATCTCCCTCTCCTATCATTACGGTGCACCCACTCACCAAGTTTGAGAGGAAGGACCTTTAGCTTCAAGGTGAACCAGCCGGGGCCTTGGTGAGCCTACTACGGAGGCCATCGTCTTCAAGCTTATGCACGATGACAGGAGAGAGGCATAGAGGTTGTCATGCAGGATCGATAGGGCGACTATTAGGGCGTCATTCCCGACAGGTTAGAGGCACTCACTTCCACGCCTTGAGGCGTGATGGCGACGGAGAGTCCATCGACTTTGAGGACGACTCGAGGGTCACAAGAGAGCCGATACGCCTGTACCTCCGGGACTTAGAGACTCTTATTAGGCACGTGGATACCGATGGGACCAACGTCATGCTTATTAATGACGAGCTCCTGTGCAGCTTCGAGAAGGACAAGCTCTTTCTTGTGAGCAGACGAGATAGTCAAGGAGATGGAGACGAAGTTCGAGACCCAAGACCGTAAGTTCAAGAGTCAAGAGAAGTGTGTCAGGATAGGAACAAAAGGATTCGTGATATGACCGAGGAACGCAGTCCAAGGACTTCGAGTTAGAGCAGCGTGAGCGGTGATTGAGAGGCCGTTCCCGAAGAGGGCTCTCAAGGCCAAGATCGACTCTTTGACCACTACCATCGAGGAGAACAAGACCGCAATGGAGAACGCAGGTCTTACCTTTGTCGAGGAGGAGATTGATGCCGACAGTAGATTTGACTACTCGATTATCTTTATT